>VXBA01000657.1:850383-867372 GCA_013399895.1 Serilophus lunatus
CGATGGCGCAACGCGACGAGAAGGTGCCGGCAGCGGCGGGCGAGAGCGAGCCCGGGGCCGTGGCCGGGGATGGGGCCGGGGATGGGGATGGGACTGCGACTGGGACCGACACTGAGCGGGGCCCGAGCGGCGCCGCCGCGCCCTTCCAGCCCCCCGAGGGCGGCTTCGGCTGGGTGGTAGTCTTCGCCGCCGCCTGGTGCAACGGCTCCATCTTCGGCATCCACAACTCCATCGGGATCCTCTACATGATGCTGCAGAGCGACCTGGGCGAGGGGGAGAAGGACCCGGCGCTGGAGTTCAAAACAGGTACGGGCTCTCGGGCCCCTTCCCTGGGCCGGGCCGGGCCGGGCGGGGGCTGCCGGAGTGGAGCGGGGAAGGAGCGGCGGCGCGGCCGGCGCTGCCTCCCGGATCTGGAAGCTCCTTCTCGACTGTGTTGAACCGCGATTGCTCCCTGCCCCCTCTATGCTCGTAGCCGTGGCTATATTTATCTCGACAGCATCATGTGTTTCTAAGCTCCGATGTACTCAATTAAAAGTAATTCAGCTGAAAAGCACGCCTTTAGCCTGTCCTGCCGGGGTGTCTTGGGGTAGGGAGAGCAGCGTTGGTGAATCAGCTGCTGGGTGTGAGCCACCCCCTCTAGTTTTCATTACTATTGTTATATTTTATGAGTTTTCAGGCTTTATGTCTGCCTGCCTTATTGGCCGGGGGTGGCTGCAGAAGAGCATCTGCCTCGCCGACATGCTTCCTCCAAGCCGTATCCATTCAGTGGGAAAGCCGGCGTAGGGCAGGGCTGGCAGCGCTGCCTGCGCGGTCACACCGAGGGCGGCGCGGGGTCTCCAGCAGTTAACATCCCTTAAAAGCAAAATCCACCGGCTGCATCCAGTTGTGTGTTTTGGTAGGACTTACAAATCGTCGGGGATGCAGAGTGGGTAGTGTTACTACGGAGAAAAGGGATGTTTCTTGCTGCCAAGACTCCCCTCGTTGAAGTAGCCTTGGTAGAGGGACTCCGGCCTGCTGGGATGCTTGTTCCCAACCGCACACCGGTGTCGGGAGGCCTAAGCCTTGTCCCAGGTCCTGCTCTTCTGCCCAGAAGATCATATCCTTCCCTGTGATGGGCGTCCATGGCCGATCTTGCTTTTATCTGGGGAGTGGAGATGAGCACTTGTGGTGCTGTTCTGACTCTAGATGGGACGTGGGCAGCAGCCAGAAAGCAAACCAGGAGTGTGTTGCCGGGGACATGAGTGCCAGGGAGGTGTGAGGACCTCAAAGCCTTCTTCTGGGCACCAGCGTTGCCCGCTTTCCCGCCCTTCGCTGGCGCATGACCCGCGAGCGCGGCAGTGAGCGCACCAGGATGAACTTCATTGCGAGATACATCACATCTCCAGATCACAAATTAACTCTGTGATACTGTTACCAGAGAAACGATGCGACCTTGTAATTACGGGCAGTAACGGAGTGCTGCCGAGAGCTGTGGACGTGTGGCCGGTTGTAATTAGGGTGATTGATGCGCTGTGAGAGTGTGTGTGTGCTGGCGCTTGTGATGCCCTGGAAGCTCATCGTGTAGCTCTCTGTTTCCTGCTCCCTGCGATCGTATCTAGAAAGCCTAAGGCAGAGCTCTAAAGGTAGAAGCGGTAACAAAAGAAATTAAATACTGCAAGTTCTGGTAGTTGAAAGGCTCCGTGCCCAAGACAGAGGTTGTAGGAGTCAGCATCTGCCTCTTGCTCCTGCCATCTATTTATTTAAGGTTGTGACCGCACAGAGGCCTCGAAAAAGAAAGGCGTGTGGGTGTGTGAGGTGAACCTGGGCTCGGTAATTAGATTGTCAGGGTGATGAATATATGCATTTTGGTCTGGGTGCTTAATGAAGAGGCCGTTAATAAGCCCTGGCGAGTGTTGCCTCCGTGCTCGGAGGTTGTGGTGCGGGGGCTCCGGCGGCGGAGGCGAGAGGCAGCGGTGGTGGAGCCCATCTGTGGCACCTCCGGGGCTGCAGCTGCACTGGCTGGGGCCGAGGGCAGTGGGGTGCAGTATGGGGACCCCTCCAGCCTTTCCTCCCTCGCTCCCACCCCTCCCCGCTCAGCATTGCATAATTTCCCCGAGGCGCTCGTTTGCGTGCAAACATAATCAGGAAAATATTGCAGCTCCTTTCCAAGCGCTAAATGATATGGCCTTCCTGAAAAGACCGGTGCTGTCTGTTTGTCCTCCGACGTCAGTCTGATCCTGCCAGCTGCAAGCAACAACCAGACCCCTCATCCCCCGCCCACCCAGAGCAGGTTGGGGGGATGAGGACCCGCTCCCTTCTCTGACACCGGCATCCAGTGTGACTGTGGGCATGGCTTAGCCTTTTGTGTCTGCTCTTAAATCTCCTCTCTGGTGTCGGAGAGGCAGGTTTGTATCAAAGAGGGGATTTGAAGGCAAAATGGGGAGTAATGCTGTCAGCTGGTCAGGCATCCCTTTAAAAATAGGGTTATGTTTATGCTAAAGCGGGTGCTAGTCTGCACTAAACAATAGCCGCCCCGGCTATAATTATCAAGGTTTATTTCTCGTTTGCATTGGTCACGTTTTCTTGTGTTTGATCTTGAGAAGCGCAGGATCCGTGGAGTTCAGGTCTGGGGTCAGGCTTTGAAAACAAACCCTCTCGCAGCAATGCATCGAATGCATAGGCTCTGTCCTTTAAAGAAATATACTGAGCTGCCTATATCAACAAGCAGCGGCGGGCAGGGGCAGGCGGGCTGCTGGGACCACCGCGTGCCCCTTCCCCGCGGGACACCAGAGCCGGGACCTTTCCAAGGCACACTCTGTGCCTTCGGATTTGTTTTCTTTCGGGGGGAGCGGAGGAATGCTGAGACCGGAATAAAAAAAATAATATACATGTGAGCACTCAGCCAGGAAAAAAAAAAAAAGTCGTTCTGCATTGCTGGAGAGGTGTTGAGTGATGCTTGGGAGTGTTTGCTGGGAGGCGAATGGTGGCGTTTCTCTCTGGTTTTATGAGGCTCATTCTGGTGCTGGGGGATCCACAGGGCATGGCCACCCTGGTGCTGGTTCTGCAAGGCACTGACTGATGCTGAGCTAAGGGACAGATATGCCATCCCAGCACACTCACTTTCCCCAGCTCCAAGGCCCATTTGAGTGGCACAATGGTCCTGGTAAGTGCTAACTGGGCATCGACCTTCTTAAATCCATGTCTGCTCTGCCATTGCTGGGATACTCTTCCAACCTTGGGAGAGGTGAGCACAAGGTGACCTTGACCCTGGCCAGGGCTCTGCTCTCACCTGAGGGGGTCCTGCTTGCACCAAACCATCTGAGGGTGCCAGCAGTGTGCTCCAGCTTCTTGGGGAGAGCTGGGAGAGTAATACTTCTTGGTGCATCTTGTTCCCCCCAAAAGTGTTCTTGGTGTGTGCCCAAGGTCTGGTGAGCCCTAGTGGTGCAGCCTGTAGAGGCATATAGATTTTTTTTTTAAATGTCTATTTGTCTTTTTCTTTTCCCCTCCTCCACTTTGTGTCAATATCCCAGGTATAGATTAACTCTCTTTGCTTAATATTTAATGTTTTGGTTCCTGGAAATGGAGCTGAAAGCACTTGGAAAGATGTCCTGAGGAGCTGGTCTGTTTTGGCTGCAGCTCCTCTGAGTCCTCTATGTGGGAACTTGGGGAGCAGCTTCCCCCCTTATGTCGAGCTGCAGACATGAGGGACAGGGGCCATAGCCCTTGACTTATCATGTCTTGAGGCCAAGACGTGATGATATCAGCCAAGGCATGGCTGATGTCACCTGAATTCCTGTCTGTTTTGGTGGGCAGTTTCTTAGTGAGCACTGATAAGATTATCCAAGGACAGGTGAGCATATCTAGAAAAGGCTGTTTTTACTCCAGCATTGTAATAGAGGCATGGTAAGAATGGGTGAGTTTCTTTCTTGGAGAAAGTAAAGCACTTCAGTTCTAACAGTTATATGAAAGATGGGGAGAAGAGCCTGAACTGCTTTCTGGGCTAAAGAAGAATCCCAGGGTGGGCGAGTGTTGCTGGAGCTTGAGGTGCTGAGAAGAGAGACCCCAAGGTGAGGGAAAATCTCAGAATGGTTGGAGGGGACCTTAAAGATTATCCAGTTTCACTCCCTGCCATGGGCAGGGACACTTTCCACGATCCCAGCTTGCTCCAAGCCCTGTCCAACCTGGCCTTGGACACTTCCAGGGAGGGGGCAGCCACAGCTTCTCTGGGCAACCTGTGCCAGGGCCTCCCCACTGTCACCCTGCTCCCTGTCAGTGGGAAGCCATTCCCTCTTGTCCTGTCACTCCAGGCCCTTGTCCAAAGTCCATCTCCAGCTCTTTTGGAGCTCCCAATGGACTCTAAGGTCTCCCTGGAGCCTTTTCTTCTCTAGGCTGAACACTCCCAGCTCTCCCAGCCTGTCTCCAGAGCAGAGGGGCTCTGAGCATCTTTGTGGCCTCCTCTGGACTTGCTCCAGCCTCTCCACATCCTTCTTATGTTGGTGGTCCCAGAGCTGGATGCAGCACTCCGGGAGGGTCTCACTAGAGCAAAGGAGAATCCTTTCCCTCAATTTGCTGCTCGTGCTACTTTTGACTGCAAGAGGTAATTCTTGGAAATGATCCCAACTAAATTGTGATGGGGATCATCGCCCAGTGTTGGCACTCGGGAGGCTCCCATCTCCTGAAGGTGACACTAGGCTGTCACCTTCTTACCCAAATCTGCAGGACTTGGAGCTTTTATTAATTTCCAGGGGGCTGTGCTGGCCTCATTTCTCAGATTGGTCAAGGGTCCTGTGGACATCAGTGGGGCCACTGGTCCTGGGGGCTTTGCCATGTCCATTTGGATTTCCAACCCTCCTCCTAACCCCATGGAGGGACTGACATGAGCATAGTATTTACATAGTCCAGATGGGGATGTAAATCCATCAAAAAGAGATAAAAGAGATGTTTTTATTACCTAGCCCTGATAGCTGGGGAGTACAAAGGGTACCACGGAGCTTTCCCAGCTTTACTGGGGGCTTCCTGTGGTGAGTTGCCAATGTGCCAGCACCAGGCTCTTCCCCAGCTCGGCTCCCTCGGTTTTAGGAGCTGGAGCTTGTGATTACAGGGAAAAGGGTGAATTTTAGCAGAACTGGGTTGTTGTCGCCTGAACTGATTGCAAGGTGCTGTGTGAGATAAAGCAGCCTGAAAAGCAAACAAAGCCCAGTCATGTTGTTAAACCTGGTTCTTGGGGCTATCGGGAGTGATTAAGATTATTAGGAGGCCAGAGTGCTGTTTCTAAGGGAGGTTCTTGTTTTTCAAGACTGCAGGGGTCCTCTCAGTCAGCACACTTGCCATTTTAGTGGGTTTTAATTTATTTTAAAGTGTCCTCTAACAGCCAGTCCAGGAGATGCTCCAGTCTCAGTTGTGCTTCCTGATGTTCATTGTTCTCTAGGGGT
The DNA here is from genome assembly GCA_013399895.1 of Serilophus lunatus. Lineage (NCBI taxonomy): Eukaryota > Metazoa > Chordata > Aves > Passeriformes > Eurylaimidae > Serilophus > Serilophus lunatus. Next base: position 855,795 of record VXBA01000657.1, read on the forward strand.
GGCAGCTCCTGTGACCTCACTGTTGGTATATGAAGAAGTGAGGCATGGGATTGAGTTTTTGGGGGTTTGGTCCTTTTAGTTGCAACTAAACAAACAAAACCACCTCAGCCTTGCAGGGATTTGATTGTAGGTTAAACTTTAAAGGTGCTGAGTTGCAGCTCCATTACTGAGATTGGGCTGGGAGGAGGAGGGATTGGAGGGCAAAGGCGGGGATGTTGCAGGATGGGGGGCTGGGGTGGATGTGGAGGTGTGAGGTAGGATGGGCTGTGGTGCAAGGCCATTGGGCTGGGGGTGGCAGCTGCAAAGGAACAGTTTCATTTCCTATTTCATGGAGAAATCCAGAAGTTTCCAAGTCACCCTTTAATTTCCTTAAGAACCTTCAGCAACTGGAAACTGACTGTCAGCTGGGATGGTTCACATCCAACACCTCAAAACAGACCTAACCCATCAGGTTGGGTGAAACCCTGTAGCTGGAAGGCGCCACTGACCTTGCTGGCAGTGCCCATCGGGCCGGCTGTGCATAGCTCACCGGGGCGTTGTCACCCGCCCGTGTCCCCGGGACAGCTCCTCTGGCTCCCGCCTTATCCAACGTGTGTCTGCTCACAGGGCTCGTCCTGCTCGTGGGACAACACCATCAGTCACCCCATCCCACTACATATCAGCCTTCCAGAAAATCCAGGGGTGTGATGGGGACCATCAGGGTTGGTGGATGTGGTGCCGGGACCACCAAATTCCCTGTGCGACTTGTAGAGATGTTTGGGGAAGGAGTAATTGGCTGGTTTTCCACCATCCCAAAGCTGATTTTATATCCCTTGGTGTGTGAGGGGAAATTCCTACTGGGGACACAGGTGGCAACAAACAAGCCTCACCTTGAATATTGGGACAGTTGGGGGCACCGCAATAGAAGAAAGATCTTGAGCCATTGGAGACTGTCCAAAGGAGGGAATGACAATGGGGAGGGGAAAGGTGTGAGGAGCAGCTGAGGGCACTTGGTGTGTTCAGGTAGAGAAGAGGAGAGTGAGGGGAGACCTCAGTGCAGGGACAGCTCCCTGGGGAGGGGCAGAGGAGGGGCAGAGACTGAGCTCTGCTCTGTGGGGACCAGGGCCAGGAGCCCAGGGAATGGGCTGGAGTTGTGTCAGGGCAGGGTCAGGGGGGATCTCAGGCCAAGGCTCTTCTTTGCCCAGAGGGTGGTTGGGCACTGCCCAGGCTCCCCAGGGCAGAGGGCACAGCCCCAAGGCTGCCAGAGCTGCAGGAGGGTTGGGATGATCCTCTGGGACAGGGGGGGACTCCTGGGGATGGGGCTGTGCAGGGCTGAGGGTTGGACTCGACTTTGTGCGTCCCTTTCAGCTCAGCATATTCTGTGATTCTGTGAAGCCCTGCTCCTGCCGAGCTGACAGAGAGCTAATCCTGGTGACATGGTGGCGTTGGTAGTCACTGTGCCCGTGGGGATTTTAATCAATTGGCACCACCTCAATACAAAGCCAGAGTAGCCTTTTGCTGTTTTATCCCAGTGACTCCTCAGACCTTGGCCGAGGCAGTGCAGTGGTGGCAGCTGGAGGGGCACTATGGCTGTGGGGACCTCAGTGGCATTTGGGTCAGTGCCACAGGTGCTTCCTCTCACCCACTGCCCCCCCACATGGGCTCCCAAAACTGTGCTCCCTTGCTGGAAACAAATGAGGCTCCACCCTGACTCAGTAATCATGGAATAGGTTGGAAAAGACCTCTAAGACCGTGAAGTCAAATCACCCTGGGATTTTGCCCACTTTTGGCTGGTGTCCAGGTGCCAGATGGAATTTTCTGGCACATCACCAAAAACCTTGGTCTCTCCCACTCACTTTATTTTGGATCTGCAAGGGTTTGGACCCTCAAAGACTTCACATGAGCTGGTCAGAGCATGGAGGAGGATGCCTGTATTTCCCAACTGGGGCAGTGGCCATGCACCCATCTCTTGCAGCCAGCAGTTTCCCTGAGGGGATTGCTTTTCCCTGGCTTTCCACAACCATGAGCGTGTACATCCATGGCATTCCCATGGCAATGGGCAGCAAGAGGACTGGGCATCCTCTGTGCAGTGATATAACACATGTGCAAACATACTGCTGCACCCATTGCAGCAGGGATTTGTTGGGTTTTCCCATCCTCTTCCCAGAAGCATTGATTATTCCCTATTGCCTGGGAAGGAGATGCTGCTGTTTGACATTCATGCCTGTGGAAAAAGGCCTGGTGGAGGGGCGTGTGCCAGGCTGGGCATTGCTGGGATCCGTGCCCGGCTCTCACGCCGGGTGTTGCCCGTGGCTGCTGCGGGCACCACAGAGCTCGGTTCTCTCTGGGCACTTTCTGTACATCCACAGACAGTTGGGGCGGTTGCAAAACCTACATGACGTGTGCTGGGAATTGCTGCAACACGCTCGCAGGTGCGAGCCATTCCAATCTCTCCAGGCACCTTGTACAACAGGTCCTGCCAGCTGCCGGGGCCGGTGGGATGTGGGGCTGCTGCAGTGTCCTGCCTGCAGCTCTGCCTGCAGTACCCTGCCTGCAGCTCTGCCTGTAGTGTCCTGCCTACAGTACCCTGCCTGCAGCTCTGCCTGCAGTACCCTGCCTGCAGCTCTGCCTGTAGTGTCCTGCCTACAGTACCCTGCCTGCAGCTCTGCCTGCAGTACCCTGCCTGCAGCTCTGCCTACAGTACCCTGCCTGCAGCTCTGCCTGCAGTGCCCTGCCTACAGTGTCCTGCCTGCAGCTCTGCCTGCTCACAGATCTAACCCCTCCTGCTGCTGCTCCGTCCTCCACCAGATACGCCCCAGGGGACAGGAGTGCAGCTGGGGAGGGTGGCACAGCCCTGCATCCATTAGCACATTTCCAGGATTTTCCTCCTCTTGCCCTTTTATTTGTGGATCCCTAAAATATCACTTGATGCAAGAGATTCCTCTGCCCCCAGCACATCCCTGGCGAGCCGGAGTGGAGTGAAGCACAGGGAAACCCCTTAGGAACAGCTGCCAGGTCACAGCCCTGTGCATCTGATGAGTTGTTTTGCTGGAACTCATCTTGGGCATGCCTGACAACCATGCTGTGCTGTGCCGTGCCATGCCATGCCGTGCCACCCTCTGTGTGAGGAGTAGCTCAGGGTGCTCTGAGCAACATGCTGGGGTCATGTAGGATCATCAAGAGGGATCACCAAGAGGACATGGTGTCATGATGGCTGCTGGGGTCCATCACCCTTTTGTACCTTTGCTTTGCACATTCCAGGGGAGCTCCAGCGTGGAGATGCCCCATATCTATATCCCTGCATCCCACAGGATGCAGACAAAAGAGCATTGCACCATACTGCTATATCATGAGCTCCTGGCACTGTGTCCTGGTGTGTCACTGCAGACACCCCAGTGCCAGATGTTGGGGTGGCTTTGGGAGAATCTGGAGCTAAACTCGTAGGACTCCCCCTTCTCCCCATCTTTGGGCCTTTTTTGGCTCTGGATTTGGATTTAGCAGCTCAGCGATGGTTTTTGGCTTGCTTTGCCAAGGCCAGGTTAGACGGGGCTTTGAGCAAACTGGTCAGGTGAAGATGTCCCTGCCCATATCAGGGGGCTTGGAACTGGATGGTCTTTAAAGTCTCTTCCAACCCGAACCATTCCATGATTCCATGCAGAGCAGGGAGCAGGGCCAGCAGCTGTCTGGTCCGGGGCGGGGAAGCCCCACGTGCTGCCGGAGCAGCCCAGGCCTCACTGCATGGGCTGACTTGTTGGGGTTTGCCCTGAGCAAACACCGAGGCTCTTCTCACAGAGGAGAAACAACCCTACCACAGTGCCTGCAGCAAAGGAACCTGCCCTGAGCACCCACCCAGCACCCCATCCCAGGGACCAGCTGTGCTGGAGACCCCAGGGCCCAGTGGCATCCCCAAAAGCCTTTTTCTTAGCCATCTCACATCAGGAACCAAAACAAAGCTTTTGTTTCAAGCACTTGGCCTTAATCTGTCCACCCGCGGATCCTGTGCGTAAAAGGGAGACCAAATCCTTCCCTCTTGGAGGGGTGTTGGTGCTTGCCAAGGAGCCAGGGGTTTTGGCCAGAGGGTTTGTACAAACCCTGAGCAAAACAGTGGGAGCTCATTAATAAAGCTGGAGCCCACCAAGGTGGGAATCAAATCTAGTGACAGCTCCTTAAGTGAGGGCTATGCCTCCTGTGCTCCATTTGAATTGGGTCCGATGGAAAAGAATCATCTGTGATTGACGGTAATTACATAATGGTCATGCACCAGATGATGCCCAGACAAGCTCCCTCCCGGGATTTCCCAACTTTTGGAGTGTTTAACTTTGCAATCATCCTAAAAAACTTCCTTCTACCATGGGGGGTTAATTACTGATGTTACAGCAGCACCCGCACAATTGCACAAGGCTCAGCAGCAGCACTGTGATCACCAGAGCCGGGTTGTGGCCACCCTGCCTCCTCTCATACTGCTGGGAAGTCTTCAGGCATGAGAGATGGATCTTCCCATTCCGTCCCCAGCCCTGCAACAGCAATTAAAAAAAATAATAGAATAAGAGTAAAAAATCCAAGGGAAAAGCTGCTTTTTTGGATGTGCTGGCAAAGAAAGTGCGGAAGTTGTGCCGCGTGCTCACTCCGTGACTGGTGACGAAAAAGCAACGTCAAGATGTTCTTGATGGTGGGCCAGCTATTAATCCGTGTGTTTTAGCAAAACCCAGTTTGTTCCTTAAGATTTGTGGAAACAGGGAGAACTGGGGGTGTGGGGAGCTTGCCTGGGATTAAACCTGCCTGAGAGCCAAGCACGCCAAGCTCGCAAACCCAGGGAGAGCTTAATTAAAGTCAACGGAGAAGTGTTTCCAAGAAAATAATACGGGGTATTTAAACGCAATATTTTTGTTCTGGGCCCAGGATGTCTCCTTTTCCCTCTTCGGTGTCAGCTTTAATAAAACAAAATGAGATCTCCAAGAAAAACAAATTGGAGCTCTTAAAAGATGCTGCGGAGATAAAAATCAGTAACAGTGTTGCTGGTAACACCTTGGGTTATTAAAACGGAAAGAATGCTAACGATGCGATTTGCATTGGCCTTTCTTGTGGCTGCTCCCGTCGGGAGCCTGCGCGCCCTGGCAGAGGGGCACGGGCTCGGTGCCGCTCGCCGTGGCCCCTGGGCTGGGGGTGCAGGGCCTGGGCGGCTCCGCTCTTCGGTGGATCGGGGCGTATTCGGCAAACGGTCACACGGAGGAATTTGGAAGGGCTTTAGTTTTCTTTCTTGAGGCTGTGCCGACAGCCCGCGGGATCAGGAGCAGTGCTGAGGTCAGATACTAAAAGGCTTGGAAAAATGGCAAAAATCAGGATTTAGGGGACACTGATCTTAAGAAACAGCTTAAATCAGGGCTGATGATGTTGGGAAGGATGCCATAGCCCATCAGAGCTCTTTTAGAGGCCATGAATGGGTGGATGAAAATACCAAGTTGGGCTTAATTTTGTCTTGAGAGCAGCTGGGTGTGGCTTCACTCGGCACGCTGAGGTGCCGGGCTGGGAAACTGGGGTCACCACCTTCAAAACCAGTGCCCTGATCCCATTGGTTTGGTACCAAATTCTGTACTGAAGGGCTGATCCCACAGCAGGCTCTCCCAGCTGCCTGGTCACACGTTGCTCTCCAGGATGCTGAAGCAGGGATGTGGGAAGGGCTGGAGAGCAACTAATGATGTGGGTTTGCACTTTGATCCCCTCACCTGCTTCTACTTCCCCACAGTCAAGAGTGGAATCAAAACTGCCCCTTTTAGTCTGTGTGCTCCTGTCCTGGCCAGAGCCAACCATCTCCTGGTTGTAACCTTCCTGGGTACCCAGCAGGGGTGGAAGTGAAGCAGTGCACAGGCACGAGGACGATGCTGCTGCCCCAGCTTTAGGGTGAGACAGCCCCGTGCTGCCATGGGGTCCTGTCTGTCTATCTGTCTGTCAAGCAGGAGGATGCTTGTGAAACTGGGTTTAAAATGCCCAGGGTGATGCCATCAGCCTGGCACACCCAACCAATAGGGATGTAGAGGCCAGCTCGTGCCTCTCTGCCGTGCCCAGCTCCATCAGATAAGGCAAGCGTAACTTTATCACTTAATTGCAGAGGATAATAGGAATGGTGTTGAGATAGGCCTTTGCCAAGAAAGGAGTATTGGCAGTGTTGGGTTTTTATTTTTTTTCTATTTTTTTTCAAAATAAACTCATTGGGGCCTCAGGGCTGCTGGAGGTTTGAGGTCTTTGTGGGGCTCCTCCTGCCCTTACTCCACTGTGTCCCCTAAACACAGGGAAATTCGACATTAAATGAAAGCTGTGCCAACCACCCTGACACCAGGGAAGCTGGTTCAATCTGTGAGAAACCTGTCTGGGAGGGGAAAGGGCAAAGACTGACAGAGATATTGTCAAACACTTTCTGGACAGCTTTTCCCTTGCACCTTGGGAATGTGCTTTCCATCCCTTGCAGGTTTTTCCTGTCCTGCTCAGCAGGTGTGGGGTTCACACTTGCCACTGAACGAGGTTATGGGGCTAATGCTGAGTGTCTGGATGCCCTTGGGAGGGACAGCCAGGGATGCACCCTAAAGCCCTTGCACTGGGTTTTTAAGTGTTGTGTGTGAAACACTCGACCAGTGCCCTGGTGTCATATCTGGCAGCTTTCCCAGCCTGCTGAGGTGGTGTGGGAGAGGTGAGCAAGACATCGGCCTGAGAGCCAAAGTTCTGCTTGTCTCTGACTCACGTGGTCCCAGTTTTCCACTGTCCCTGTGGAACCCAGTCCCACTGAGGTGGCTGAGCACTTGCAGCAGCAGAATTTAGGGCATTTCCCTGCCCAAAGTGGCCTGGTAAAGGTATTTTTGCCTTGAAAATGGGGGTTTTCAAGACCCAGGGTGGGTTTCTCACCAAAGACTGAAGTTTTGCTGTGCTTCTCCTGATGTCTGCAGGTCAGGTCATCTGGGGACAAGGAATGGTGTCACAAGCTTTTAACTGGGAGAGCTAAAAATCCCTTGTGAGCTGCATTTTAGGAGAAGGCCTTTATTAAGGGAGATTCATATCAAATCAAAGGTGTTGCCCAAAGCTATGGAATCATAGCAGATTTTTTTTAAAAGCTGTTAAACTCTGACCTGCTTCAGTTCATCAACCAAAGCGTGAACGAAGCAGCCTGGAGAGGAGGTACTTCAGGTCCTGGTTTGACCTCTGTGACTGGCTGTTAACTCCCACTGGCCCATCCTAATCTACATCCGGAGATAAGATTAGCCCCAGTCTGGGTTTTCAGAGTTTATTTCCCTCCTTTGGGACAGCATCGTCCAGGTGTCCCAGCCACGCCATCTGCAGCCTCCACAGTTTGTGTCCCACTGGCCTTGTAAACAAAAATGACACAAAAAACATCCCCACAGAAAGCAGTTGTTACAGAAGGGAGAATTCTTCTGCTCTGTGAAGGCGGTTGCTTAGATTTTTATTGCCGGATGTAGAGAGAAGGAGGAGAAAACAAACAACCCCAAAAGCCATTGGGAGGTAGATGTGAGGCAGAGCAGCAGAAAAAGTGATGCCCTTGAGAGTTTTAATGTGAAGCAGGAATTAGCTATTGCAAAATGTCAGGCATAGCTGGGTGATCCCAGACCCTGGCCATGTGCCAAGACTTTTTGCAGCAGATAACCCTGGCTTTATAACCCAACTGTGCCTGGGCAAAGCTCAGACCATTTGAATTTGGGAAGATGATGAACCAAAAAAGCAGGATGTGGGGCTGATGTGGAAGCAGCAGGTTGTTGGCTGTGTTCCACATTACTCAGGGCTGGTGACGAGTCGATCTCCTTTTCCATTTTCTTATGAATGAATCAGTTTTGGCTGGGCCAGATGGTCAGACTGGTTAAACAAGAAGCAGCTGGTATCAGTCTCATTAGCAGTGAGACAAAAGTGAGCCTCTCCCGGGCTCTGCAAACTCCAAGTGATCCCCGACTGGCCCAAGGCTGCTAGGACTGGCAGCAGCACAGAATCCCCCAGCCCTTGACTGGCAGGGATTTGACTCCTCCATTTCCTTCCACCTCTGTGCCCCTTCTGGCTCCTGGACTCACTGAAGTTTCATGGCCAGATCATCACACCAGGTGGTGGATGCGACACAGGGACTTGCACCCCGTGCCTGCTGCTCTCCTAGTGCACCTGTCCTTGCTCAGTGCCACAGCACAGGTGTATCTGGGGACAATTTCAGCTTCAGGTTCCCTGTGGTCACTGTGGGGAGCACAGCTTGGCTGTGCTTACTGTTCCAGTCCCAAAGCAGCTCCAGTTTGGAGTTGGTCCTTGGCCAGTGGAAAAGACTTGACATTTTGCCATGACTTCAGATGTAGCAGTTGGGATCACGGAATCACAGAATCACTGAATTGGAAGGGATCCATCAGGATCATCAAGTCCAACTCCTGGCCCTGCATAGGGTAGCCCAAAAATCCCACCATGTGCCTGACAGCGTTGTCTAAATGCTTCTTGAGCTCTAGCAACCTTGAGGCCATGACCACTGCCCTGGGAAGCCTGTTCAGTGCTCGACCAACTTCTTGGTGAAAAACCTTCTCCGAATATCCAACCTAAACCTCCCATGACTCATCTTCATGCTGTTTCCGGGAGTCCTGGACTTGGGCACTCTTCCTGCCTGAGGCAGGAGCACATGGTCAGTTGTGAGCTGTGGTTCTCTCTGCTCAGCCTTGTGGTGCAGACTGACCCTGCTCTCTCTCACTGGTCCTCCCTTCATTGCTGATACCCAGCTAAACACTTGGCACCCGGCCCCCCTGTCCTGCCTGTCCGTAATGCCACTGCCATGGGTGTGCTCCAGCTCCCTTGGGAAGGGATTGCTGCATGCCAGGATCATTGCAGAGGCTGGGCAATGTCACAGTGCTGTAGGAAACAGCATTCCCAGCACTGTCACATGGTATGGGTGTGCTGGTGTCCTCCAGCACATCTCCATGGATCGGTACTGGGGAGAGCAGAGGGACTGGATCCACTCCACACTTTGGGCTTTACATTCCTCGACTGCCCTTGACCCCTCACATCCCTCCTTACTGACAGGCTTCAGCTCTGCACTGCTGAATCCACTTGGCACCTGCTTTTCCCTTTGCCCCTAGGCATGGATGGGCTTTATGGGAGAAGTTGGAGCTCAGGTACTTGAAAACAAGCCTGGGGACTGTGGCATATGTCCCCTATAGCAATCCCACACTTGGCACCTGTAGGGGCAGGGTCGTTTTGACTCCTACCCCTACCCCAAAATGCCATATTTCCATGGGGAGGAAGAGGAGGCTCCCTGGCCACGGAGGTGAGATGTGTAGCTTTTAACCCTGACTCACAGGACCAAATCTTTCCCCATAACTGACAGAAGCCTTCATTAACCTGCCCTGTTGTTTATTCCAGTTTCAAAGCCCTCGATGCAGCAAAAAGCAAAGGCATTTCCCCAGCAAAGCATATTAATGTGTCACCTGCCTTCAGAGCCCTTTGCTACCGAGGCACTTGGAGTGACTGGGGCTGTCCCTGGTTCCCCTCAGCCTCGTTAAACATTGCGTGGCTCCAAGGAAGCCACGGTGCAGCTCTGCCCGTGGCCGTCGTGTGGGCTAAAGCCCTCATAGCTTGATATTTAATATATATGTATATGTGTGTATACACAGGTATGTACTGTATGCACATATATGTATATGGACCCTAGCTCCCTGTTCACGAGGGCTCCTCGGGGCTGGGATGCTGGGATCATCCTGCAGTGCCTCCTGCCGCCTGGGCCGTGGCTCTTCTCCACCCTCCTGGAGCACCGAAGGGCAGGGCTGGCCCTTCCCTGCACCGTGGGGCGGCTGCCGAAGCCACCCAGCGTCTGAAAAACTTTCAAATGAGAGCAGGTCAGCCAAAAGTGACAGCCCGTTGGCAAAGGGGTGTAACTTGTTTCTTGCTGGGCTAAAAAAAAAAAAAAANTAGATAAAATGTTGTTGTTTTTCACTTTCCTTTAACGATCAGATTTGCTTAATTATAGCCTGGTCTATTTTGCTGAGATATCCAGTTGTTTTCAAATATGGTCTTTAATGTAAGGAAGCTCTGAGAGGTTAAAAGCATATGGATATTTTACCCCTCTTTAGGCCTCTGGGTGTCTGGTTTAATGATGATACGAATATCTTGTGTCATTTGGGGATCTTTTTCCCCATCAGAAGGCTTCAGAAGCACTAGCCAAAGGCACTACTACTGTCTGTGCTGCAGACCCAGGGGAAACTCTCCAGCATTGGAGGAGGAAATAATTTCCCAGTGGCCATCAGAAGAGCCCAGATGTTCCACCATGGAGCTGTTCTGCTGCACAGACACAGCTGGAGCAGCCCAGGATGCTGCCCTGACTCGCTCTGCTTGAAGGCTCTGCTCAGGCTGCTTAAAAATAGCTTTTCCTCATTTATTTTGATTTTGTAGAGGTATTCTCAGCAGAAGAGACTCCTCAATGGATCTCCCTTTGTGATCAGTCATCAGCTTACGTCCCTCATGCCATGGGAGGGCTTGGGCTGGGGCTGAGGCCTGGGACTGTCTGGGGGAGAGGCAAGTGTGGTGGGAGAGCTGAGGTGGAAGAGGCCGTGGCAGGGAGGTGTTTTCTCCTTTGTGAATGAAGCTTGGGGGCAAAACAACTTAAAAGCCACCTGGCAGAGCCTGGAGAGGGGCCTCCCCTCACGAAGCACCTGCAGCAGCTGCCTTGATTTTCCCTTTCACATTTCCAGCCCCCTGTAGAGTCTGGTTTGGGTGGAAGAGTTTGTCTTCAGGGAAATTGAGAAGTTGGGCGTGAGTAAGTAACATAACTGAAATATTTGGGTAATATTTGGGTGGTGCTGTAGGGGAGGCATTGCTGGTGCCCCAGTGCTCTCCAGTTTGAGGAGTTTGCTCCAGACAGGGTCAGGCTGAAGTTGCCACAGCATTTTTTTTCTTTGCATCTTAAGGGTTTTTGGGGGTGTTTATGGGATGGGGTGGTTGTGGGGAAGATGCTGCTGTGCAGCCCCATGGTGGGGCAGAGCCAGCAGTGCATGTGATTGGAAAAACTGGGAAAAACAACCTCGCTCATCCTTGGGTCACCCCAGCCTTGGCTGATGGGTGCTCGAGAGGTTTAGGTCTTCCCACACCATCCCCATCCTCATCTCCATCTTCATCCCCATCTCATAGAATCATAGAATCATGGAATATTCTGAGTTGGAAGGGTTCCCCAGGGATCACTGAGTCCGATTCCTGGCCCTGCACAGGACACCCCAACAATCCCACCCTCTGCCTGAAAGCATTGTCCAAACCCTCCTGGTGGAGCTCTGGCAGCCTTGGTGCTGTGCCCACTGCCCTGGGGAGCCTGGGCAGTGCCCAACCACCACCCTCTGGGGGAAAAACCTTTTCCTGATAGCCAACCTAAACCTTCCCTGACACAACTTCATACCATCCCTGTCTCCATCCCCTTCAAAGGACAGCAGGGGGCAGTGGGTCTTGACAAGGACACCCCAACCCAAGGCTGGGGATGACACAGCCCTGAGGGGTGGCAGGATGATTCCAGCAGGGCTCCCATGGGGTACGTTTTTTGGGGAGTTGCCTTTAGAGACTGTTGGTGAGACCAGAGCCAGGCACTGCTTTGTGCTTG
>VXBA01000657.1:874160-917256 GCA_013399895.1 Serilophus lunatus
CCCCATGGCGGGGGGGATGAGCCCCTTGCCCCCCACATGCCAGTTCTCCTCTGCCACAGGGTCCCCAGCAGCCTTGTCACCTGCTGGCAGGAGGAGACTTGGTGGCCAAAGTCTGATCCCAGTGCTTCTCCAGTTTGAGCACAGCTTGCTGATGTTGGGCTGCTGGGCAAATGAACTGGTGGACAAGTGTGTCACCTTCCCAGTTTACATTCTGTCTTGAGCCCAGAGTGAGTGGCATTGGAAAGGGTGGATCATCTTGGCCATGTTACTCAGAATAGCTGAAAGTGCTCAAGGTGAGTTGGACGGGGCTTGGAGCAACCTGACCTTGTTGGAGGTTACCCTGCCCATGGCAGGGGGTTTGGAATTAAATGATCTTCCAACTCAAACCATTCTGATTCCATGATTCTATGTTCTCCTACACCACTGAATCATTGTTCCCCTCGGAAATCTCCAGCCAATGTATTCCTTGTTGAAGGCCACATTGCTTTGGACCAGCCTCAGGCCACAAGTTTGGTTGACTTTGTTAAGTCAAGATGTGAAGGAGCAATTTGTGGAGCTTTAGTTGTAGCTTTCCCCTGTGTGGAATGTTCTCCTTGGTCTCCCTCTGTACTGCAGCAGGGTGGCACCAGCCCCATGCTGGGCTCTTCCCATACCCCAGAGCATCCCAGGACCATCAAGAAGGTCCCATCAGCTCTGCAGGAAGCTGGGACTGCAAGTGGTCTGAGCTGGGGTGGCAGCTTGGGCCACTGCTGTCCCTCAGCCCACTGGAGTGAGCAGTGAGGAGTGGGGTGCATGTTCTGGGGTGGTCCCCAGCTGCTCTTTCATTGTCTTTAGGAGGGGCTGTGGCGGGAGCAGGGTGGGATGGACATGTGCCAAGCAGGATTAGTGAAGAGGTGAATTTCAGGAAGGGACAGTGCATCTTGAGTCATCTCTAATATGACAAGCTCCCAAATGAGAAGTCATCTCCATTTCCCCTCTCCAAAAGCAGAGTGCTTTAAATATTTGGGGGTCTGTTTGGTTGTTGGGTTTTTTAAGTTAAAAATGTGGTTCCTGAAAGCAGTTTGTGTTTCTGTCAAGGCATCCCTTAGAGAGAGGGTCTCTTGGCTGTCACCAGATGGGTCCCTCCACAACACCCAGCTGGGCCGCTCCAAAAGCAACCCCTTCAGCTGATGCTCCCACTAGGGGGTTGGACTCACAGCATCTTGAAAGATAGTCAAGTCTTAACGTGATTCTTGTCAAATTTCTGGCAGCTCTTGAGCTCCTTCCAGCCCCCGTCCTCAGCTGGATTTGGTCCATCCTTTCTTTTAGGATCTGCCTGATTGCACCACATTGCTTGATAAGGCTCCGTGCCTCTTGTGGGGGCTTGTCTGTGTGTTTCAATATCTCATCCCAGTTACCAGGTTTGGAGGTGTGGCTGGGCTGGGAATTAACCATCTCATCCAAATCCCTCTGGAAAACAGAAGCAAAGGTTACCCCCTTTTTTCTCCTGTAAGCTTCAAATCAAGTCGTAACTTCTCCAGCGTTGGAGGAGTTGTCAAAGTAAAGGTGGTTAAGCCCTGTCTGGTTTCCACTGGAGGAATGGCTGCCTTTGCCCTTCACATCCAAGAAAGTCCAGGAGAAAAACTTCAGTACCGCACACACAGGTTGCCAAACATAAACCCTTCATCCCTTGGAGTGGATCCAAAGACTACAGCTCCATGTCCAAAGGTGTAGGTTTGGGGCTGTGCTTCACCTGAACTCTGGTTTTGTCCCAGCCCACGATTTTCTGCCATGACTTTCCTCCAACCTTGCCCAGATTCAGACGGATGGAGATCACTGACATTATGCTGGGGATAAAACGGAGGGGAGGAAATTGTGTAACCCACTCTCTGAGGGTGTTTCGGTGCGAATCACACTGGGATCAGGGCCGGGAATGAGGCAGCTTTCCCCTGATCTCCCAGATTTTGCCGAGGTTTCCTTCCAGCACTGGAGCTCGCCCAGCCCTCCTGGCTTCCCGGGGCTTCACTGGGAAGCGCTGGGAAGACAAAACCCCGCTCTGGAAGTGAGGCTATTGTTCTTACTAATTTTAACTTGATGTTCTTCCCCAAGCCTATTTTTATTCATTGCTTGTGGTAAGCTCTTTCTCTAAGGTAGAGCAATTTGCCACAGGACTCTTTTTTTTTTTGGTGTGTTTACCAATTTTAATTGAGCGATATCTCCTTTTTACAAACCCAGAGCTGGAGGAGCTTTTAAGTGCCCGTTGCTGAGCCTCCCACCCCAGGTTTGCTTTGATCTCTGCAGGTGAGTGTGCATTTTTGGGGCCAGAGATTGATCCTGCTTATTTGCATGTAAATCCCTGGGTTATTAAGATCAGAATCTGGCCCTTTAAATTTAATACTTTGCTTTATGCTTTTATTTCCGCGTTTCTTAAAGTAATTTCCAAAAATAACAAACTTCAAACATGACGGGGCCATCTAACGTTTTACTGCCTTGGCTGGAGTAGAAGGAATATTTCTGGAAGTATATTATCCAATTTAACGAGCCTTTCCCATCTTGGCATTGCTCCCACCCCTCACCCCCTCTTGGAGTTGTTTTGGACGGCTCTTTGGACCTGTGCCACCTAATCCTATTAGAAGGACTTTCATTACACTGTGCCTTGTGTTTATAACCAAGAAAATCTGTCAGAGAGGGGGGTCCTCTCCCTCTCCCTTCTTTTCACCTGGTGTTGAGACAAGAGCCCGGCCAGTCACACAAGGTTCTCGCCCTGCCCTTGCTTTTCATTTTATTGCTCCACTCTGCATTTATTAAAGAAGATTTTGGAGTAAATTGGGTCCTTATGCACTTATAATTAATTTGGAAGGGTCATTTCTTCCCAGACTGGGGAGGGCTTCTTTGTGTGGTCCTTTTTTGAAAGGCAGAGGTTGGAGAGGCTGTTCTATAGCTGGGATTTGCTTTTAATAGGGACCTGGCTATTTTCTGAAAATCTCACAGCTCTGGAAGAACAGAGTATTTTTTGCCCAGGGTTGTACTGAAAAGGTTTGCAGAGCCCATGGTTTGGGTGCAAAAAAACAAAATCCTGAAAAAGGTATAAAAAAGCAAGGAACACATGTCCTGCTCAATAGCTCTGAGCCAGTGCCTGGGGCTGGGAGGTGCTCCAGGAGATCCCTTCACTTGGGTGCTGGACAGAGCTGGGGGCCACTTTTCCGTCTGTCCATCCTGCCCTGCCCCCCCCCCAGCACCGAGGGGACCTCTTGCTTCACCTCAGATCTAGTAGAATTGAATTCTTTACCACATTGCTATTCTTGAAGTGTTGCCTTTCCTCTCCAAAGTAGTCACATAAACCATTAAAAAGAGAAGGTGGAGGGCAGGGAGAAAATGATGGACAGAAATAAACGGCCTCAGGTTTTGCCAAGAGAGGTTTACATTGGATATTAGGAAAAATTCCTTCACTGAAAGGATGGTCAAGCCCTGGCACAGGCTGCCCAGGGCAGTGATGGAATCACTGTCCCCAGGGGAATTTAGAAGTCGTGTAGGTGTTGCACTTGGGGGCATGGGTTATTGCTGGGCTTGGCAGTGCTGGGGGAATGGTTGGACTCCATGATCTTAGTCAGCTTTTCCAACTGTAATGATTCCATTATTCCACGATGGGCTAAAATAATCTGTGAATAATAAAATTTTCTGTAAGAAGACAGACAGACAGACAGACAGAGAGTGGTTTTCTCCAGAGATGAAAGGAGTCATGAGATGATGGTCCTGCTTGGGTATCACCTGGCATGGCCAGGGGTGTAATCTAACCTGGCATAACCTTGTGTCTCTGTCAGCATCAAGGAATCATCTCTGAATGTGGGGCATGGTGGGGAGTCCTGACTCTGGAGAACAGGGAGCAGGGATGGATGCCTGGTGCCTGGGAATGCAGAGCGGTAACTCAGAATGTGAAATTCTTCCTAGCCAAAGCTGGGGAGCAGAGTGCTCTGAGGAGCTCGGGGGACTTTTGGCCGTGGTGGAGATGTCCTGATGGAAATGGCATCTGGGAGCTGGGGGGAATCATTATACACACAGCAAAGGTGCCCTCCCTGGGACACGTATGAATCCAGTGGAGAGGAATACAAGGAAAACCTGTCCATACCTCCAACACTGCTTTTCAAAGCCTGTCCATGATGCCATAACCTGTGTTATTTATGATCTGCACTGTTAATTAAGAGTGTGATGGAGCTGCCTCTCTACTGATACACCTTTAAAGCTGAAGTCAGTCCCTGGGTGTGCCTCCTCTGCCCCTGTTGGATGCCCCACCCTGACCATCACCTTTCTTCTCTCTCTCCCCAGCATGGGTCGGCTCCTTGGCCATGGGTATGATTTTTTTCTGCTCTCCCATCGTCAGCATCTTCACCGACCGGATCGGCTGCAGGACCACGGCAGCCACGGGAGCTGCCATCGCCTTCATTGGGCTCCTCTCCAGCTCCTTCACCAAGTAAGGCTGCAGAGGGGCCACCCAGCTTCTTGGAGCTCCTCCCTGTTCCCTGTTCCCTGCAAACCCCCCACAAGCACATTGCTGCTGCCTTTTGGGGCACAGCAGGTGGTTCCCATCCAGATGAGAGGTGTCCTGGCATCCCTACAGCCCTTGTGTGCTCAGCCTGTTTCTCTCCAAATGGAACCAAGTTGTTCTTTTGTCCTTAAATAAAAAAGAGCAAATTTTATCTGAGCAAGGGACTGTATTTTATGGGTTTTCATCCCTCAGATCCTTCATTTGATCTTTAAAACTGGCAGGAGAAGTTAATGTGCTTCTCATGGGCAGCTCCAGAGAGGCTCTCACAGAGAAAACCATTCTCCTTTACAACAGTTTTCACATTTGGTGCTGAAATTAAATTAATGCTTAAAATAATATTTGATGGATTACTTTTGAGAAGGAGTTTCTGTGCAGGGCAGACAGGGTGTGTGATGCAGACAGGGTTTGGAGCAGTTTGTGGCATTTCTGTGCTGGCTCAGGAGTCTGCAGGGCCATTGCTGTTCCTTGTTTTCCATGCCTGATCCCATGCCATGAATTTCTGCTGGCAGGCAATGGCTGATGTGCATTTGGATGGCAGGTGTGTGAAAGACCTGTGTGTCTTTCCAACTCAGACATTGGCATCTTTGTGGGAGCAAAAAGAGGTCACCTCTGGGGTTATTTATCAGACTCTTGTTTAACAGAGTCTCAGAGACACCATGGAGACACCTCCAAAGCAGCATTTGCCCCAGTTTTTCTGAATAAAAATACTGCTTTGGTTTGGATTTCAGTTAAAAACAATATTGTTTTAATTAAAATGCTTCAAAAAATGGGTTTTTAAAACAAATACACACTAGTTTTCCAGAGGGCGACTTGCCTGCACCATGCTCCTCCTGCCCACCCTGTTCAGGAGCCAGTGGGAGCAGGACACCACCTCCCGCTCCCACTGGTCAGTGAAACCCTTGTACCTGTCCCAACCCTGGTTCCCAGGATCCCCAAATCCTCAGCTGCAGAAGCCTCCCGTTATTCTGGGAGTGGGGATCCAGCAGAGGGCAGAGCCTCCTGCACTGTGGCTGATGGCAGCGGGGTTTTTGGGATGCTAAAACCATCTCAGGCAGCAGAGTGGAAGGGACCTCTGTGACTTGCCCCACAGGTGCCAGTGCCTTCAGTTCCCAAAGGTAACAGTAGTGAGAGAAGGTGCAGAGGGTCCTGAGGGCAGGTGTGCCCTGGCAATGCAGATCACAGGAGCTTCCCATGCAGTCCTGCTTTCCTTCTAATCAATGGAGCTTGGACATTTTTACCCCTCTACTGTAAAATGTTTGTGCAAAGACAAAGAGCTCTTGGGACCACAACAACTGCCAGTGGCTTGTTGTATTGGGCTTGAAAAAAAAAAATCAAACAGCACAGGCAGAGAATATTATTTCCAGGAGAGCTGCAGAACTGAAATCCCCATTTCCTGCCCCTCACTTTTGAATCACATTCCTTTGGCTCCCTTTTAAGGGAGAAACAGCCCCCTTGCAGCTGGACCAGAGAGCAAAGGAAGCTGTGCCGGCACAGCCGAGTGGAGCCAGAGGAAGAGCAGCAAGGCTGTGGGATTTGGCAGAGCTCCATCCAAGTGGTGAAGGCTGGTCCTAAAATTCAGAGCTTGCGGCTCCTGCTCACCCAGAACAATGGAGAAGCTGTTTTTTGGTCCCTCTTGCCAGCGACCCCCACCACAGCTGGAGATGATCCCCCAGGGCGGGCTTGGCTACAGGCACCACTGCAAAGTGACACAGCCTGAGTTTGGTGGGCTCAGGCAGAGTTGGATCAAGGCTCATCACCCCTTTATCTTCTGGTTCTTGTGAAATGATTTTGTTTTCTCCAGAGGAGCAATGGTTCCCAGCATGTCACTGAGCTGTTCCAGAAACCCTTGGAGCCACCAAGCCTGTGCAGCAGGACCTCAGTACCCAGCTCAGTGCCTCCTGCTCTCAAAATATTGCAAGTTTTGTATGAAAATGACTAAAGAAACCAAATATGCTCTATGAAAAGCTGATGTCTGGGGAAGGCTGGATGGGGTTGAGAGACTTCCTCTCTTCTGCCTTGCACGGTGGTGTCTCCTGCACTTGTAATCTGCTCAAGCCATGACAGATCTTGTGCGCTCTCAGAAAAGAGGAATCCCAGTTAAGGCTTCACCTTCTCCCCAGTTTTAACGGAAGTGTTCTAGCATGTTTAGATGATGACCAATTCAGCAGGGCTGCCTTCATATGCCTTCCAATGCTCTCCCAGCCCTCCTCCCCTGCAGTTAAGTGTTCTCTAGAGGGATTTGAGTCCCTCTTGTTCTGCCTCTCCTTCCCTTCCACAATTTCTGACCAGTTTATCCTGCAAAGAAAAATCCCCCAAACTTCTGCCAGCAAGGGTGAACCAGTGCTGTTCCCCTTGAGAGCTGGAAGTGAGATGCAGCTGATGGAGGGAGGGAGCCCTCTTTGTCCCAGGAGATGTCATTACCCACAAAAGACCTCATTATCCAGGGAGATGATGCCACCCTTCCTACTGGAGAGCAGCTGGCTGATTCCCAGTAAGCAGGCTGGGAAATCCTGGCTAAGAAGCATGGCCGAAAGGAGCCTTTGCTCATGCAAGGGTGTCTTTGCATCAACGGGGAGCAGATGGGAACTGGGGCATTTGTCTCCACTTATCCAACATGTCAGCTTAGCTACAGCACAAAAGCTGGTGTGACCCAGTCAAGGTGGCCAGGGCTGGTGCGTGGGAGGTTGGAGACAAGGATTTGTGGCTCATCTGCTTCCCTGGCTCCCATGGAGGGGGCTTCTGATGTGGTTTTGTTCTGGAGTAGCTGGAAATTGCCTTTCCTGACAGTCATTTGTCTTGAAGCTATTGGGCACAGCAAGGATATTCTGCTTTCTGCTTGGCAAGCTGAAGAGATGAGCATGTTATGGAAGGAATGATGTGCTTATAAAGGTTTGCCCAATTCCAGATGCTTTGTTAGATGTGGGCTGCCGTGTCCTCACTTGCTTTGTGAGCAGCACTCAGTATTGTACAGGACTCGTTTCAAGGGTTGGAGTAAAGACCCTGCTCATACAACATCATGAGCTGCCCAAAGGTCTCCGTCCCAGGCAGAATCTCACGGCAGACCTTTGCAGTTGGATGTGCTGCCTGGTCACGAGGAAAAAACGTCCTTCATCTGGAGAGAAGCACAACAGGTTGTTTGCACTGCCTAACTAGGCTCCTTTCTCAAAGGCTTTTGTTGGGAAAATTGGGCTGGCAATTGGGAAGCAACTCCTTCCAAGTGCTCTCAGAATTCTCCATCTGCTCTGTAGAGCAGCCACTTCACTCCCCCCTCAAGTGCAGCCACCAATGTAAGGTACAAATGAGATCTATTAACTGTCTAATTTAAGCTCACAGAGGAGCTTAAAGAAGAAGAACTTAATTAACCAGCCTGGAGCCCGGGCAGAAACACCATGTTTCCTTCCTACATGTCTAATAACCAGCAGGGTTAGTGCCTTTCAAACACTGGGTGCAAAATGTTTTCAATTAGTCCTTTCAGTGGAAAAATAAAAAGGATTTCTAGCTAAAACTATCCCACCTTCCCTACCTTAGAAAATCTTGTTTGCTGTAATTTAAAAACCATTGAAGTTACATCAGCTTCCCAAGGAGGGCAGGTTGGCTGCTGCCTTCTCCTGGTTGCAGAAAGCTCTCTCCAGCTTCATTTTCCCAAGGATTTAATGCACCAGCTGTGAAGTGAGGATAATCCTTGCTTTGGCTAGGGAATAAGCTCCTCGAGGTCAGACTGTCTGTGTAGCACCTGTGGTATGTGAGACCTGGGTCTTGACGCCCGATTTTGTAGGATTGTGGGGGAGGAGGCTTCCTTCCCTTCCTTCCCTCTGCCTGACATCACCACCTCCATGTGTTTTTTTTTTTCCCACTAGGTCTCTGGAAGTTCGTTATTTCACATATGGGATCCTCTTTGGCTGTGGCAGCTCCTTTGCCTTCCAGCCCTCACTGGTCATCCTTGGTCACTACTTCAAGCGCCGCCTTGGCTTGGCCAACGGCATCGTGGCTGGCGGCAGCTGCCTCATCTCTGTGCCGCTCCCCTTCTTCCTGAAGATGGTTGGGAAGGCCATTGGGCTGGCACATACTTTCCAAGTACTCAGTGCCTTAATGCTCATCCAGATCTTCTTGTCCATGACCTACCGGCCCATCCTGCCGCCTTCTTGTGACTCTCAGCACGATGGGCAGGACAAGCTGGGTAGCCGGAGCATGCGGCAGCAGTGCTGGGCCCAGACACGCAAGTACTTCAACTTGAGGGTTTTCCGGAGAAAGACCTATCGGATTTGGGCCTTTGGGATTGCTACTGCTGTCCTGGGATACCTCGTACCTTACATGAACCTGGTAAGAGCCATGGCTGGGACTGGAAAGGGAGAGAGGGCCCTTTGCCCAGAGTGAAAGGGCTCCTCCCTGCAAGTGAGGAGAAGCTGGGAAGGTGGGGATGGACAGTAGGGGCAGAGGCACTAAAATCCTCAAAGCCAAGAAAATGCTGCATATCCTGCAAACAGGAGTAGTAATGGGAGGCTACCACTTTTTAGTGCCTCTGTGTGTCCTCTGTGCCAAGGTGGGCAGAGCAGTCACTTCCCACAGCTCGAAAGGACAAGCATCGGTGTCAGGAGAGGAAGGGCCTCTTGGGTTTGGGGTGTGCAGAGGTGGTGTGTGCAGGTCAGTGTAGTGAGACCATGAGGGTCACACAACCACTCCCAAAACCATGAACCCTCTGAGGGAAGTCTTGTCCCTTTTGGGGAGATGACAGAGATTGATTTACTGAGGCTTCATGTCTTCCCTCCATTGTAGGTAAAATATGTGGAGAAGAGATTTCAAGAAACCAGAAAGGACTGGATCCTCCTGGTTTGCCTCGGGGCCATGTCAGGGCTGGGGCGCTTGGTTTCAGGCCGTATTGGTGACTGCATTCCTGGGCTGAAGAAGATTTACCTACAGGTACGTTGCGTCCAACCCTCCATGTATCTGCTGGGCAACCATGGCAGGCCACCATAGCAGGGAATGGCATCTGTATGTTGGTCTGCTTAATAACTGTCAACCACAGATTGTAAACCCTTAACTGGCTATTTTCTAACACTCTTGTCTGCTGTTAGGGAAGAAAATTTACTATAGAAATGTGTAAGGGAAGTTACACACTTGACTTGGGGTATCAATGTCCATTCAGCAGTCAAGCTCCATGGTACCAACTCTTCCCAAACTACTGACACCCTCTCACCTTCTTGTGGTTTT
Source organism: Serilophus lunatus (assembly GCA_013399895.1). Classification (NCBI taxonomy): domain Eukaryota; kingdom Metazoa; phylum Chordata; class Aves; order Passeriformes; family Eurylaimidae; genus Serilophus; species Serilophus lunatus. The sequence continues at coordinate 883,891 of VXBA01000657.1, forward strand.
TGAAGAACAAACTGCTGAAATCTAGCAGCTAATCCAGCAGCTAATCCTTCTTAACCCTTCTTAAAAGGTTATTCCGAGATGGGAGCAGCGGATGGATGGTATTGCTGGGTCCAGAGGAGTGAACAATGGCATTGACCTATTCAGTGTCATCTTCAGCACTCTCGCTGCTGCATATCCCCACTCCTCATGCCCACTTCTGTCTCCCCAGGTTGTGTCCTTCATGCTGTTGGGCATCCTGTGCATGATGATCCCCCAGTGCCAAGGCTTTGAGGGCGTCATTGTCATCTGCCTCTTCCTCGGCCTTTGTGATGGCCTCTTCACCAGCATCATGGCCCCCATCGCCTTCGAGCTGGTGGGGCCCATTCAGGCATCCCAGGCCATAGGGTACCTCATGGGGCTGATGGCTGTGCCCATGACTGCGGGTACGCCGATAGCAGGTTGGTAACGCTGCAGTGCCGGGCCTGGACCCAGCACTGGGAGAGAGATGCTGGTGGCAGCTTTCACCCGTGGTGGTATTTTGACGTGAGACCAGACTCAGGGTTTGGAATTTTCTGGCTTATCATATCACATGAGGGTTGAAATAGGAGTGTGGCATCACTCCGTGCTGTGTCCTGTAGCATCTTGGGGCCTTTCTCCAGGCTGATGAAAGGTGGCTGTTGAGAGAACAGTGAACCAAGATCACATTAACTGGTTTCTCTTGAAGCCGAGCTAAAAATTGGTAGGTACTGGTTTTCTAGAAATCCTTTTAGATCAATTCAAAGTTAGAGATGGAGATGCCTAAGCCTCCACAAGACTTGGGTATGTGTTTAAGCACAGCAATAACCCCAACATCCTTAACAGCGAGGGCTTTGCCAGAGCTGCCCCTGAACAGCAGAATGTCTGCATCAGCAGGGGCTAAGCTAAAGCTGGATAAATTCCTCTGATCTCTCTCCTTCTGGCAGCAAAGTTCAGTTTAATGCCCTCATGAAGGAATATGGGGGTTGAAGACACCTCACTATGAGGGTGCTGCTGCAATGGACTTTCTGGGTGAAGGGGTCCGTTTCATCGACCTAATCCACAGGGAAGTGTCCACACGGGAGAAACTCAGAGGGATTTTCCAGTGATGATCCATGGCCTTGCATTCTTCTCCAAGGATGCCTGGCTGTGTTGGAACTTGCCAAACTAATAAATGCAGAACCTTGTTGGGTTTCAAGGGCTTGGCTATTGTTTGTAACTGGTAGCATAGATAAAATATCTGTAAGCAAAACAGGGTTTCCAGATGGAGACAATCCTGAGAGAAACAGCCTCTGCCCACTTTTCCCATTGTCTCCTGGCTGGCAAGCCTCTGGGAAGAGCCACCTGAAGTGTTTGGTTGAACATGACTAAGCTTGCATTTGGGATTGCCTGGGATGTGTCCGAGTGTGTCCCGTTCTGGTTTAACATGAAGGATGGCTGAGGTTTTTCTTCTTAACTTCTTGGTGCACAATGTTGGCTGCACACATCCTTCAAACCAGGGCACAAAAACTCCAAGAAATGCAACAGGAAAAAAAAGATTATTTTAAAAAAACAAATCTCCCCAAATCTGGTGGTTGACACAAACTACAGCTCTCACTGGAAGGAGGAAACAGGCCAGTCATTAGACTAATGAGATCATTAGACTGTCATGGACCTAACTTCCATTGTTCTTCTCTTTCAGGATACCTCAATGATTATTTTGGGAATTACGATGCGGCTTTTTATTTTGCCGGAGTCCCCCCCATCATTGGCGGCTTGGTGCTGTCCATCGTCCCGCTGGTCCATCAGAGGATGCTGAAGAAGCAGCACCTGGATTCTGGCAAAGACAAGATGCTGGTGTCGGAGGCAGTGGTGAACGGGGAGCTGCTGCCGGGCTGTCCAGCCTCGGAAGCACACATGTAACGGCGCTGCCCGAGGCCACCAGCAGCCTCTCCGCAGCCCGAGCACGGGCCCTTTTCCAGACAGACCGTAATTCCCAGTGATCGCAGATGCACTATGTTTGTAAAGGAGAAAACACAAAAAGTTCTTCTAGTTAAAGGCTTTTAACTAGCAGAAATGCTCTTTCTTGGAATAGTTTTGATTTCAAAGCCACCTCTTTGTTTTTTTTGCTCTAACCATTTTTCTAAGGAGAACCCTCACCAGGATTCAAACTTGATTGATCTCCCGCTCCTCTCCCCGGTTTTCTATACGTCACAACAGAGGTTTACAGCTAATAAATGCCTTTTTCAAGCAGGCCACGGATGGAGCTTGTTGAACCTTGCAGCTGTCCATCCTCCTCCTCTGGTATCACTTGAGTGTCACATCCAAGGGAGACGACCCCGTCCCGCACCAGGGGCTGTTTTGAAGCCAGAGATCCCAAGGAGGAAACACTGCTTTAGTCTGATGCACAAACCAAATAAATGTCAGCGAGTCCCACTTTCATCTTCTCTCCTCCTTTCCCACTGCTCTCTCTCTCACTCAGGGAGCCGCAGTGGGGATGGTAGGGAGCTCGGCTGGCTCCATTGAACAGAGCCGTGTGGGAGCACACCCTTCCTGCAAAATATGCCTTAAAATGCATGGACAAGATCAGCAGGTCCTTTGCCCACTATCTGCCTCTGTTTTCTTGCCCAGTGACTTATTGGGCTTTTGAGGTGCAAAAGAGAGGGGCAGCTCCTGGCCCAGCCCATGACAGCTGGCTCCACAGGGGCAAATCCATGGGATTGCCACCAAGATGGGCACTTTGGAGGGTGTCAAGGAACATAGGGATAGGACCGAGCCCTGTGTGTCAGGTATCAGCTCTATGTTGGGATGTGGCTTCCCTGCTGGGCACAGGGGCACCCAAAGGTGTGGGGATACTGCTGGCTCAGGGCACAGGATGCCACTGCTCTTTTTGGGGGGCCAGTTGTATTTTATGCGGCAATAACCACAAGTCAGTATTGGCAGGGGAAGCCTGGTGTTTCCAAAGGGTTTGAAAGCCCCAGTAGCATTTAACTCGTAGCCTGTGTGTTGTCTTGGGGAGCTGGTGCAGTATCGGTGCTGTCCCTAGGGGAAGAGGGTGCAAGGAAATCACACAGCTTGTGAGTACCCACCACACAGAGCAATGGCAGAACTCAGCCTTGTGTAGAAATTCATCATTACCCAGGGAAAATTTTAGAAATTCAAATTGCCCAGAGAAGCTGTGGCTGCCCCGTTCCTAGAAATATTCAAGGCCAGGTTGGACGGGGTTTGGAGTAACCTGGTTTAGTGGAAGGTGTCCCTGTCCATGGCAGGGGGTGGAATGAGGTGGGCTTTAAGGTCCCTTCCAACACAAACCATTCCATGATTCTGTGATCATCTCCAGGCATTGCCAATGAATGCGGGTGATGAGTGAGAAGGGAAGTTCTCCTGCCCCAGTGGATCCCTGTGTGAATGGGAAGCCAACAGGGACTGGAGTACCTTTTCCTGGGAGACAGCAAGAAAGAAAACTTATATTTATCCTGGCTGCAAACCCATCCTTCATCGGATTTTCATTTTGTTCACCTGCCATTAAAAAACTGAGATGCCTGAAAAGGGATGTGGGCCATGGGAATTGCCCCTTGGTCTCGGGGTGAGTGTGGGGGTTTGTAACACCAAGACCAATCTTTGCTGTGGATATTTGGGTTCAGTAGAGGGCCCCTCCAGTGGTCAGTGGTGGGACCTTTGTACATAAGCTCAGCCTCTGCATGCCCCTGTACCCCTGTTTCTAACCTGATGTTGGCTGATGTACTGTAAGGTCTTGTGGTCTTGTGGCGCTTCTGTCCCCACACGAGCTGGAAAATTACCTGGTGTGTTGTGACGTGTCTGTTTATGACTGTAAAACGAGATGTCTACTTGTCTCATTCTTCAATACACTTTTCCATGACTGTTCTTACCCTTCATGGCATTGTCTGTGGTGGCCTTGCTGACCCATTGATCAGTTTTAGAAGCCACAGAAGGCGGATGGAGCCACATGGGCAGGCAGGGCATGTACCATGTAACCTGTGCTCCAGCTATGGTGGGATCTGCCAGGCTTAGCCTAGGGCAGTGTGTTAAAGTGGTGTATTTCAGGTGGGAGTGAGGTGTCTTCAAAGCCCTCTGAGAGCTGAAGGAAACTTCTCATTGGAATTCTTTGTTTGAGTTTTGGGGCATTTATTCACATCAGAGTTCAATGAAGCTCATTAAATTGTATTTTTTACCTTAATGCCCCCCAAAGAAGAGCTTATGAGGGATATCAATTCAAGAAGTAGCTTCTTCAGGCTAAGCAGAGGATGAGCAGAACAGCCTCCAAACCCCATCTGGGCCGAGCAAGCAGCTAAGCTGCACCTACACTTTGTTCCAGTAAAACCTCCCTGGCTCATAAAATGATTTATGGTTCAAATCCCAAATTTCTACAGAATTCCACTTGCCTTAACGGCTCCATGTGCCTGCAAATATCTTTCCCCAGGGGAAATCTGCATTTTGTGCAATGGGCTCTTAACACTGCATTGGCATCAGAGCAGCTTTGTGTCAGCTGAGAGCCAGAACTCTGCCCAGGAAGGGCTGGCACCCACATTTGTCCCCCCCTAAATTTTGGCCTCTGCCCTTTGCAAACCCCAGTTTGGCCAAAGGAAGCCACCCCTCGTCATTTTTCAGATAGGTGTCTGATACCAGCCTGCCAAAACCACCCTCAGCATCTTTATCTGGCTGGAATCTTGCTTTTCTTGAAGACAAGGGCAAATTCTGCAACAGGGAGGCGAGTTTGAACAATGAAAGGGTCATCAGCAAATACCAATGGGAATGGGAAGGGCAAAGGTTGGAGCAGTCTGTCAAGAGAATTCGGGACTGGGTTGTCAGCAAACTGCTGCTGTGGATTTAGTTTGGCCTTCTTGAGCGTCAGGCAGCTTGCAGGAAATTCTGCAGACTGGTGGCATGTAAGAGATGGGATTGTGGTGATCAGAGCTTTTATTAAGAGAGGAATTGCACTGGTCTCTGAAACATTCTGTTAGGCTGTGGTGGTCTGGTGGTGTGATGCCAAATGGATCCCTCCCTGTTGCAAATGCTTCATCCCAAAACCTGTCGTGATCCATTGGGATCTGCTTGTCCTGGCCCAGCACATCCACATCCTCCTAGGGCCAGGCAAGGGCTGAACAGGCAGCAGCATTCACAGCAAAAACTGTCTTTTATTCTGTTTTCTAATTAAACTCCAAACTTCTCCCTGTCCTGCAAGTGCTGGGCTGTGATTCCTGTCCCTCTCCCTTGCTCCAGGAGGGGAAGGGGGAGCTCAACACTCCAGGCTCAGGCAGTTCTGGGAGCCAGTGAGGGCAGGGGAGCAGGTTCAACCCCTTGGGTGGGGAAGGGGTGGAAGGGACTGGGGAAGGCTCCACTTCACCCCGTGCCCAGGGTGTTTGCAGAGGTGCACAGCCTTATGTAAGTGTACGGTGAGCCCAGGACGTGTCCCAGCAGCACCCGCTCGGGGCTGGGCTGGGGCTGCCTCTTGAATCTTTACCTTGAGGGTGTTCAAAACCAACTTGTCTTTTCTTCTTTTCTTCCCCCCCCCCCCCCCCCCCCCTTACTCCTCCAGTGTGAGGCATCAGACTTAACTCCTCTCACTCTGGCCAAGGGATGGAGCAGGACAAGTGAGCTGGAAGGGCTTTGGGGATGGTTGTGTTTGTGATGGGAAGGATAGCAATACTGCAGGAGCTGCCTAGAAAGTGCCGTGATTCATGACTTAGAGCTTTTTTAGTTGTGAAATAATCTGCAGGAGCTGCTTCACTGCAGCGTGCCCTGCCCTGAGGTCATGTGGACAGGGAAACACACGTTTCTAAGTCACACAGCTGAAGTTTAACAGATTCTGGCCACTCATTGGCTGGGGTTGAGGTTTCCTAACATTTCTGTGGGAGCTGTGGGAAGGCCACATCCTAATTGCCGTCCAAGCCTGGGTGCTTTTGTAGGCCTGCTGTGGTACCACAGATTTTGGGGACCCCCATTTTCAAGAGGTTTTGGCTCTGCCTCCCTCCATCATGGTGGTTTGGGGCTTCCAGTCGAGGAGCTCAATCACCCTCTAGGCTGAGCTGCCTGGAGCAGCCAGGAGGGAGATGGTCTGCAGCTGGGCAAGGACATTCCTGCCCTTCCTTGTTTGGCAGAGACGTGAGAATGTTCTGCATGGCAATAGAGTCTCATTGGTACGTGGATGCCAAGAGCAATTTGCTCTGGGCAGCCTGATTTGGTGCTGAGGATCTCACCTACTCTTGCACAGATCACTCCAGTTCAGCATCTCGGGAGGCTTAGAGTTGATTTCAACCCTGGCTGACACCTGCATTTGTGGCCATATGGTCCTCAGACTTAAAACCTGGATAAAGGGGAACTTGTACCAAATCCTCTGGGACAGAGGGGGACAGGTCCAGCTGAGACCCCTGCCGTCCCTCCATCCTTCACTGCAAACCATGGCTTTCATGTGCTTCTGTACCCTACAGTTTTGTTTGGGGGTTACCTTGGTTATTTTAGCTTCAATCATTTTCATGCTGGCAGAGTTTGCTTCTCCTTATCCAGCTGGAAGCAGAAAATTGGAATGATTTTGAAAGCCCCAGCTCCTTTGCCAAGGCAAGGGGAGCAGCCCCCTCCTTATCCTTTTGTGCTACCAAACCTGAACTGGGGCAGCTCTTTCAGGTGCTTACAAGCCACCTTTGTAACCTTTGGGGAGGCTGATGTGATCGACAAGTGGTCCTTAAATACTTTTACGTGTTCTCTGCATAATGCTGGACAGAGATGGAGCTGGCACTGGAAAGGGGCTGCGCTGGCCAGTAACAACCTGAAATAAAACTGTTTCCCTTTCTTTTGGGAGCCCTTGGTAGGAAAGCAGGCAGAGAGATGGATGGAGCTCTGAGTGGAGCCCTGGGGGTGTCTGCAGGGGTGACATGGGGTGAGCGTTGCTCCAGGCTCTTTATCTGCTTGGCACAGCCACTCCATGGACTTCAGCCCCGGTGACAGGGAGGTTATCTCTGGGCTTTGGTGGGTTCACCCAGCACAAGGCCCTCTCAGGGGGCCTTTGTTGGTTTATTTTTTCAAACATTGCAATGCCCTCAGTGCTCCTATCAAGGACAAACACTGTGAGTGTCCCCACGTCCTCTCTTCCCACACACTGATCGCAGGTGCGGGGCTGGGATACACATTTCCAGCGAAGACAAGGCTGGGGAGGAAAGACATAAAATCCCTCCTATTTTCTGCAAAACATGGCTTTGAAGGAGGCTTTGTACCTCCAAAGTTTCTCCTCTTTTTGTACCATACTCGCCCTACACCCACCTCCGCCCAGCACAGCAAGCGTAGCCCTTACCCACCCATAGGTTAGAGTCAAGACTCAGTATCTGTTTTACTAAGGAATTAAGCCTTTTTTTCTCCTTTTTGTACATTTTTAATCGTGGTGTGTCAGACGAATTGTTTAACAGAGCAGGTTTTTGCGTTGAGTTGATGCTCTTTTGGTGGGTGACAGCCAAATTGCCTGAATGCAGTTGGGATTTGGCTGCCGAGTGTGTTCAATCTAATCATTTCGGGAAAGAACACAACTTCCCGAGGCCTGAACTTTCCCAGCATATCCTGTTTCAGCTATTTGAACCCGTTAAAGCTGAAGGCAGGATTTTTCTGGGGAGGCTGAGGGCAATTAGGAAATTACCCCGCTCTCCCTCTCCTGCCCTGAAATCCAGTGGGATGAAGCCAAATACTTGCTTTTGGATGGGTGGATTTTGGAGCTGGCTCCACATAAGAGCACTAGGGTGGAGGCTTGAATTTTAGCCATTTTTCGGTAATTGTTTTTAAAGCAGGACCTCCAAGCTTGCTGCCATCAACCCTGGTCAGCAGATTCCAATGCCATGCCTCTCTCCAGCCCTGTCACAGCTGGATTTGCTCCACTGGTGATGGGTTTTTGGGCTGGGATGCATTGCTTTGCCCTGAGATGTACTGGTAATGCTCACCCTCATGGTATCTGTACCCACTTGAAAGACTCAAAGGCTGTGAGCACTATTAGCATCTTTGCAACCCCAGTTTTTTCCATTGTTCTCCTGGCTCTGGCTCAGCAGGAGCTGTGTGTGGCTCTGAAATTGGTCCTGGGAGGTGCCCAGGCCTGCTAGACACACTGGGCTGACCAACAGAGCCAGCAGTCTCAAAGCAGCCACTCAATTCAATGCTGGAATCAGATCCTGAAGCCTAAAATTATTCCTCTTTTTTTTTTCCTTTTTTTTTTTTTTTTAATTTTTTACATCTTCTCCTTGAAAGTGATTTATATCCCCAGAAAATTTTGTACCTGGAAGTAAAGTATTTGAATGTGTGTCTTAAAAGTATGACTCTCCTTTCAAATGTGAATTTCTGATTGTTGGAATAAAAAAAAGAAAGAAACTTACCCCATATTAGCACATTTTTGTAATGAATGTTTTATGAATGTTGTTTAAAAAAATTGTGTAGAATAAACCAGTTTAAAAAGAAAAGGGGTCCATGCCTGTGTTTTGCCAGATCTCCTCTCCCCATGGCCAAGTGTGGGCAGTGGTCTCCCAGCAGCTTCCCCAGATGCTCTCCAGAGGGGCTGGAAAGACCACAGTTTAACCTGGGAATTAATTTTATCAAGTAATTGATACACCTTGAGGAAAGGTCATGCCGAGGTTGTGGGACCTCACCAGAAGATGTTCCCATGTGACACTGGGCGGTGAAAGCTGGTGGTGGCATTGACAGCTGGATGGTCCTTGTCCCACCCAAGGCATCAAAACCCACAAAAAATACAGAAAGAAAATCCAGAAAGCACCACGTGGAGAGGTGTCAGTGCTCAGGACAAGCCCTCAGCCACCAGGACAGGTTCCACTCTGCTCCCCTGGCTGCAGGTTTGGGTCTGGCACCTTTGGGAGCTGCAGCCTTTGCTCCATTGGGGTTCTCACATGGCCACAGCACCAGTGCTTTGATTAAGCATTATTATTATTATTAGGATTATTTCTTCCTGTTGGCAGTGGTTGAGGGGAATTATGAGACTTCCCAGTTGGTAGCACTAGTCACAGGAGAACTGATAATATTTTGTCAATAAGAGCAGTTATGGAAAGATTGGGATGATTATTCCTGAGCGAGGTTACAGTGGCTGTGAGACACAGAAAACACGGGTTTTATCAAGGGTTTTATACTAATGATTTGTTTGTGTGAGGTGCTTTAATTGCCATTAGATGAAAGCTGACACATTAGTTTTATATAACTCAGGCTCTTTTTTTTTTTCACGTGCACATCAACTCTTTTTCAAGTTGGGGATATTTACTGCAAATAGCATTAAAAAACCCCCAATAAAACAACAACAAAACCACCAGGAGATAAGAGATGGTAAATAGAGATTCAAAGGGAATAAAACTATGGCAACGGGCTCCTCCTGAGGACTTGGTGGAGTGCATGCAGGGACAGAGCAAGGAGAGGGAATGCTGCATCCCATTCCTGAAAGCAGAAAGCACTGTGCAGACACACGGAGCTGCACAGAGCTTCACTCACAGGCAGCAAAAAAAAAAAAAAGAGCAATGCTAGAGGGATGATCTCCCTGGAATGGTTGGACATTTTGAGGGGGAATTGGGAGGGTGTTGGTTTGATTGATAAAAATGGGCTGTGCATCCATGGGGACACAGAAAGGCAATGGAGGGGATCCCCTGCCCTGCTGCTCCCAGGAGCATCAGCTCACCACAGTCCATCTCCACCAATCCCATATAAATCAATATATATATTAATATTCTACAAATTCAATATAAATAAATATATACACATATCAATCTATTTTTATATATATATGTGTGTGTGTGTGTGTGTGTGTGTGTGTGTGTGTGTGTGTGTGTGTGTGTGTGTGTGTGTGTGTGTCTCCAAGGGTGTGTTTTTAGATGGGCCCACTGGGAATCCTCTCTCCACCTGGCTGAGCACAGGGCATGGAACAGCAGTCACCTCCTCCTGCTCTGCCAGGCAGCTGGATCTGGCCCTAATCTATGGATAAAGTGGGGGGAAAATATATTTTGTATCACAGCAAAACCCCAAGTTTTTCCATGAAAAGGCTACAAATGAGAAAAAAGCCAAATGAAACCACAAAACTGACAACAACAACAAAAAAGATGTTTTCATTACTGTAATTTACTGTATTTCAGTATTTAGATATCTAGTCATACATTAAAATTGAAATATCATGGATTAAATCAAATTAATTATATATTATAGCTCATATTGGTGCTGCAAAATATATGTTTTATATGTTAAATATACATATAATGACAAGTAAGTTTTATATATTAATATGAACCACTTGTCAACATTTTGCATTAGTTTAATAGTCTTTAATTATGTCTATTTTTAAGCCTATAGATGTAGATGCCACCTATCTATCTAAGTATTGATTTTTTTTTTTAATTTTTACCTGTATACACACGCCTCAATTCATGTATCTGCGGAAGTGCAGTGTGCACAGGGGCTGCAGGGCCAGGCTGAGCCCTGTGCGTGGCTCCTGGGCAGTCAGAGGCAGCGGGTGCCGTGCCCGGCCACTCTTCTCCTCTCCCCGAGGGCTCTGGACTGGGCTTGTTTTCATGTATTGTCTTCTCCATCTGTTTTCTTTTTGCGGGGCTTAAATATTATAATCCTTCAGGAAAAAAAAAAAAAAACCACAAAAAAAACCAACAACAAAACAACCAAAAAACCGTTTGCAAGCCCTTTGAAGGACTTGAAGGATGCACTGAGGAGTGGCAGCAGACTTAATTATCTCTGCGTCTGAATGCAAATCTTTCCTAGAGCCGTTGCTTGCTGTCGTTATTCAAAGCAATATTTTGGAAAAGCTCCCTTCCCGGGGCTGTTCAGCCGCACCCAGGCTCGGCAGGGCTGGGGGGGGCATCGAGCCGCGGTGTCGGGGGACCCTCAGCCCCTGGAGGGGGTATCCTGAATCCATGAAGCATCACCGGAGGGGCAGGAGAACAGCCAGGGTGGAGCTGGGGGGGCGCTGGGGTGAGCTCGGGATGCGCCGGGATCCCCCCGGGTGGGGCTCTAGGGGCTTCTTTAAACGCAATAGAGAAACCGCTTCGTACTACCAGCAGGGCAAATTTGGCACGGGAGGAAATCCATGGATGAGCTTAGATCTGAGGCAAACACAGCACAGGGGAGGAGGAAAGGGGGAAAGAGAGCAAGGAGGTGCGTGTGGCTGGGAGGGAGGAGAACGCGGCTCCCCGTGGTGGGGACCCACTGACTCCCAGCAATACTCCCGGTGCGGGGGCAGCCCGAGCCCAATCCTTGTGCGGGAACACCAATCCCTTGGGCTGCGGGGAGCGCTGATTGCTCCGAGAGCCGTTCTTGCGTTGCTTTCTCCTGGCCGGGGCCCCGGGCTACGCCGAGTTTAGGGGGTTTTATTTTGGCCCAAGGGCTGCACTAAACGAGTCTCTCCCCATCGGCTGGAGCCCCGCTCCGTCCCGCACTGGGAGCGCGAGGAGCGTTCAGGGGCTTTTTGGGAGGGTTGTGCAAACGGCCCCTCCCGCGGCTGCGGGGTGGGGGCGAGCAGGACCCCCCTTTGCCCCCCGCCCTCGCAGGCTCCAGCCATCCCATTGTTCTGGCCTGCGCCTCTTCCGCCCGCCGTCGGCATTTGATGGTTACGAACCTGCTGCCGTCTCATCTGGAGCATCGTTCAGGCCGGGCCAGCCCCGGCATACGTGGCCGATGCTGCATCGCCCCAGCTCAGCCCTCACGGCTCCTGGACTGTGTCCTCGGGTCTCTTCTGGACCTGCTCTGCATCCTCACAACCACGAGGATCCCTGTGTCTTTTCTCCCTCAAAGTATTCTTCTTCCCGGGTTGATGTTTTACTGCTCCCACTCAGAGGAGCATAGTTCAGAAGCATTTTCTTTTTTTACTCTGTAGCTTTCCTTTCGTTTAATTCCCCTCTTCTTTCCTTTCACATCCTCTGTCGTTCATCCCTTTCCATCATTTTCCACCTGCCCCTCCTGGCCATGCCACACAGGCAGGGAAGTTGCAGGACCAGCACTGCTAACTGAGTCGCTTCCAGAGCCACTTCCCAGCCTCCATCTCCCACAAGTATTTCAATTTATTTAGATCTATCCTTATAAAATAACTCACAATCATCCCAAATGTGCCAACAGCAAAGGCTGAGCCATTTCCAAGTTTATTTAGGATTTATTTAGTTTAGACAGAATTCAGTTCAGATAGAATTCAGTACCCACAAAGGTTTATTTCTTCCACTGCATCTTTTCAGGCCCTTCACCTGCCTGGTGAGCAGTGAGTGGTGCTCAGGGCAGGCCCACAGTGGTCCCATAACCATTCCATAAACCCCTTCTTTGGAGAGAAACCCTGTGGGATCCTAAATGAAGCTATTTCAAGAGCTTTCACTCCTATGACACTCTCCATACCCACCCGCCAGCCTTCAGACACAGGGTAAACCATGGGGTTTGGGTCTGGGCAGGTGCCAGGGCTGTTTCACTGCTGTGAAAGGGAACACTAGAGTGGGTATTAAAGTCAAGAAACCAATCCAAACACATTGTGCTTCAATGGCATTTTCTACAGGACCCATCACCTCGAGCAAAGCTGCTGCTCCAGGGCAAAAAGCCACCAGACTCAAACTTTGAACCTGGAGAAATCCAGGTGCACCCCGAGAAATCAAAGCAGTGTAAAAAACAAATCTGTTTTGGACGTCAGGAGCCCAGCCAGCTCCTGTCCTGGCTCTGCTGGTGCTGCAGGGAATGTGCTGCAGTCCTTGCCCAGCTCGCCCGACATCATCACAAAGGTGCTGCCTCATAAGTTTTTCCCTTCAAATCCCAGGATCCTGCTGGCATAGGGTGCCAGAACTCAAGGAAGCCTCAGTAAATCTGGGATGACTCCTGCTGGATGAAGTAATCTTTGTTGAGGGGACCTGACGCCTGGATTTTCACATGCTCAGCTTAGCAAGGGATTTATTCAGGGGAACAGTTGGAGCATGTGGCAACAGCATCTCATTAGTGTCATGGACAATGCCCTGTCAGTTTAAGTCTAAAAAATGGGTTTAGTTTTCCCTATCTAACTTCACTCTAAGAATTTAGGGAGCCACAACACAGCTGGGTTTAGATTCATTAGATTAGAAGTCCCAAAACAGGTTCGATCACACTTGAAACAGCTGGGAAGGCAAGGGAGGAGCAGCCAGCCTCTGCTTTTCTTCCTGCCTCTCTCTTTCCAAACATTCCATCACACTGAGAAACGACCAGAAAAGGGGAGAAGCCTCCCAATGGATGGCTTTTCCTGCCCTTTGTCACTCTGGGATGCACAGGGTCACCAAACACAACCTTTCTCTTCTGACCCAGCAGCAGGAGCAGCAAAGCAGCCAAACACATTCCCCTGCGAAGGTCTGGATCTGCTATAGAAATATATCCTGAAGGGAGGAGTAAGACAACGTAAAAGGTTACAGGGTTTAAGCACCAAGAGGGAGGAACAGGGTTATATAAAGTTTTACAGGTCAGGACAAAGACCTCGAATATATTAAAGAAAATAAACAGAGGGATGAAGTCAGACACAATCATGCGCCAAGGTTGGTTTGGGCTCTTTAAGCAATCTGGGGGTTGATCAGCAGCTTTTAAGGAACAAGTACAGGGTTACCCAAAGCAAAGGACTTCCTACAGGGAGACAATGGGGTGGAGACAGTGATCAGGAGATCTCCTGATACATCAAGTGTGGGAGTCACCTGAGGAACAGTCACCAAAATCAAAGCAGACACTGTGTTAAGATCCAGTTTAAGATGAACACTTACAGAGCAAGAAGCATGTGGAATGGGGCAAAAAACCCTTATCCAAGAGTTCTCCCTGCAGAAGGTGAAGCTGGAGAAGAATCCTGACTCAATGACTCAAACCTGGAGCAGCCCATGATGTCCCTCCTTGCCAGAAAAGAGCATCACCGGGAGTGCTGAGGAGCCTCAGCCCAGCTGTGGTTGTGCACCCACTGCCGTGTCTCTCAAAACACCCATTTTCCGGCACAACACCTTCCTACCCCTCCTTTTGTGTCAATGCCATCTCCTCCTCTCAGGGAGCGGCTCCCACTTCCTACACAGGGAGCGGAGCTGAGGCGAGGGAAGCACGAGGAATAAATCCAGCTTCCCACACCCTACAAAGTTTCCTGCCCACTCAAGTAAGTATTTGCACGTACCTCAGCTACTAATTTTAGGATGAAGCTTTTAACCACATGCAGGAGACTCTCCTGGAAGCCACCAGGTGGATTTGCAGGGACGCTCAGCCCTGCCAGCCCCCAGCAAGGGGCCCTGGGTCTGATGGAAACCTGTACAGGGCACAGCTACTCCCTGAGACAACCTGCAGACACTGCTCTGGTGTTCCACATCATCCACTGACAGAAGTCTGGGAGACAGCAAGATTTGTTGCTTCAGTTTGATGTACTAAGGAGCAATAAATCCAACTTAACCCTGTACCATTCCAGCTCTTTCCTTTCTGCCCAGCCTCAAGGAAAAAGGTGTATGGAGGCAATAAATTGCTACCACATCTACAGTCTTTTGCACCAGTGCATTCCCACCAGAAGAATAAACCCCAGGAGTGATGATCCAGCACAAAATAAACACTTCATGCATTTTATTGAGTCTATTTAAGTTTGCATTATGACATCTTACATAAGGAATAAACTCCTCCTAAGTGTTAGCTGGCAAACCTGGTCAAACTGTGCCCAACGACCTGAGGACCAATCAGTTTGTATTTAACAAGTTCAGTATAAACAGATGTAAAGCACTGTTCAAAAAAAACCACCCCAACAAAAACCCAACAAAAGCTGTTACATTCACGATGGAATTCTGGGCTTCCCAACCAACAGTCTTGCTAGCAGAGTGAAATTCAGCAGGGGGGCTCAAGTATTTTAATTCAAGCAAACAAAACTAGTTGAAATAAACCAAATTCAATGTGCTGTTTTCTCATAAGATGGGGCTAAAAAAGAGCCTATCAGAAGGGTTGGGAAGCCCTGGTAGAACAGATGCAAACCTCTTCCTTAACACAACTTACTTGCTCTTTGGGTACATTGCCATTGATTCTGTCTCTTCACCCCCCCTGCCTCCCTCTCTAGTCGAGGGTAAACAAAAAGCTTAGTGTGCATAAGGGCTGGAAATATTTCTGGAGTTGTTATAAATTCCCCCAGCGTTGGCTCCAAGCCAACCCTCATCCAAAGCTCCTCCTCCTGGGAGAAGGCAGAGGAGCAGGCAGACGTTTCCATAAGGACTGGGCTCAGCTACCCCCCTGCTCACAGAACCTCGCTCGCCACAGAAGCCCTGTGGCAGGAGCGACAAAACCAGGACACCACTTCCATGGACATGCACATTAATGACAAGAATCCCAAATTAAGGACGAGGAGATGGCTCAGCCAAAGAAATGGGGGTTGGTACCACTGTGAAGATCGCACCGAGGGGTTCAGAAATCCCCAAAAACTGGTGCTCAGCCTTACCCGGCTGTGTTCTCACCCTCACATTATCCCATCATCATCAGGAGCCCACTGGGTTGTGCAGGCAAATGCTTATCCTGCAGATACACCAGGGAAAGGGGCCTTTGGACCCCCACATTTGCATAACCCAGCCAAGTGACAGGAAACTGGGCTGACAGTCGTTATGGTCCATTGTGCCAACTCTGGTGGGAAACCCCTTAGTCTGCGAGGGCACACAATGGACAATTACAGTTCCTTCAACCCCCGTGGTGTCCTGTCCCGCAGCTGCTGGGCCTGCACTGCTTACAAAAGCAATGTCCTGAGTGATTTCCATGCATTCAGTACCTCCACTAATCAAGTAATTTCTGAAACAATTCAATTAACTGCCTCCAAGTTCTGTGCAAAAAACTTAGCTTGTTCAAAGAAATAAAGTGAAAGGGGAATCCAACCAACAGCAAGAAACACCCTTCAGTCTCTGAATAGATAAAACCCCAATCAAAAAATAAAGTCAGCACCCACAGCCTAAGTTAGACTATCAAACTAAATAAAAAATATTGTGTTCTTGTAGGGTTTGGCCTTGTGATTGCAGTAACTGTCTGTGCTGTCAGAAAGGAATGAAGCTCATGGATCAGCTATTCCCAGCAGGAGTCTGGATGCTCGGGAAAAATCCCATGATAACTACGGAGTTGGGCAGTGACAAGGAGAATCCTTCAGTGAAATAAAACCTGCTGATCCTGCGAGGAATTCCGCCGGTGCTGAAGGCAGGCGAGATCCCACACGGTGGCACTGTGACCTCGCACTGCTGCACAAGGATCTGACTCTCCAAACCCATCACTTCTGTTCTACCAGGCTTTGGAACACAAAACTCCTCGTTTCCTATGGCTACGGGCACGAGGGAAGCTGCTGTGTCCCTCCTGGAACACGAGAAAACCAAGGGAAGCACTAAATACTGATGCTCACTATCAAAAGATTTCAGAAATTGTCAATCAGGTTGTGAACCTTACTGAAGTCTTTCCTGTTTGTAAGCTACTGAAATCTTAATATTGGCTTTTCCTAACTCCAATCTAAATTCATGCAAGTAGAAACTGAATTACCAGAAGCAAATTGGCCACATAAAGAGGTTTTTGGTCTACCACCAAGTTAATTTCTGCTCCCTCCTCCAGACAATGAGGCCCCAGCCCCTTCAGCACACTCAGTGTTGGAAAAAACCTGAAAACATTCACGGCCTCCTGAACTGAGATTATTTTATCTTGGCATCATTTGGGAAGCATCCAAGATTTTATTAGTTGCTCTTGTTACAGAGAGACAAAATGTGAAGACATTGCACTCTAAGCTGTAACAGAACTGTCAGAGTGATCCTACCAATGTGAAGTTACTGGGATCTCAGCCGGTGGAAAAGGTTGGATGTTGAGCTAGTGGGCTCCCCTCTGTGGCCACCAGCTCCAGTCTCACAGTACTCATGTAGAAGGGGCTTTTCTTCTTCTAATTCTACTCTCCACTAAGTCACTAAAGCTGCTGGAAACTGCAACTGAGAATATTTACTATGGGAATGCTACAGGAGGAAATTCAGGAGTGTCATTTTGCTGAAGAAATTTTGGCATAGAGAACCCAGCACCTGAAATGAACAGCAAACTTCGATTTTACAGTGATGTATGTCCAAGGTAAAAATCAAACCCAGGAGAAAATTTATTCTCCTGTTCTCAAAGAACACTTGCATGGCTTTTCCCAGCAGGAGGAAAGAGAGCTCAGCAGCCAGTCAGGGTCTCCCACTGAACCAAATACCACAAAACGCACACATAGAAAAAAATTGGAACTTTGGGATGTTGTGGAATCGTTAAGTAGCTGATGAGATGTTAAAATGGCTTAGAGCAGAGATTATAGTTTATGCAACCACCACTGTAAACCACCAAAAATGTGTTTTCATTAGGAAAAAAGAAACAGGCCAGCTTTGGTTTTGGCATCTGTGGAACACAAGAGCAATTCATATCCCTTTGAAACTAGTGCCCTGGATTCAAAACTCATAAAAATCACTCCTGAAAAAAACCCAAAATATCCTCAGAGAATAAAACAAAGAATGAGGGAGGCCACTGGGGGTGAAGGACATTTCCCACACACACACTGAGGAGAGTTGAGGTACATTCTCCAATTCTCAACTGCAGCATGTCATGCACACAATTTTAAAAGTGAGTTCAATTCCTTTTCATCTCTCAAAAAGGAATATAAAGAACTTGCTGGGGTCTTTTGTTATCCTTAGAATTTGCCACACCTTTTAAATATGCTCATAATCAATTCTGATTTCCAAATTTAACCTAATTCTCTACTAATCTGTTTTCCAGTTTAATAATCGAGTTATTTCTCTGTGGGCCTGGAGTTCCAGGCCACCAGCACTGGGTACAACAGCAGGACCACCTGACACATCCAGAGGTTATCAATACAGTTGAAGTTGAGGGGAAAACTCAACCTGTCAATACTTGTCTGCAGAAGTTACAGAGCTGCCTCAATTATTAAGAGTAAATACTGATAGAAAAATTGGGTATAAACCTGAGTGAACTGGCTCAAACCAGTTTGTATCACTACATGTTTGCAACCATACCAAGAAATAACCAGCCATTGGAACAGTTTCTAATTTTTATCATCTTTTTTTTGGTGGCATTACTGAGCCAAAACACTGCAATTATAACATTTAATTTCCCATTTTTTAATGCAATTAAATGTCTAATCCAACTGGGTTTATGTTACAGTAGCTGTTCACATAAATAGTACAGATATGCACTGCTCTTGACAGGTACACAGTCACAAAAGCAGCTCTCTCGTGTTCACGTTGCTCTCTTGTGTGGTGGGGACTGTATGAAAAGCATTCTTGATTTCTAAGCATGGTACAGTTTTAATTCTTAATGCATTAGTACAACAGTGCATTGGAAAAGTACTGAGCTTCTACAAAAAAGCTTTACAATTTTAAAACAGATTTTTCTTTATTTAAACAAGCATAGGCAATTCTTATATTTCCACAACAAGATAAATATCCCAATTAAGCTAACAGCTCATCCTACAGCGTGCCATAGTGATGGGGAAAGGGCTGACATTAGTGTTATTTACACAGACATGTCCAATGTTAATCCAAGAGGAAAATTAAAAGTATGTTCAAATGTGCAATTAAAGTCACATTATTTTTTCAGAGAGTTGGATTCCTTGCAAAAATTCCTCTATGACTCATGCTCACTGAGCTGGGGATGACTTCTCAAAGGACTCCTCATAAACACAATCTTGAGGACAAACTGTTTACTGAACTGGGATGGCAAGGGCTGGGCAGGGAAAAGAACTTAATACCCTTCAGAAAGAAAAAAAATATGTTTAAGTGGGTAGATGTCTTTGAACAAGTGAAATGGAACACCCAAACTGCCTAGAACTCGAGAAACCTAATTAAAGAAATTTTCCAATTTTCAAAGCTTGAATCCAGAGAAAAAGCTTTAATGAGGGAAGATTCACTCCAAATCATTACTATACATAGAGGTACCACTCAAAAAGTGGCCATAAAGGAAGTGACTTCTTTGCCCATCACTATCACACCAGCTGCTTGGCCATTGATTCCAATCTCACTTAGACAACACTCTCCCTGTTACCAGAAGCTAAGACTGCTCTGCGACAAATGGGACAAGTGGAATTCTCTGATAACCAGCGATCAATGCAGTGGACATGATACTCGTGGGAACAAGGCAGCTTGCGGAGCTTGTTGCCCTCCGTGTACTCCGTGATACACACACTACAGGTTTTCAGAGCATCACTCTCACCAAAATTCCTCATGGCCAGGTTGTCAATCTGTTCTTTGGTGAGTCCTCTTGGTTGGTCATCATCATCTTCGTTTAGGAGGAAAAATTGTGCAAGGCTAAGGAATGGTAGAGAACCACTTTCTTCAAACGTGACCGATCCCCTTGTATTCCGGCCTTCTCGCCTGGCCCCAGATGTTGAACCGGCTTCATGACCCCCTTCATACACCTCCCCTGAGCTAACATCGGCATTTTCATTGCCTGAAGTGCCACCCCCTCCATTCCGTGGCTCAGCAGCATCCACGTTCTGACTGGGAGTCGGGCCGCTTGGATCTGCATCACTATCACTGTACATGAAGTAACTGAGCTCTCCGAAGCCTGTCATGATCTGCCTCAGCATGGTCTGAATGGCAACTGACGTGGTCTCGCTCAAGCCCGTGTTCAGGATCCTCCGGATGGGAATCCTGATGGTGCTGACGTAAGTTCTCACCCCGGCCCGCTCTGAGCGGGAGAAGGTGCGCCTGAAGCCGCCACGCTCGCTCTCATAAGTGACGGTGTTGTTGGGGGTCTGGGAGCGGGAGCGGGTCCTGTTGGCTATGCTGTCCCGCTGCCGGTACTCTCCCGGACGGACTCTTCTCACCTGCAGATCCAGCACGATGGTAGGAGGCCTCTGCCCAGGAGTTGTGGACTCACTGGTGCCCGTGGTTTCTGAAGAACCTGCTGCTTGAGGAACAGGCCTGGTTTCAGGGGGAGAAAACAGAACCGCATTTTCACTTGGCACCTCAGTCCCTGCTGCGTGCTGCCTTAAGGTCACGTGCTGCCTGGTTCTAGAGCTGCCCTCAGCTTCGCTGGCTGAGGAGTGGTCAAGTGTTTGAGATGATGGGTTGTGATGAGGCCTGCGAGGAGCCTCGCTCACTGGATTAATAGGTGACCTACTTCTATCAGTCCTAGCCCGTGTTCTCCGCTGTTCCGGACTCCTACTCCTGGCTCTCCTCTGCCCTCTAGGAGGGGAAGCCTCCTCAGCTGCCACCTCCTCCGAAGGGCTCCTTTCTGATCCAGGCTGCCTTACAGGCGGCAATTCAGACCTTGCAATTTCAGAGTCACTTTGGCTGTTTTCCAAATCCTCCCCACCGGAAGGCTCTACAGATGGCTCGTTCTCAGTTTCTGGATTTGTGTTCCCATTGTTGCGGTTGACATTGATTTCCAGACTGAATCTGAAGTCACCACTGTTTGGGTTAGTCCGGCTCACTGCTCTCCAGGACTGGTTTCCTCGCTGCCCACTCCGTGTTGTATTTCCAGTCTGTCGGACTGAATTAAGCCAGTCTATTATAGAATCTCCATTTGAAACATCTTCTGTGGACTCTGCACCTGTGGAAAAGACAGGGAACTACCAAAATTAGAGCACTGAGCTAATCTGGGAGCGATCTTTTCCAAGAACATAATTGCTTAGCCTAACAAGTGACAATTTAGAAGGGCTGAATCCTACCAAGTGCTGCCATGGTTTCACACACAGCATGACAATTCCCAACTGACAGAGCTCTTCTAAGGGAGCAGGAGTGGACACTGCTCTAATATAGACAGATCATCACAGAGAAAACAAGTCATCAAAACAATATGTAGTGTTGATCGTAAGTAGATGGAAAGATACACATCAGGTGTCATAATACATCAATATTCTGTGTTTTCCTTTCCAAACAATTAAGTGATCTATTGACTGTTAAACTGAGAATTAAGTTTGTCCTGGGCCTTCACTTCCAAGAGCTTTGTAGCAAATCTGTCTGACTGAAGAATGAACCTCAGTGGGTAGCTCTGAGCATCCTCCACCAACCTCTACAGAAGGGTGATAACAAAAGCAATACAGCACCTTCAGAAGGGAAGAATGGTGAATTAAAAGAGAGAGATTGCCAAAAAGTATCCCAGAAGGGAGCAGACAGGAAGGCAATCTTTAAAAGGAAAAACCAAAACCAAACCAAACTACCTTGATACAAGTAACAAATGTGTTATGAATGAAATCTGGCCCAAACTGACCTCTGCAGCAGATACCAATGTGTTGGAACAAAGCCCACCTTGCACCTGCCTAGGCTTAACTTGTTCCACTCCTGCCCTCAAGTTAAGGTCCGTGTGGGGTGCTAAAGTTAAGAGTTTGCACAAATACTGTATATACCTCTATTCTCATCACTGTTTTGCTGTGGCGGACCTTCTTTAACTTGGTGTAGCCTTCTCAGCAACTCTTCTTCAGTAATTTCACCTTAGAAAATAAGCAAAGTTTTCCAAAAATATTTCCAAATCATATATGTATGGCAAGCATTATCAAAAGCTTCTAAAGAAGGTATAAGCCACTGCTTGTCTTCTCTCTGATTAAACCCTGCCATAATGACACTGCTGAACAGGTTGCTAAGGGGGAGTTCAGACACTTTAGCACTGTTGTTCCAAGTAAATTTTGCTGAAGTTGGAATATCCAGCAGTTCCATCCTAGTCAAGATGGATGTGTTCTCTGGTTCTGTAATCTCTACAGTTTAGCAGCAATTTTTGTCATCCTGTTTGTCCCCCATTAAATGCTGTCCGGAGTAAAATATTTGGGGTAACACTTTCACAAGCAAGACAAAAAAGGTTTAAGTTACTTGAAGTTGTGGTAGAGTCAATTTAAGGTAGTAAGTCGATTAGGAACCGAAATCCAAATGCCCATGTGGAATCTCTCACCAGAATACTTCTCTAGTCAAACTCAACCTCACCAGCACGAAGTTTACACACAGATGCTTAAAAGAGGTTTTTTTCTGTCTCAGAGACCGTAACTGGAATGGTCAAATCTGGGTGTTCCTGCCAAGTTATGTGAACACAAGACTTTTTTACCTGATGAATCCACACCATCCTCACTACCTCTCCCCTAGTCAGGGGGCTGCTCAAAATTTGAGTATGGACAAGTTAACTTCCTCCCACAGAACACAACCGCAGCACACAAACTAAATGGGTGAAACAGTTTCAGGAGAACAGAAAAGGACACAAATTGCCCACAAGCAACTCTAGCAGGAAGGACGAGCATTACCCACCTGGTGTTCCTAGCAAATTGTTATCTCTCATAAGCCTGTAGTCCTCTTCACTGAGGTTGTTCACAAACTGATAGAAAGCTTCTTCCCGATCCAAACGGTCCAGCTGACTCTGCCGTTGTGCTTCTGATTGATCAATGTTTCCTTTATCACCAGAGTCTGAGCTTTCCATCTTGATGGGTAGGAGAGTACCTAAAAAAGGAGAAAGCAAACCCTTCACTGAGTGCAGTGAAATATGGCGTGAGATTCAGGCACGTTCACCATGTGCAAGGGAGCACAGGCTAAAGCAGTTTGCTAATGAAGCTTCAGTGAGATCAGGTGCCACAACCACAGGGATCAAAACCAAAGCCCTTCTCAAAGCATGAGTCTTTTCAGGAAGCACAAATAAAATCCAAGCCCTTCACTACTAGACACCCAACAAAGCAGCAACTGTGAACACATGGACCATTCTCTGCCAAAGTCTGAGTCCATCTTTACATTCACATAGTTGGCCAGGCGTCCACGATTATCTGCTTTTTGGCACAAAATAGTCCTAATATCACAACTGCCTCCCCAGGCAGCCTTACAGCAGGGCAGGACAAAACATAAGCCATCCCTGGGCACGCTCTCCTCCCCTAAAGGAGCACAGCGTTACCTGGTCACTGCTACAGGAAACACCCCCTTCACCACCCCTGGACATTTTAACAGAATGAAGGGATACGAAGGCCTCAAATACTGAGGCTGCTATGGAACACTATGTGCACAAAAAATGGTTCTTATTGCCTCGAAAAAGCAAAAGGGTTGGTAAAATCAGCTTTAGTGTTCTACATCAAGAGAAGAATTTGCTTTCAAGTTTCAGCATTTACTGAGTTACTGATGTTGACAACTAAAATTTCCAAGACAAAACCTCGGCATACACCAGGTGCACACCTGCTTTAAAGAGCTCTCTTCTATTTTTAAATATCACCCTCTCATGCTGTTTTTCATTTGGATGAAATACTTGACAACATTTCTCTTCCAAAGAAAATTATCGACGAATGCCATGTCTATATCTGATAAATATTACAGTGAAACACATGCAAAGGCAGGAGACATTCTGGCACTGGCTGTGCCATGCAAATATATCAAATGAAGGTAAAATAACCAGTTTACTTGATCCCTGTGCCTCACTATTCACAGCATCAAGAATTTTCCTGTACAACTGGTAGAATCTAGTTACTCAGAGAGGTGATTAGCAAGCTAATCCTCTGCATGCTAAAAAGCTCTGCAAGAACATTCCCCATCAGAAAACATTCCTTTCATTTAAACCATACTTCATGTGACATGAAAATACTGGAAGAATAAAGCTTTTCTGCTTCTCGATGGAAGATTTCCAACGCTTCGACATCTGTCTGGTGCAAAAAGCATCTTTTTTCGGTTTGTCAGCACAGCTGTCAGGCCAAGGCTGCCCACAATTTACATTAGTGCTCCTCCACACAAGAGCAGCACTGCAGGATCGCCATGGGCAGTTTACTGCAGCTGCCATGGTGGAAATTAAAGTGCACTGACAAGCTCCGTGTGTACCATCAGAAAAAATCGCACAGGACAGGGCACCCCATTGTTGCAGACTTGAGTCAGAACTTAAACCAAAGTTACTGATATTAACTTGTTGCCACCCAGGGCTTACTGGTATTATCTGGTCCTGTGAAGTTCTGCCATTTTCCCACAGCAGTTACACCTTCTTTTGCTTCAGGAATGAGCAGCAATCTCAGGGTCAGCCCAGTGTCATCTGCAGTCCATCAGCTTCCTCTGCATTTCTGGTGCAATGTCAAGACTGCATATCTGCAGACCTGCATGTGACAAATGACCCCATTCCCAGGGAAAGTTGAGCAATGGGCTCAGCAGGAAGGTCCAGCTGGGCTCAGTTGGGAAATGTGTGTGCCCTCCACGTGCCAGGCACGTACGTGCAGTGAGAACACACCTGGCTTCACAGTCAATCAACATGTTAGCAGCTTTCTGAAGCACAACTGAGACTCCAAGCAACACCACTTAAAGACATTCTAGAGAAGATCCCACAAATAATGACAGCTGCTTTTCAAAGTAACATCTGAATTAAAGCCTCAAGTGGAATGAGAGACTTGCAACCAAAACAGAGCCTTGAAAGATGCTTTAGTTCTCTGGGAATACACATCAAAACTCTAACCAGTGTTTTCTTTTTTAGGGCAACAATGAAACAAAGCCACCAATAAGATGAAAAGAGAATGTACTAAAATGCTAGGGAACAGGAGCAGCATAAATTTTTGTAAAATATTTTACCCCAACTGACTACCAGCTTGGGATTCACGTAGAACACACAGAATGTCTCCACAAAGATGGCAACATTAACATCTTTGCAAGCATCAGACTAATTCTACAACGGCTTTTAAAAAACAAAAACACACTGTAGATACAAACATGACCTTGGTTAACTGCTTACGTTTTGAACTTTTCCTTTTAACTGAAAGTTCCAGCACTTGCAGACACCTGAGCTATGTAATGCCCATGGGTTCAAAGACATTTGCCTATTCCATTTGAGAGCAAAGGTCAGGGAAAAAGGGAGAGTCCAAACAAGTCAAGTGGGGGGGAATTTAAAGGCTCTTCTTTACCAACTGATGTACAGTTCCACAGGTGATTGCCCAGGGAGGTGGTGGAGTCACCATCCCTGGAAGTGTTTAAAAAAGAGCTGGATGTGGCACTTGGTGCCATGGATTGGTGGGTGAGAGGGTGTCAGGTAAGAGGCTGGACTTGATGATCTCAAAGGTCTTTTCCAACCTGGTTCATGCTGTGATTCTTTAGGAAATGCTCAGTCATTTCCAGGTATGCTTCTCTTTTCTCCTCCATTATCTCTTATCTCCCCTCCTAAACCATAGGATCGGCTGATGGGCAAGAATGAAAGGATTTTTTTGCCTTAGAAGTGGGATTTTGAGTGAAGAATTCAATTTACATTATTTATACCAGCATCAGACTCACTGATTTTCCTGCTGTAGGTTACTGTAACAGATCACAGCAGCCCCCGGAGCCCAAACCCACCATCCCCGAAATGCTGTGACTCCACAGGGGATGTTGGCACTGCTGGAAACAGGGGTGGTGCACACACACAGGAACAGTATCCCCACCTCACTGCTGACACCAAACGGGATGATATTCCCCAGATGAGGATTAAAACCAGCAAATGAAAAATAGGATTTTTGCCCCCAGGCTTCTGCTCCTTTCCCTCCCTGTGCAGCTGAAGCCTCCACTCCCACGCTGCAGCAGAGCTCCATCCCAGGCTGAAGCTCCCAGAATGTTCAGGCTCCTCCTGCCTCAGCACAGCTCCACGGGGCCCATCTGGCTGAGCAGCAGCATTTCCACACGGCACTGACTCCTCCTGTCACAGCAGAAAGAACCTGGAAACCAGTCCCCCACTTGGGATTCTGCTCCCAGCTCCCCCTGCAGAAAGTGAACACTGGCTGAAGGAAGCTGACTGCAGGAACAAGGAAACCCAACTGCTGTACTATTAACTTAGAACAAAGCAACCAACATCTGATTAGCTAATTAACAGGTAGGCTTCAGCCCTGTTTCTCTTTCTTCCAGTGGTTCAGTGTAACCCAAAGTAAGACTTTGCTCTTACTCAACCTGAAAGATGCAGAATTTGTGTCTTTAATGTCCTTCCTTGTCAGCACTGAGTTGACAAAGGGTGGGGAAGGTCACAACTAAAGAGCAGGAAGTTCAGATCTGCTGGTTGCTGCCAACAGACACCCAGCAGTGACAGTCTTTCTGGGAAACTGGAGGGGATAGTCACCTAAAGGTTGCACAAAGCAACGCAACCATTGCTAGAATATTTTCTCCATCAAAAAAAAAGAAAATCTTTGACAGCTTAATAACCAGAAACACTATTTACAGTGACTTCTTAATTGATGTGCCCATCCTTCCACAAGTCAGCAAAGAATCTTCCCTGCAGTTCCCTTCCACAAGCTCGGAGATTCCAGAGCACAAATGCCTGGCTCTCTCCACTGCTGCTCCCCACAAAAGCTATTGTTTGTTACATTCTTTTATTCAAGAGGAAGTAATACTATGCTCTTTTGGAAAGGAACAATTTGAACAGGACTAGATATTCCCTCAATAACACAGAGTTATCTTTCTCAAAGCACAAGAAATGTTTTATGTTTCAGCTTATGCCAAATTGTGTGTAAACTAAATCCAGTTAGGAATGTACTACTGCCTAAAATCCAGCGCTGTCAGCCTAGCGGGATGCAAGCAGGGGAAACAGACTCGTCATCCATTGATCTTCCAACAACTCGGCCTGCTACTGTGGAATACAGAATGCTTCCCACAGGAAGTACTAATGGGCCCCCAAGCCCCGTGATAAACCACTAGTCCCTCCTCCTTCAAAACTCCTGTGACTGAACACCCAGACACAACCTCAGCCTGCATTCCTCAGTTTTGTCAACTTACAAGAAATCCCATCAAACGTTAAAACTCTCACTGAACCAACCAGGCAAAACTTGGAAGATCTGGCAAATTCAGAAATCATTCCTTAGGAGGGTTAAATGAACAAGCAGGACCTTAAAGTTACAAATTTTCTCAGACTTATGGAGCAAGTTCTAGCAGGAGAAGGCATGGAATCAGTTAAACTGCAGACATAACTCAGCTGCTCCCAGAGCTGTGCAACAAGAACCTCCTCCAGAGCTCCCCCACGGAGGTGTGACCGGTATTTCCACCTTCCAAGAGGATCCGTAGGGCAGGAATGTTTCCGCAGTTCCCTCACGTCCCAGGAGCACAGTTAATCCCAAAAAGGGGGATGGCACCCCATGCCTCAGAGATGTCCTCAGCACCAGCCTCCCACTGATGACTCATAACCTCAGAATCAGGTACTGGAACCCGTTGAGCACCTTTGCTGCCTTCCAGTGTGCACCAACCATTCAACCTCGGATAAAAGCAGTGACTCAGTGGAGGAAGCCAGAAACCCTCGTGTTCTGCTGCAGGCTGTCACAGCCCAAAGCACTCCAAGCCCTCTCAGCTCTCCCCAAGCACAGCACAGCTGCCTGGCCAAGGGCTTTCCAGCAGCTCCATCCCCCTGGCTCCAGGCCTCAGCTGACACACACAGAGCCACCACAGGCCCTTCTTCACACAACACAACCCCACCCCCCAAGGGCGACATTTGCCCAAAAGGATCACAAATTGAAAAATAGTTTCAGGGCCTGTCAGGATCCAATTTTTCAACACTCAGAACTTGCAGGAAGTGAGACATAACAGAAACCACATTTTCATCTTCAGTATTTCATCATTCAAGTCTGCAAGCTCAGAAGCTAAACCTGCCAGTGAACCCCATAACTAAAAGATCCCATGAAAAAGTAAAAGGAAGGTCACCTATTTGCATTGGACACAGAACTTCATTATGCCAAGTTTATTTGGGGTCTGTAATTTCTGTGCAGGTGCCCAAGTTTCCCTTTGTGATCACACCAAAGGCTTTGGCACCACAGGTCCAATCCACTCATCTACATCTTACAGCAAGGAACGAACTTCTCTGGTTTCACGAATTTTGGAGATTTTTTTTCCCCTGATGTTCTCACTTTCTATTTCCACTTTGGTTCTTATTAGATTTCTACTCAACTGCAGAACTTTGTGTCCTCTTTAGCTCTAAAGTTCTCATGGAACATGCACCACTTCTGAGAGCTCAAAGGTAATTCTGTTTTCTACTGAAGCACTCAAGTGCCATAAAACTGAAATGCCATTCAGCTATTTCACTGCCCCAGAGTGTTTCAAAACAAGATGTCATTCTGAACATGTGTTAAACAATAGGAAGCAGATGAATACTTTTGTAGGACAGTTGCAGAAAATTCCACAGAATAAAATAAATGGAGGAACACTTCAGCAGAACCAACTGTTGAGATAAAGAGGACAAACAACTCCTGATAAGTCAGAGAGAAGTGAAGAAATCAGGGCAATTACAGAGTCCTGAGAGCATGTGGAACCAAGATGGAGCCCTGAAAACAAACCACAGCAACACCTGGCTATGTATTTTCCCACCTACAACACTTTTCACACAGAAGAGGAAAATAAAATTTGCAGAGTTCTGCCTTTTGCCATCAAATTCAGGCACCATGGAGGAGAAACAATGCACACAAGGAACACCAAGTTTGCAGCACTGGAATCTTGTGAAATGATGCTCTTTTCTCCCATTAATAAAGGAGCTCCCTGCTGTGTCAGAAAGCAGAAGCTCAAGGGAAGCAGCCAAGCTGCACACCAGTAACAAGTGGGGACACTGAGGGACAGCAGCAGGACTGAGAACCAAGGACATGAGTGCTTTAATTCCTGAAGAAACAAAACCTGTGGGGAGTGAAAGCACGAAGCCAAACAAAACTCCCTGAATTTCAATTCAAAAAGCAAACCCCATCTTTTAAGTTAATTCCTGAATCTTCCTGTCCCCCAGCACAGGGAGGCCACAGCCCTGTGAGGAACTGCCTCTTGCTCTGGGTGATAAGGAAAATGGATCTGAGTTCAAACAGGCACCAGTAGGATGAGAATCCCATTTCTGCTGCCAGCCCAGAGGCTCCAGCATTTTAACACCCTGCACATCGACACTCAGAGGTTTTTAAGTTACTAAACTAAGATCAAATGTGTGCTGACTTTTCCTACTTTTCCATGACCCCTGGATGGTTTTACGAAATGGTCTTAGGTCTGCTCAACCCTGCAGAGCTTGAGCAAAAGGCTGAGTTTTAACAGGACCCTCGTTCATACAAACCTGAGCAGTCAGAAGGAGACACAGGTCGGTGTTTTCCTGAAGTTCCTGCAGGCAGGAGCCTGTGCAAAAGCCAAACCAGTTCCTGGGGTGCTCCTGGCCATCCCTGCTCACCACACCACATAGAGCTCCTGACTCAGTTGCTGCACAGCTCACAAGCTGGTTTTGAGATGCACAAAACTGCCATAAAAATAACTTGAAGACAGAAAAGTTTATATTTGGTTTTACCCACCCAAGGTTAACTTTTGCCAGCTCAGGAGCTGGTAACTCTTCACCAAGACTGAGATGAAATCACAAAGACTTAGATAAATTTGGAATCCAAATGGGATTGGATGTTAAGTTCTATACAAAAATTTAGAGCAGCCCAGTAATGCGTTAACCCACAGCAAACTGGATTTAGACTCAAATACATGAAGCCACACCACTGTGACCGTAAAATAAAAAAGTACAACTCCACTGCACCTGAAATCATTCTGAGGAGAAGGAATTCCATTTGATACATTCCCACAGGGAAGGGGAGTGAAGGAACAAGCCAGGCAGGTCTGTTGATGCAGAGGTGTTTTGAAAACATTCCCATTTCAGGATCACATTGTCCATTCCTCTAAAAATACTCCTAAACCTCCCAGACACACCTGTCTGTTGGAGACCGGACACTTGTACCACTCTTGTCCAGTCCACTCTGCCATGGCCATGAATGCAGCAACATGGAAAACCCATGGGAGAGAAGAGGACAACTAAAGAAAGGCTGGGAAGCCACTGGTGTGGTTATTTCAGTGACAAACCCCTGTGCTGATGGAGAGGACTCTGCAGTTGTTGGGCTTTAGTGGTCTGCCATAAGAAGAAGCCCTCCATTTTATAAAGTGTGGTGTGTTTTCCCTTCCCATGACATAATTCCAAGCTGGAATTCTCTGAATGGCAAACCTGTAGAGGGAACACAGTCAGTTTAAGTGCTGGTTGAGCACTACAACAAAACCCAACACTTGACTCTCAATTTCTGACAATTAACTGCCCAAGAAGCAGCCAACTGTATAATTTTTTAAAAGCCTTGACAAGCCACTGCCATTAAAGTTCAAGGATAAATTAGTGTCAGCACTTCTTGAGCATTTTGACAACTATTTTCAACTTGGAATTAAGCAGTAGTGCCAATGTGGGCAAGGAAAATAAAGGTGATGTGTGATGACAGCACTGGGTGTTCCCAAGTCTTAATTCTTGTTTAGAAGCGTCTCTGTATCCATCTTCCTGGAAAATGGCAAACCAAACAAAACTATTGAAAAAAAAAAACCCACAAAAAAAGTCAGTGTTTTCTGCTGTGGAACCTTTTGTCAGGCTCCTCTTACATCCAAATATCAAGTCACATCACAAGTCTTAATAACTGCATTATATACACAAACTATTATGTAGAACCTGATATTGCTCCTCAATTAAAGCCGATCGACGACGACAAACCAAACCCCTCCCGTCGGGCCTGACAACGCTTTTAAAACACAAACCCTCAACGGGATTTAAAGGGGCCGGAGAAAATACGCCTAGGAAGCCACGGCGACAGAGCAAAGACGTCGGGATTGACTGGAGAGAAACCGAGCACGGGCAAACCCCGCAAAAGCCCCGCTCCCGACACGGCCCGGCCTGGGCGGCCCCGGGAGGGCGAGGCCGTGCTGGGATCCCCACCCGCGGCCCATCCGGACACTCCCGCACCCACAGCACCATCACTGTTCCCCACTCCGCTCCCTCCCGAACTCGAGCCGCANCCCCGCCCCCCCCCGACCTCGAGCCGCCCCCAGAGCGCGGGCTGAGGGCCGCGGGGCCGCTCCCGCCGCGGGCTGGGCCGTGGCCGCCGCCGCCGCCCCCCGCGGGTCCAGGCCTCTCCGTTCCCTGGGCCGTTCAGCGAGTCCGCCCCCGTTGCTCACCACCACCGCAACCGCCGCCTCCGCCGTGGATGCCGCCGCTCGGGCCCGGCCCGGTGCCGCCCGCCGCGCTCCGCCCGTGCCCGCAGCGCCCCGGGCCCTCAGGCGGCCATTTTGTGCTCCATTGTTACCAAGGAACGGGGGCCGGAAGTGCCCGACGGCCGCACAGCGGAAGCGGAGGCGCGCGCGCCCTCACCCCCTTCGCGCAGGCGCGGCCCAGGAGGGCGGGGCGCGCGCGGCCCCTCAGGGGCAGCCGCCATTTTGGAGGGGGGAAGCTGCGGGCGTGAGGGGAGGGCGGCTGATGGCCTTTCCCCGTCCCATGTCTTCCGTAGGCTTGTGGCACCTGACACGGGGGTGTGATGCACACAGGTGACTATCAAGTCACCTCAAGGCCGGTGGTGGCCAGAGGTACCAGCAACCGAGTGAAAATTGGCGGTGCTGGTGGGGGTCATCCGCGCTCCTCCCCGTCTAACCGTGGCAGGGTTACCCCTCTGCCCTGGTGGTGTGTATTGCAGTGGGCACACTGTATGCAAGCTGAAATACTGCTGTTTTCTCATGTGGCCCTCGATTAATGGCAGGCCCGATTTGCCGTGTTTCATAGGGTTACATTTGCCTGCCGGGATCAGCCCGTCTCCATCATGGCATTCTGGCACAGAAGGGAGATTGGGAATCGGTGAGACAAAAGCGGAAAAAAACACCTGTGGCTGAAAAGAAATAGGAGAGAAACACTGTGATATGAGTCTTGAAAGAAGGAGAGGGAAAGGTAAAGGCTCTGCAGACTTGTCTCCCATGGAGGGTTCCCACAGAGCCATTTCATGTCTAACATCTTACCTCGCAAGGAAGTCATCTTCATTTTCATGCAATATTCCATACACAGAGAAAAAAAACACATTCCTGAGAATTACCCTGTTTTGAGAAGCCCACAAGACACCTTTGTTTCTCTTTTTGGCTGTTTATTATAGCAATGAGATGACTCGCAAATTGAGGGGTGTGTTGCAATTAAAAGTTGTTGAAACTGTTGGCATAGAACGACACAAGTCCGACTTTAACTGGTTTTATGTGGTCAGAGAGAGAGAGACCCTGTGGCTCAGAGTGGAGGTATACTTTCATTTTTGACAGGCACCTTTAAACAGGGAAAAAAACTCCCCATTCTGTTACCAAACGTGGATAATTCAGGGATAATTCCCTGATTGATCCCCTTTATCATGGAAAGCCTGGGGACAAGGCAGCCCCCGAGGGGAAATCGGGGCGGGGCGGGGGGGCTGTGACAGGGTGGTTGTGCAGGGAAGTGAGACATTTCTGCCTGTGGGTGAGCTCAGACTCTTGAGGCAGATGTTCACCGATTTGCTGGGAGGCAAACACCCCGGAATGAGCAGGGATGGCAACTGGATCCTGCTGGTTCACACCTCTCTGAGGGGGGAAAACTGAAGTCCAGAGCAGACAGCTGAGGGAATTTGTGTGTGATTTGCTGAATTTATTCCCAAATGCCCTCACAGAGTCCATCAGGTACAGAATAAGCTCTGATTTTTCAAGACCACTTAGTGGATTTCAGTATCCGGTTGACCTTAATAACTATTAATGACCTGTGCACACGCATCTCCTCAGCAGCTTTGACAAAATCAGGGTTGGTGTCACAGTGTATTTCAAGAAGCTTGTAGGGGAAAATATATTTGCATAGAGAACTTTGCCTTATAGGGAAAAAAATCCAACATCTATAGCAAAAGGATGGTGTAATTCCTACTTAAGTGTTTTCAATCTGCTACTGTATGTGCAGCAAAGAGAATTACAACACTTTTCCATGGTAAGTTTAATATAATTTCCTTCAACGAGGGTAAATAAATTTGCTTTAAATCCCCCAGGGTTTTAAAAACTGCTTATTAGGTATGCAGTGATAGATGAGAAAAATGCTGGTTTGTTTAGGGTTTTTTTAAGATATTAAAATAACTTATTCACAATACAGATAAGTAATAATCCAAATGCAGTGAGGTGAGGAAAATCTGAATCTCTTGGGAGCTTCTAAATCTGAAGCAAAAATATTAAAAATAAAAGACCTGCCAAACTCAGATCTTTGTTCACTCAAAGCAGGGGCAGAGGCAGGAACTGAGCAGGCAGATGAAGCCAAATTTCACTGATGTACCAGCTCAGAACACACTGGGCAGTGTAAAGGCAGGAATTCTGACTTTCTCTACTTTCTCCACACAGTTTTTCTGTAGCTTCTGAAAGAAAGTTATATACAGAGAGTCTGATAAAAGCAGGAGATGTGACGTTCTGCCAAATATGCTGGAAAAATGCACTGGAAAACAGAAATTCCTCGGGCTGCTGGTAACAAAAGAGGTAACAAAAAAGGTAACTCTTCAGAGGTTTTAACACAAAAGCTGCTCTTTAAGGGGTCAAAATCCATTTCCACTTTGGCTGGAGTGTGCTGTAGGATGTGCCTGCATTGTGGAAAAGGCCCAAAGGGTTTCTCTTATGTTTCTTCAGTAAATTTCCTGCTGTAAACCCAGTTGCACCCAAAAAAATCCAGGCTATAGAAGTAGTTACAGCAGAGCGTGGCAGTTTACACCACCCCAAC
>VXBA01000659.1:0-20954 GCA_013399895.1 Serilophus lunatus
CCAGGCCCTTCCCCATCTCTGTGCCCCTCCTTTGAACCCTCTCTAACAGCTTTACATCCTTCTTATTTTGTGGTGCCCAAAATTTCCCCCTGGACTCGAGGTGGGGCCACCCCAGCACAGAGCAGAGCTGAGCTTGTACAGCTTAGAGGGACCCACTGCCATCCTCTGGCCCAAACCATCTCTATTTAACATTCCATCAAAAGGATGTGGTAACAGCCAAGATATTTCTGTTCCCAGGGCCTGTGTCCATGACAGTCATGGCCTCCTCCTTTCTCCTCTGTTAAATCCTTCTCATCTCCACCAGGGAAAAAGAATTTCTTCTCCCATCCACCCCAGCTCTGCCATTCTCCAGGAAGACCTGAGTCAGATGTTTGGTACCTCAACCAAATACCTGAGGAAGGTGGGGAAGAAGGAGACAATTGCTGGAGGGAGACACACACTTACTAAACCAGCCCAATGTAAACAAGATCTAAAGCAAGAGTTCAAAGTTATTAAAACAAGGGGAAAATGCCAAAGAAGGAAATTCTTCTCTGTTCAGTCACCCAGCTCCAGAGCCAATGAGAGCTGCTCCTGCACCCCGGAAAAAGGATTTATGGGCATGTTTTTAAAGTGCAGACAACAATAACAACAACCTCCTCTGCGTGAACCTTTCCATCAAGGGAGCTCAAAGGGCTTCTCAAAGATCAGTGTCATTGCTGCAGATGAGGAAACAGAGCCACGGGAAGGAAGGGATTTTGCTCCAGCAAGTGAAGAAGCCAGGGGTAAATCCTGAGTCGAGGACATTCTGTGCTGAGGTGCATCACTCAGCAAACATAAGTCATAAAGTTCCAGCCATGGATGGAGCAATGGGACAAATGAGAAAACAAAGGCACTTAAGGAGTTGAATTCTGAGAGATCTGAGCAGCCCCTGTGAGAAAAGGAGGTTATTCCCTTCCTTGAAGCCTCTGCTTCCATTAGCAGCAGAGAGGAGAACTTAATTCCTTTACTTCAAAAATGTTTGTTTTGTCAAGGAGAGAAAAACACATTCAGGAGTTTTTGGGTTGTTGTTTGGGGATTTTTTTGTTGTTTGTTCTTTTTTTTCCCCCCAGCTATTTAGAACTTCCAATTCTGGAAGGAGAAACTAGAGTTTGGGGCTGTCCTTGCATGTCTTTAATAGACAGTGAAAACACTCATTCTCTTAAAGAATAGTGAGGGGTTTTCCCTCCTAATTTTTTTAGTTTCTCCTTGCAATATCCATGTGGGAGGAATAACAGATGGGAAACACAATTTTGCTTATTTAAAGATATGGAAAAAATGTGACCTCCCACTTGCCCCAGCTCACTCTCCCCTCATGTGTAGCCATGTCACTGAAGCCACAAAGCTTCAATATCCCTGCAGATATTGCTGCAAACAAGCACCAAAATAACATCCCTCGCAGGAGTGACTGGAGGGGGTCTCTTGTTTCCACCCCGTGTTTTTCTGAGTCCTCTGTAGTCATGAAAGCCTTGAGAAGTGGCAGAACTTACCCCCCTCCAAAGAGGGAACTCAACGAGTGACTCATTTCTCACCTCTTTAGTGGAACCATTCTGGCTGAAGGGACACTTGGAAACCTCTGGAACACACCGTGTGGTGTCTCAAGGAGAATTGAGGTGCATGGGAGATGTTAGAAAGCAGAAGGGACACAAATATTTCCCGGCAGGTGACGTGCCTGGGGAG
This sequence comes from Serilophus lunatus, assembly GCA_013399895.1. Lineage (NCBI taxonomy): Eukaryota > Metazoa > Chordata > Aves > Passeriformes > Eurylaimidae > Serilophus > Serilophus lunatus. The sequence goes on from VXBA01000659.1 coordinate 1,696, forward strand.
CCAGGGAGGTTGGACAGACCACAGGGATCCCCCTGACCGAGTCAAGCCAACGGGATCACACTTGGGAAGGCAAAATAGGTGCCCTTTAATACCTTAAAGTATTAAGGTCACCCAGGGGAGCCCCTGGGATCACAGCACTGAAAAGTTGCCAAAATATCCCTTTGGTTTTGGCCTCTCCTACCTGGGGCTGCTTGGAAATACTTCTGGTCATCTGTGGTGCAACAAACTGTGTCAGCCCAGCCCTGCCACTGCTGCTTCCCACCAAGGGAGGGTCCTGGAAGGGCCAGGGTTCCCAGCCTCTGGCAGCCAAGACCATTTTGGTTCCCCTATCTCCAAAAGGACACCACTGGCCGTTCTTTCAGGGCCACCCAAACAGGTGTTTGTCAGACACAGAAAGTCTTGGCTTTTTGTTCCAAAACAGGACAACTGCTCTTCCCCTCATCCAGTCCCCAGAATTGTGATGCCCATGGGGGTGGACACAGTGGCATCTGGTTGTGATCAAACACCCCTCCAAGTTACGTGTGCTGGGCTGACATCAGCCAGCTCCTGGTCTGCAGGAAGCTGGAGAAATACCAGACCCACGTGTGTGAGGGAAGGGAAGAGAGCAGAAAATGAAAGGGAACATTTCCTTCCCCCCTTCTGCAGCTTCAGCTACTGTTTTAGGGGGTAAAAGTGAATCAGGAAGCATTCCCCTGTGAATCCACGCTGCCTCATTCTGGACAACTCATGAGCACAGACGTTTCAGAGAGGAAGGGTGGAGTTTGTCACAGAGCCTTCACACACAGGGATTTTGCTATTCCAGTAAAAATTAACTGGAATTTCCAGCCAGTTTCAAAGGACTTCCATGCCTGTGGTGCTCATGTAATATGAAGACACAGTGACCACTGGGATCCTTGGAAGAAGGTCCTAAAAGCAAGTAGAGGACACTGGAATATCCAGGCTGGGCCTTGTGGGATGAGATCCAGTGACCCTCAGGCACAAACCTGCTGAGCTTCCAAGGCTGGGACACCTGGGATGTCCCTGCAGGTGGCAACCACAGCCCTGGGATCCAGCACAGTAGGGACATGGAGCTGCTGGCAAGAGTCCAGAGGAGGAACAGAGGGCTGGAGCAGCTCTGCTGGGAGAGCTGGGATTGTTCAGCTGGAGAGCAGAAGCTTTGGGGTGCAGTGGAACATTGCCATCTAAGTTTCCCCAGAAAAAAAAAAGCTACAGATGTTCCTGTGTTTGAGTCATTTGGAACAGCCAGAGGCACTTTTTTGGTGCTCCAGGAAATTCTCTGTCAGCAGGGAACAGGTTCCCTCTCTTTTGACAGCCTTCCTTCCCTTAGGAATGAGCATTTTCTAAAGCCCACAGAGCAGACCTGACCCCCTCCCTGCTCTGAAAGCAGCCTGTGTTTGAAATCTGTGTATTAGATTTTCTGTCTAAATTGTTTTATCCTCCACTTGAAAACCCAAACAATTCCCAGACAGTGACTCGTGCTGACTAATCCAGTCTGGGAGACTTCGAGGTGTCCCTGTAACTTAAAACCAGAAAACAAGCTTCCTAATTCAGTAGCTAGACATTCCAAAGGAGACCTGTAGGTTCTGAGCTTTTATTTTCCTTCTCCTCAGGGTTAAACGTGCTTTTATCTCCCCTGTGCCTCCCTCCCCCAGCAGGCAGGAGTTGAGATGAGCTGGAATTCGGACATTCCTTCCCTGCCTGCACTTAGGAGTTCTGCTCCAAAGGGTATCCCAGTGGCAAAGTTGCTGCTAGGAAGGTGAGCAGGGGGTGAAGGTGGTGTCTTCCAGGGGATGCCTGCAGTATAGCTGAGACATTCCCAGATGCTCTTACAGCCCTGTGAGAAGCCCAGTGTTGTAAAAAGATACAAAGCCAAGGAAAAATTGTCTTTTTGGCCCATTTACAGGGAGCTGAGTCATGTTTTAGTCATGTCTGGAAACCACAGTGGCATTACCAGGCCCTTCTGGTCTACCAGTTGCAGCAGTGGCAGACCTGTGAGCTCAGAACACTGGGCAGGGGCTGTCCCTGAGCACAAAATGCAGTTTATTGTCTGTGCTGTGACCACACATGCTGAGCCAGGAGCCAGCACTTGCACTTCCCTCAATAAAAAAGAGGTATCACCACTAATCTCGCCACTGAAAAGAAGGGGGAAAGCCATGGACAGAGAACACGCCCCTGTGGTTATCCCAGGGCATGTGAGTGGCAGCTGAGGGGGTTTGAGGAGCTGCCCTTGCACAAGTCAAACCAAGGGAACAGCCAGGACAATGGCCCTTATAATTAAAGGTCATTAAGAGCTGGGTGTGAGGTGCCACAAGAAGCCAACAAGCTCCTGCCTTCACCCCTGGCAGCCCCTCCTGTGCCAGGCAGCAGCCCCCAGCCTTGGCCGTCATCCCCTTCCCTGCCCTTTCCTCTTGCTCCCCCTTTGCCAGCTTCCCTGGGCACAGAAGGCAGGAGAAGGCACTTCCTTCGCCCCACAGCAAAGCCACGGAGCTGGGCTGGCACAACCACTGGGAGAACTGGGACGCTGGGGCCTGTCCTCAGCCCAGTGGCAAGGACAAAACACGGGGTGTGTGGGGCTGACTGAGTGGCCGTGGCACTTCCCTGCCTCTGTCCTCCCCACGGTCTCCAGACCCCAGCAGCAAACGTCGCTGGGCAGCTGCCCTTGGGTGGCGGATTCTGGGGGTTGTTTTGACTGTCTCTATTTGTGGCTCCTTTTTGCTGCTGGGTTGAAGGAGGGAACCAGATAAACCCGTGCTCTGCTTCCTCACCCACCTCGAAAGAGCTCTGGGATGTCACAGGGTGAAGGAGGAGAAACCGTAGGGTGGTTCCTTCAAAAATACAAGTGCAATATTTTAGGATAATGTGGGATTGTGCTGGGAAGAAATGGCAGGTAACCACACCAGAGGTGTGTGTCTGGCAGTGTTTCCACCTCTAAAGAGACACCTGGAATTCCAAAAGTGTTTTCTCTCGGTGCCTTGGCCCTGATTTTGGAGAGATAATACGAATTTTCATCTGAGAGATGGAGGGTTTCCCTGTGAGTTGTCAGAAGAAAATTTTACCTTTAATATTTGCTTTTTAGCTGGTTTTTGAATTCACTGAGAGGAGCAGATGAAAGTTAATCCTGTATATATTTATATTTATATAGAATATATGACATCCTGGTCTAGTAGAAGGTTTCCTGCCCATGGCAGGGGGTTGGAACTGGATGAGCTTTAAGGTCTCTGCCAACCCAAACCATCTTGTGACTCTATGTTCTACATTGATGATTCTATTGCTTTTATATCTATATAATTCTATATTCTGTGATTATTTTAGAAGGGTTCTGCTTTAAGCTCCTTTAATATAATGCAATGTGTTGTGTAAGGCCAATGTTAGATTATATATCTCTCTATAAATACAGGATGCAGAGCCTTTCAAATGAACTTTCAGTATTGACTCCTCTTTTTTCTCATTTTGAAAGGTTGGTTCACCCATATGAATGTCTCATTAACACTACTGCTTCATTATTTATTGAAACAGAAAAACAACCAGTGTATCTTATCAGATTATCTGTTTTGGTGCTTCTGAAGGAGGGCTTAAACCATCAGGATCAGAAAGGATAAAATCCAAGAAGCAAAACCTGAAGTAAAATAGGAGCTGTAGGTGATCTTGAAGTATGAAAATTTAATCAAGAAGTCAGACATATAATGCAGTTATTGGACTTCTGTAGCTGCAAAGTCTCATTTCATAGAATCCCAGACTGGGTTGGGTTAGAAGAGACATTAAAGCTCATCCAGTGCCCCCCCTGCCCTGGGCAGGGACACCTCCCACTGGCCCAGGGATCCCAACCTGCCCTTGGACACTCCCAGGGATCCAGGGGCAGCCACAGCTTCTCTGGGAATTCCAGCCCAGCCCCTGCCCACCCTCCCAGTAAAACTCCACTCCTATTTTGGTGTCCCTTTCTCCAGGTTCCTCCACAGCAGGAAAATGCCATTTTCTCGAACCCCAAAGTAACCATTAAGCAAAAAAATTGTCTGGAAAGGTATTTTTGGCGTGGTGAGTGCCCCAGTGCCACCCCCCCTTTTGCTGGTGGCTCCTTTGGCTCCGAGGGAGTTGTTTTCTCCCTGCTGAAAGAAATGCATCAGGCCCTTGTGCAGACTTGTCAAACATTTTATTTGTCATTCACACTAATTATGATACTGAATTTACAGAGGAAACTGTGGTACAAAGAAAGAAAGAAAGAAAGCAAGTGTTCATTAGAACTAACGCAGCAGTCCAGCTGCTCTGGGGGTTAGTTGTAATGAATTCTCCTGTGGTGCTGGACACAGCCACCCCTATGTACAGCAAGAGTCTGGCATGGTGTTTAGAGACTTGTAGAGGGGGGGAAAAAAAATCTACTCTATTCTCTTTTCCTATCTGGCTCCAAAAAATCAGCAGCCACCCCTCCCCTCCCTCCCCTCCTTCCCCAAGAAGAAAAACCCGCTGCAATCAAGGCCAAAAAAAAAAGCAACTTCCACAACCTGGTGGTTTCCCTTTCTGGAAATGCTCAGTGTCAAGGGAAAATGGGATTGTTGCAGGGTGGTGCAGGACCTGTTTTGGAAACACAGGCAGAAAATGCTGAACTGAGACCCTTTGGTGCCGTTCTGCCATGGGGGGGGGGGGNAGTAAAACTCCACTCCTATTTTGGTGTCCCTTTCTCCAGGTTCCTCCACAGCAGGAAAATGCCATTTTCTCGAACCCCAAAGAAACCATTAAGCAAAAAAATTGTCTGGAAAGGTATTTTTGGCGTGGTGAGTGCCCCAGTGCCACCCCCCCTTTTGCTGGTGGCTCCTTTGGCTCCGAGGGAGTTGTTTTCTCCCTGCTGAAAGAAATGCATCAGGCCCTTGTGCAGACTTGTCAAACATTTTATTTGTCATTCACACTAATTATGATACTGAATTTACAGAGGAAACTGTGGTACAAAGAAAGAAAGAAAGAAAGCAAGTGTTCATTAGAACTAACGCAGCAGTCCAGCTGCTCTGGGGGTTAGTTGTAATGAATTCTCCTGTGGTGCTGGACACAGCCACCCCTATGTACAGCAAGAGTCTGGCATGGTGTTTAGAGACTTGTAGAGGGGGGGAAAAAAAATCTACTCTATTCTCTTTTCCTATCTGGCTCCAAAAAATCAGCAGCCACCCCTCCCCTCCCTCCCCTCCTTCCCCAAGAAGAAAAACCCGCTGCAATCAAGGCCAAAAAAAAAAGCAACTTCCACAACCTGGTGGTTTCCCTTTCTGGAAATGCTCAGTGTCAAGGGAAAATGGGATTGTTGCAGGGTGGTGCAGGACCTGTTTTGGAAACACAGGCAGAAAATGCTGAACTGAGACCCTTTGGTGCCGTTCTGCCATGGGGGGGGGGGGGTCCCCTGCTGTGTCCTCACCACCTCCCCCTCAAAGTTCAGCTTTTGTTCTGGAGAGAGATGGAACTGCCCAGCCCAAAATACCACAAATTACCCACAGATTTGTCGTGCTTCTCCCCTACCACAAAAAAAAAAAAGTGAAGGATGTTGGGTAGAGACCATGCTGTAACTGTTCACAAAAGTGAATAAAATGTAGTTCGTCTTGAAGCCTAAAAACAACTAATTGGGGAAGACAGAAGTCTCACTACAGTATTTAAGCCAACACAAAAGTAAGTTCGTTAAAAACACAGAAAAATGAACAAAATGCAGAGTAATTACAAGCACTAAATATTTTGCTAGGAAGCCTTTGAAATCTATTTACAGACATAAATACAAGTAACTCTGTTGATGCAACCCTTTGAGGAGAAGGAGAAAAATGGTTGGGACTGACCAAGCAAAGGTGAACCAAAAAAATCAAAGAACCAAAATGTGACGAGGCAGGAAAACAAGCGAGTGTTGAGAGAGATGAGCCACTTCTCCCTGAACCTTCAAACACCACTGGAGAAGGTCACCCAGAAAGCAATAATGAATGTTTCAAGAGTGCAGGTATTTGGGAACACTTTGGCAAAGGCTCTGGGGCATCTGGAGGAAAGGGTTTCTCTCCTCCCCAGCAGAGATTTTGGCATAATTCTACAAATCAAAGGGAGGATGCCCTTGGCATCCACCTGTCTTTGGACTAAAGCTCCTGGGAGTGAGCAGGAGCTTTTAAAGGAGCATAAATGTTGTTTGAGAGGGAAATATTTGGCCTCAGGGTCTTGTGGTTGTTGGTTTGGTACGGCTGCAACTGGCCAAGGAGTTGTGTCTTGTGAGAGGAACACCCAAGCTGACAGCAAGGACTGCCATGAGCTGCATTTTGGGAGGGGGAGGTACCCAAGGCACTCACTGACTGCAGCAGCAGAAGAGCAACAATTCGATTTTTTTTTTTTTAACTCCATTCAGCTCCCAGGATGAGAAAACTATATAAATATATATATTATATACATATAAAAATAGAGACTTATATCCTCTGATTTGGAGATGTGAATGGGGGAAATGTTTTGTCCAAATGTCCTTTATCTGCCTGCTCAGTGCTCTTAAGATACAAGAGGAACAACATGAGAGCATTTCCTCAGCCTTGGAGATCTTTGCTGGCTACAAAAATGTGGATTTGGTTGAACTGTGGTTTCTCAGAAGTGTAAATTCACTGAAGCCCACAGTGACTAAACATCCTAATTCCTAGGGGCAGTGAACTTGGCTTTTCCTCCCCAAAGGGGCTGATGCTTCGTGCTGTGCTGGACATGCACAGAGAGGCTGCACTCAAAGGTTGGGCATTGTCACAAGGGAGGTGCTGGGAAATCCCAGGGAAGTGTCAGTAAAGACACAGGGGAAACATGTGGAGTGGTTTTGTGGTTCCTCACCCTGCTCACATCAGGGAGAGCAAAATTAAACTTCACTTTTAGTAGAAGTGCAGGGACAGATAGAAAACGTTTTCTGACACCTCCCACTGTCCCAGGGGGCTCCAACCTGCCCTGGGACACTCCCAGGGATCCAGGGGCAGCCACAGCTTCTCTGGGAATTCAGCCCCTCCCCACCCTCCCAGCCAGGAATCCCTTCCCAAGATCCCATCTCTCCTGCTCTCCTCAGCTGAAGGTTGTTGCCCCTTGTCCTGTCACCCCATGCCCTTGTGAAAATTCCCTCTCCGAGTCTCCTGGCCATGGAAGCCCTTCCCTCTGGGCTGAGGCTCCTCTGAGCTCCTCTCCCTCCCTCCTGCCAGCACGAGGCACTTGGGTGCTCCAGTCATAGGGCAGAGGGGAGAGCTGCAATAAATTCTCATTTTGATGGCACAGCAACAGGAATGTGTGAGGTGGATTCTGCACCAGAGCTGCTGGTCAGTGAGGAAGGACTTTTTTCAGGCTGCTGAAGCCCAATGATGTCAATGCCACCAGAGGGGGGGTCTCTGTGTTTCTGTATTCAGCAAGGTCTCCAGATTTCCAAAATGTATTTTGAAGTATTCTGATATGATTTATATATTTTCTGCCCCTTTTTTTATTTTTTGTTCAGGGAAAACTCAGGAAAATTAGAAAGAATATTTGACTCACTGAGCAGCACAAGGCCATATGTGTATTTTATGAAAAATATTTTGGGCTTTTACTGAGATCTCTTGAAACACTCTCTATTTTCTGCACAAAAATGACCTTTTGGACAATGTCAATTCTTCGAGTCATAACTTTTCAATACCAAAGTGCTACTGCATCTGACTTAAAAACAGAAGAAAAATCATATATATATATATTAAAAAAACAAACTTGAAAAACAAATGGTTTTAAATAAATCCAGCTGTTTTGCTGCCTGCAGCCAAGGATCTTTTTAATTTGAATCCTTTTAACTTTTTTTTTTTTTTAAACATCAAACACTGATCTGAAGTCCTGCTTTCAAATACTCTCTGAGTTGACCTGCAATTGTTTCTCTCATGTCTAAGAGGTCCATTAAATAAGAATCAGCTAATTGGGGGAGCACACGTGTCAACATCAGCAGTTTGGAACTAACCAGGAGGACAAGAACAGCATCCAGACCAAACCCTCCCATCCAATAGTGCCATAAATGTTACAGTGACATCTCAGCGTTTGTGCTGTGACAACAGGCAGTGATGAGCCTTGGAGAGTTCCTAAAAATTCCTCTTCCCTCAGGACACAGGGATGGAAGAACTGGCCAGGCCCTGTCTTTCCACAGGAGCTGGCCAGCCCTGTCCCAGTTTTTGGTGATGCAGGAGCTGATCTATTTTCCAGCAGACTGGAATGTGCCTTTTGTACTGCAGAGAAATCTTGGCTCTGCTGAGCTGGGAGGAAATGTCACCCAGATTCCACCAGAGCCAGGACTTCACCCTTGCTGTGCTAAATGAGTCCCAGAATCATGGAATGGGTTGGGTTAGGTTGGGAGGGACCTTAAGGCCCTTCCAATTCCAACCCCCTGCCATGGGCAGGGACACCTTCCACTGTCCCAGGTTACTCAGAGCTCCATCCAGCTTGGCCTGGAACGTTTCCAAGGATGGGGCAGCCCCAGATTCTTTGGACAACTTGTTCCAGTGCCTCCCCACCCTCCCAGTTCCTGTTGGCTTTTCCTTTGGAAGGACCAGGAGGTCACCCTGGCACTGTTGGGAAGCCCAGGAGCAGAAAGGGGCCATATGGGCATGTATTTGATTTGGGAATATTGAACCTGCCTTTGGGAATATGCTGCCTGCTTCCTGATCCTGAGGGTCACCACTGGTGACAGCAGGGAGAGATGACTCCCCTGAGAGGGAAGGCACAGGAATTCCCATGGATTTTGGTGCCTTCCAGTGGGAATTGGGCACCTCAGTGCCTTTGAGGATCTGAGCCCAGTGTGCTGAGTAAAATGAGAGTGAGACAATTGTAAACAGTATTTCCAGGTAATTAGGAGATCACTTTACCCATCGTTATTCCAGCCTTTTTCAGTGTGATCAATTTGGCTTTGGCTGCTACCAAAAAAAGGCAATTGCTGATATTTTTTAATATAGGCATATTTAAATAATAATAGTATCAACAAATAAGAAAAGTCTAAATATCAAGCATAAATATCAATGAACTCATCAAAGAAGTACAGTAGTTGAAAATGACCCAAGGCTGGAGCCGTTGTGTTAAAAAAAAAAAGGTCCAAGAGATAAAAAGTTAAATTAGGTCATTGAAAAAGGGGCTGATTCTTTCAGTTGTCAAAGCAAGAAAGAAGCAAGCATGATTAAAACAAATTAAAAAAAAAAAAAAGAGCAAAATCTTTTGTTTTTGCAATTTATAAGGTGCCAAGAGAAATTAGATGCAAAGCAGGATAAGCTGCATCTTTAAAAATAAAAACAAACAACAAAAAAAACCTCACCAATCCCAAACAAAAAAACCCCAGCAATAAAAAATTCCATATTCTTTGGAATATACAACATGGTTTAAAAAAAAACCCCCAAAAAAACAAAGAAAAGAAAGAATGAAGTCCAACATATAAAACCTCTCATTCACAGCATTGCTAAAACAGGAGCATTCACAGTTTCCCTCTGGGACTCTTCCTATACTTCCTTACAGTTAAAATGTCCATAAGATGCAGTAAACTCACTAAGATTTTTTTAATTTGGTTTTTTTTTCTTTTTTTAAGGTTTCGAGTCTTAAAAATAGAAGTGAACCGAAACTCTCTTTGGAGCTATGGAGACCTTCAAGCCCAGGCACATTAGGAAGCCACAGGCCTGGAAAAAAACAAACCCTGGCTACCTTCCTGCCCTCCCTCGCTACCTCCGGACCACCAACTCGGGCACCCTCCTCTCCAGAAGCTCAGCCCTTCCATGAGGAATTTTTTCCTGGAGCAACATCCCTTCTCCAGGGCTTGGCTGACCCGTGGGGAGCGTTGACTTCTGGAGGGTTTGCTCCTGAAACTGCTGCAGGGCCCAGAAACAAGAGAGGCGTCGACGGGCGATGGGAAGCGCGCGAGTCCTGAGCCGCGAATTCCTGGGCGTCTCCTCAGTACGGTCTCCAAACGGCCTCCTCCAGCCTCGCCGTGCTGGCCATGGTGGTGGGCGAGTTGCTGTGGCTCCCCTCGGCCTCCACCACCTCGCTTTGGTTGGGCAGGTTGGGGTTGAGGAGCGTGGAGCCCGTGGAGGCGTTGGTGCAGGGCGGGTGGATGCGAGGCGGGGAGCGGTCACCCCCGGAGATCATGGAAAACTGATAGGAGCCAGCGGAGGTGCCGTAGTAGAGGTGGTAGGAGGGCGAGCTGGTCTGGAAGGGGCTGCCCTGGGCCTGGGAGGAGCCGGGGTAGGGAGGGGGAAGGTAGGTGTGGTATCTGGTGGCCGTGGACATGGCAGACATGCCGATGCCGATGCCGGAGCTCACCGGGGTGGGAGTGTAGGTGAAGGCTCCCGGGTAGTGCATCCGAGGGTCGGAGATGGAGGGCAGGGCGGAGAAGGAGCGGTCGATTCCCACCCGGGGGTCACTGAATGCTGTCAAGTCAGAAGCACCTGCAGGGTGGGGAAGGGAGATGGAGAAATGTTAGGGAATCAAGGAATCACTGAGGTTGGGAAAGAGCTCCAGGATCAGGGAGTCCAGGCGGTGCCCGATCCCCACCTTGTCCCCCAGTGCCACGGCCAGTCCTTCCATGGACACCTGCAGGGATGGGGACTCCAACCCTCCCTGGGCAACCTCTTCCAGTATTCAATCACCCTTTCTGTGAAGAATTCTGAGCTGGCAGAACAGAGCTTCACGATTTTGAGGCTAAAATCGACATCCAGCCAGAACAGAGCTCCCCCTCACCTGCTCCCTCTGCAGTCATTGTACTGCTGGAAGGTCTGGATGCTCTGGATTAATGTCAGTGAAGCAGCAATTCAAGAGGAGTGCCAGGCTCTCGCTCTGTTCTGTGTCTGTGTTCACTCTCACAGACCTTATTATACAATTATTTACACCTCGAGTGTCCTTGTCCTTGGGCGAGTGGGGGAGAGTGACACAGACCTCAAGCTCCTCACCCAACAACATTTGACTCACCAGGGACACTGATGGGACCTAAATATAAACTGTCCCACTGGGTCCCTACCAAAGTCAGGATAAATCAGTTTTAATTAATGCCTTTGCATCTGTGTCCTCCTATAACGTCTACATAATTCACTCCTGAACATCTCAGCTCTAGTGTGTAAAAATGGACACCAGAATGATGTGTGTGGGGGTTGACTTTTTTTCTTCCCCTCCTGGGTGCCAGAAGCCTTTCTGGTCCTGCTGAGTGAAATCATGGAATCATTGAGGTTGGGAAAGAGCTCCAGGGTCAGGGAGTCCCACCCTGTCCCTGAGTGCCACGTCCATCCTTCCTTGGGCACCTGCAGGGCTGGGCACTGCCCCCCTCCCTGGGCAGCCCCTGCCCACCCTGACCCCCCTTGCCAGGCCCCAATTCCTCCTCCTGTGCCCCCTGCCCTTGCCCTGGGGGAGCTTGAGACTGTGTCCTCTCACTCTGAAGTGTTTCACAGAACAGTCAAATTCTGCTCTGCTTTGGCATCCATGGAATCATGTCAAGTGCCATCATCTCTTCCCCTGGTGTGCAAGGATTAAGCAGAGCAGATAAAGGCCTCTTTAGGAAGGATCTTCAGTGACTCAGGTTAATGGAAGGTGTCAGTCCCTGGACTTGGCAGCTCTGCACAGTTGAAGTAACAACAATAATAATTATGAAAAAATCTTTCCAGGAGACGAGTTCTTCTGTCAGAGGAGGCGTGGAGTCTGCAGAAGAGGAGCCATGTGCTGAAGGAAATACTCATGAGAAGAAGCAGAGAGAAAACAAAGCTCTTGGCTCTCAGCACTCCAAGCTCTGAAAGCTCAGCAGTGACACATCAACCCACTGATGAATTTCTGCACATTCCTCAGGAAAGCTCCGACACTTGCTGAATGCTTCATTTTTGAGTTTGCCTTCCAATTTTTTTCCTGAAAGATTAATGGGAACTCGTTTCCTTCCCCTAGGTCCCAGCAGCACTAGATTTAACATGGAACAGCAGGAGCTCTGGAGTAGCCAAGGTTAAAGGTGGCATCTGAAGACTTGCCAGGTTTTCAATGGTACTTCCACACCTCATCCTTGAGACAAACTTCCTAAAGCTGCCTGGATGTATCACTTACCAGATCAGGGTTTCTTCTGCCCTGGCAAAAAGCAGAATAATGACATTTAAGGTGTTTCAAGTATGTCCCATATTGTTGCTTTTTCTTTGAAGGCATCAGGTCTTTGGATGGGAAGGCCTAAAAAAACCCTCAAATTTTCTCTTTGTTCTGACAAGGAGAAATTTTTTGGACACCAGCAAAGGGACAAAGGAACGGGCAGGAACTGGTGCCCAGGAAGTTCCACCTGGACACGAGGAACAACTTCTTGGCTGGGCAGTGACCCAGCACTGGGCAGAGACCAGAGAGGGGGTGGAGTGTCCTCCCTGGGGCTGTTCCAGAGCCATCCTGTGCCACCTGCTCTGGGATGGCCCTGCTGGGGCCATCCAGCCTCACCCATCCAGGGATTCTGTGACAGGAGTGCAAAAGGAGGGAAACAAATGGAGGAAACTACATAGGGGTATTTAATTTTAAAATACAAGCGCCTTAATAAAGAATGAGAAGTTTTACAGGCTTTTTTAAAACAAGAAACTACCCTTCTTGAATTTTCCTTCTGTAAGCTTCCCTGTATTTTCAGCTGCCTCTAGGATGCAATTATCACCCAGAGCTAACAAATAGTTTACTTTTGGTCTCTCTCTGTGAGTCTTTCAAAGCAGCCTCTATATGACAACCACAGGACAGGCTGGAGCACGTTCAAGTGGTTCTCTCTGATCTCAGAAGAAGCCCTGAGCATTCAAATGAGAGCAAGATGTGAGGCCAAAGGAGGTATTTCTGCAAAAGCTGTATGCAAATTAGACTGATATGGCTCTCATTAAGTTTCAAGAAAATTCCTGCTGTTGCACACGCACGGATTGGTTCAATATGTGCGGGTTTGAGCATGGTGGGCTTTGACCTCCCTTTCATTTCTCTGTTGGCTTGCAAGGCTCCAGTTTGATGGAGATGTAGCACGAGATTCCAGGGCAACACTTAAAATGTCAAACCCCACCCAGCCAAAGTCAAGGTGTCCACCCATAACCTGCTGTGCTCTGGTGTGAACTGGGAAGGAAACAAGTGGAGAATCTGGGCCATTCACTTCTTGGCAGACGGGACAGTTCTTCAGCAATCCAAATGATTTTTGCAGTCCATACATCTTCAAAGTGCTGCTTTCTCCTCTTTTTTCTTCTTTTTCAACAAGAATGTCCTGAGCCTCAAGCCCCAGGAGTAGCCTGGGAGGGTGGGAGGTGTCCCTGCCCCTGGCAGGGGGTTGGAACGAGATGATCTTTGAGGTCCCTTCCAACCCAATCCAGTCTGTGATTCACGTTGGACACGGGGAAGAATTTCTCACTGGAAAGGGTGGTCAGGCCTTGGAAGGGATGTCCCATCCCCATCCCTGGAGATGCCCGAGGGAGGACTGGCCATGGCACTCGGGGACAAGGTGGGGATTGGGCACAGCTTGGACTCCACGATCTTGGAAGTCTTCTCCCACCTCAATGATTCCGTGATTTCACTTAGCAGGACCAGAAAGGCTTCTGGCACCCAGGAGGGGAAGAAAAAAGGCCAACCCCCACGTACATCCTTCTGTTGCCCTTTTTAACACACCCACCAGAGCCAAGACATCCAGGGAGATCTTTTCCAACCCAAACAACCCCACAACCCAAACCCTCCTTCGCTTCCCTCCTTCCACCCCCCGCCCACCAACAGACGCTTCGCCGCAGCCTTGGGCAGCAATTCCCCTTTCCGGAGGGTGGGAGACCATTCCTTTGGAGAGGGGCAAGAAGGGTTTAGGTACTCACTGGAGAGGCGGCTGGAGAGCTCTGCTGTGAGGGAGGACATGCCCCCAGCCCTGCCGGGGGAGATCGGCGTGGCCGGGTGCACCGCCGGCGTGGCGATGGAGCCCAGGTACTGGTAGGACTGGTCGTAGGACCACGGAGGGGATGGCTGCACCTGCCTCGTGTCTGCAAGCAAAAAGAGACCTACAGGCTGTTTGGAATGGCCAAAGTTTGCAGGCAGAGCTGTGAAGCAAAGCACGGGGCACAGAGGTTTGAAGGCACGGCAGTTCCCTCAGCCCTGCTCTGTCAGGAGATCTGGGAGTGGAATGCACCCTGGGATGTTAGTTGGGGGTTGGGTTAGTTGGGGTGGTTTGGTTTCCTTGTGAAGGTTTTTTTGCTGTTTCACATTAGGGGTGGGAAAGGAGATAAATCAGGGGCAAACAGATTAAGATTTCCAAGGGGAAGAAGTATTCCATGCTGAGATGCATTGGGGTTTGGGGCTGTGTGTTAACAGCCCTTTTAGCCAAAAAGACAGAACATCGAGGGGGCAAAAATACTGAACTGTGAGTATTTCTCTACAAGGGTGTAAGTAGAGAGAGAAAGGCAAGATGAAATGTTTGTGTGTGAGAAGCAGAGATGGGGAGTGCCACCAGTATCCTCTGGGAGGCAGATTAAGTGAGCAAACAGGGTTGAGGATTTGGCTTCCTGGGTCTTTGGAAAACCTTAAGGCTTTATGAAATGAACCAGGTAATTTGTACATGTGCCTTGCACACCCTAAAACACAGAGATAAACTCAGAGTGATGCTTGAACTTCAGAAACAGAAAGCCTTGCACAAAACCTGTGGCACTGCTGAGCTGAAAATCGTGGAATCCCAGGATGGTTTGGGTTGAGAGGGACCTTAAAATCATCCAGTGCCACCCCCTGCCGTGGGCAGGGACACCTCCCACTGTCCCAGGGGGCTCCAACCTGCCCTTGGACACTCCCAGGGATCCAGGGGCAGCCACAGCTTCTCTGGGAATTCCAGCCCAGCCCCTCCCCACCCTCCCAGCCAGGAATCCCTTCCCAAGATCGGTTGAAATCAGAGATGCACAACAGGGAGTTTGCCCAAACCAGTTGCATCAGCACAGAAATAACTCTTTTCTGCTTGTTTCATCTTTGCAGCTGAAGATGTGTTTTCCAGTGTACAGCAATGTCTGGGTTTTGTGTAAATCAGAGGAAACAAAGAGGTTCCTCCCCTGCCCACCGACCCTGATTTTTTGAACCTATTTTTAGTAAAACCTTTTCTATTTTGTTCAGCTTTAAGAGCTGCAGCTCCATCCAGATAATTGCCTTTATTGAAAAAAGCAAATGTTGGATGAACTGTGTTCAGATACAACTGATATCAGCGTGGAAGGGAAACTTCCCAAGTCTGAGAAGAGGACTTTGATCTTCCATCAGAAATCTCATCTGGAAAAAATTATTTTGTTGTTCTTTATGGAGATGAGTTTTACATTTTGTTTGTTTCATCTGAGTACAAGGGAAGATTTATAGGAAATCCCAAGCTTTTAAAGAATAACCAGTGAAGTTGTAGATTGAACTAAAGTCAAGATTTTTTTTTTTGATTTTTTTTTTTTGCTGAGTAACAAATTCAAATTCAGGTATTATTAATATTTAATTTTCTTTTTCAGGCAAACTCCCTTAAAAATAAAATCAGTTGACTCCTGCTGGTTTAAAAGCAACACTCCACTGCATTAAATGGACTTCAGCAGGAACAAAAAGACAGAGCACAAAGCCTGTTGTGTTCTGAGCTGCAACATCACCTGATGGTTATTGGATGGTCAGTGATTATTAAAGATCACAGGAAGAGAGGGGAGGGAATTCAATTTCCAGGGGTGGTGTTGGGATAAACGCCACAAAGCATCACCAGAGTGAGCCTTGTAGTGGTGACACCACGTGTTTTAACTCTGAAATGGGGTTAATTAAATCAGTGCTCCCTTTTTTCACCATGAAATCCCCCTGATTCCAGGTCTGCATCCAAGCACTCCAGTCCTGAGAGTGGAGTCCCAGCCAAAGGATGGGAATTCCCTCATCTATTCCTCCTGCCCAGGGATTTATCCTCCTGCCCAGGTAACAGTGTCCCTCTGGCACCTCTGCCCAACTGCAGCACAGAATCCAGGGATTCCTGAGGTTGGGAAAGAGCCCCAGGGTCAGGGAGTCCCACCCTGTCCCTGAGTGCCACGGCCAGTCCTTCCTTGGGCACCTCCAGGGCTGGGCACTGCCCCCCTCCCTGGGCAGCCCCTGCCAAGGCCTGACCCCCCCTTGCCAGGCACCAATTCCTCCTGAATGGAAGCAGCAGAAGCTACTGGAGCCCCTTTGGCTGGGAATGTTTTATCAGCTGCTTCCTCAGGTCTGAGCAGGGCAGAGAAGAGAGGAAAAGGCTCTTCGGTGTGACCTGGGGGTGCTGCCACCCATCCTTGTCTTCCCACTGAAAGGGGAGAACCTCCTGTTTTCTCCTGCTGTGGAGGGGCAGCTCCATCTGCCACTGCTCTGGTTTGGCCCTGTACCTTGTCAGGTGCCTTCTGGACTAAAAAGCAGAGAATGGACCTAGTACATGTCCAGTAACATCCAGGAAGAGCCTCTGGCTGAGGTACCTGACCTTCCTCATCCATTTGCTCTTCTTATTGACCTCCCTGAAGCAGTGACAGCCAAGCCAAGAGACCAGACCCCCTTTATTAATCTCCTCATCCCATTAAGTCTTTCTTAAGTGAAGGCTGAAACTCCCAATCAATTTTCTGTCTTGGTACCTGCATTCCCAATCCCTGTGTCTGCTCTTCAAGTTTCCCTTTTTGACATCAGACTGGTTACAATGCCTTCAGGGATGTTAACATAGTGCTTTCTGTTTCATACACACAGGAAAACAGGTTGTGCTGACTAACCCCAGGCACCACCCTCCGTTTTTTTAACAATAAGTGGGGAAAAGTGTCCCTGGAATAGCATTTTTTATGGCATGGTTTCAGTATCAAGAGGCAAACTCAGCTCCCAGTAAAGGTTCTGGGATATCTGCTTTCCTTCAGCTTTCAGGTTACCCCAAACTCAACTGCAATGGGTTGGAACTGGACACAGACCAGGCTGCACACAAAAGCAACAAACCCTTCCCTGCTTTCCAAATAAAGAGGAGCACAGCTCATGGGGTTGGCAGCTTGGCATGGGAGACTGAGCGTGTGGTTTCATGTGGCTGGAGGTTAATTTGGTGAAAATATGCTGCAAACACACGGGAGTTGCTTCCCAGCTCGGAACATCCGTGAAGAAATTCGCAGGGAGAGCTCCTTGAACAAAGGGAAATAACCAGGCATTGTGTCCACACAGCTTTCAACCCAAACAGGATCCCCCCAAAACCATTTAAAAGCAGATTTAAATAGCACGAAACCAAGGAAGTCGCTCCAGCCGCTGTCCCTGTATTTTCTCCCATTAGCAAGTACTTTCCATTTCTGCTTTTTACGGTGTGAGAAAATGTATTGAAAAACATGAAAACCACACATTAATTGCAGCAAAACCCTGCAGGGCGAGAATTATGGTGCAATAATTCACACCTCTCGGCGCAGTCACGAGCTCTCCCGGCCTCTCTCTCCTGCCGCCCAACAACCCATTAAAGCACAAAGTATTGAACCATCTTTCGTGCCTCGTCATGTTTTATTGCCCCGAAAAAACTGCGCTCGCCCCGCTCTGAGCAGCTGTAATTAAACTGTGACGTTGCGCAATAATTAATGGTTTAATGAGACGCGCTTTGGAGAGGAGGGGGGGGGGGCTGGGTGAGAAATCACCCCTTTTCTCGGGGTGTTGGCGTGTTTTCCAGCTGTTTTCCAGCTCTTTCGCAGAGGGGCAGTTGCGGGGCGATGCCGCTGGGTGTCGGTGGAGCTCCGGCACAGGGAGGGATCCCCGGGGCCGGCACATCCCGCTGGGAGCTGCTCTTATTCCCAGTTGGAATTGCCGAAAAGTTGGGACAGCCCTGGGCACGGGGTGTGTGTGTGTGTGTGTGTGTGTGTGTGTGTGTGTGTGTGCAAGGGCAGGGAGGGATCGTGGAATCACAGCGAGAGGATTTTTAAGGTCCCTTCCAGCCCAAAGCACGGTGGGGTTCTGTGTTTCCATGAGAGGGGCAGATGTGTTTGACAATTTAGAGAGTATGCCTCCTTCCAAAAAGAATCCCAAATAACATTCCAGGACTTCACGTTTGTCGTGTCCCGGGGATTTCTGTGTCCTCCGTGCTCGGGATCAGTTTTACAAAAGGAGAGCTCAGGAGTTGCACTGTGGTTTTCACCAAGCTCTTGACCCATCACCTTGTGCTCTGAGTGATGGGACTTCTTAGAACCACAAAATCCCAGGATGGTTTGGGTTGGAAGGACCTTAAAACTCATCCAGTGCCAGCCCTTGGTTTGGACAAGGACACCTCCCACTGTCGCAGGGGGCTCCAACCTGACCTTGGACACTCCCAGGGATGGGGCAGCCACAGCTTCTCCGGGCAAAGAAATAAAAGCTCCCTTCAAAGGCGAACTGTGTGGTGCCGTCAGGCCCTCGGAAGCCATAAATCAGCAAGTTTCACTGGGTGATTCATCGCACCAGGGTCAGCTTGTTGCTTGAGGTCACAGAGCAAAAACCACCTCCCCGTTTCGGTGTGACAAATCCCACAACCCATAAAAAGAAAGCCCCCTCCAAGATTCTGATATTGTGAGCAGAAAACGCTGCACTGAGAGCTTAGAGCCGGAATCCGAGGCAGGTCCCCCAGCCCCGTGAGCTGGAAGCACAAGCAGCTGTTTGGAGCCCTGGGAGCGCAGAGGGAGCCGGTTCTTCTCCCTGTGGCACCGCAGGGCAGACAGCGCTGCCTGCTCCCTGCCAGATGCTGGGATGATCCAGAGTGTTCCTGGAAGCTGCAGGAAGCAGCAGCAGGATGTGAGTCAGGCCGTGGCGAGGGATGGAGCCGGGAGGAGCAGGTACACCTTGGACTCAGCCAGGCTGCACAAATCCCACCTTCTCACCTTCCCCTTCGTGCCACACGGGCTGCCCGGGCATCCTCGCTCCCCTCTCTGCCTCCAAACGGAGCCCTGCCTGCTTCCACCCAGAATGACCGGGGCAAAGGACCTGCAGGAGGGGAGTTTTATCAAGCCGGGTTCAGGGGAGGGGAAAGAGTGAGCCCCGGGTGCTGAGCAGCTAATGAGCCACTATTTATGGCGGTGAAAATCCCCCCCATCCTCGGCACGGAGGGAATTGTGAAACCGCCGCCGCTGGAGCCAGACTTTTCTCTCAAGTTGCAAGAATTTCTGTCAATCATAACGCAACCAACCCCAAAAGTCTCGCAAGGTCGAGCTTTGCAATTCCTCCACTGGCCTGGCAAGTGCCTGAGAGGCAGCAGCTGGCAAAAGGCACGGCCTGAATGAAAGCTGGGATTAGTTCCCTGGTGTCAAACTCAGAGGCAGACAAGGAGAGAGTCAGATTAATTGCTTTAAAGGCTTTTCTGAGCCTGGGATTTGTCCACCTCC
>VXBA01000659.1:31871-81463 GCA_013399895.1 Serilophus lunatus
TCTCTCTTTCTCTCTCTCTTTCTCTCTCTCTTTCTCTCTCTCTTTCTTTCTTTCTCTCTTTCTTTCTCTCTCTCTCTCTCTCTTTCTCCCTTGCTTTCCTTCTTTCTTTTTTTCCCTTCTCCTGGAACACCTGTTCTCACACTCTCACCTGCTTAAGCCCCGTGCCTGGCCTAAGTCTGGCAGGATTACCTGCCCTGGGGAGGGCAGGAGAGGGCAGTGCTGGTGGGCTCTGCTCCTCCCCAGGCTCCTGCACAGCCAAGGACAGATCCCACACGGACACCTTGGTGCCTAAAAGCTGCAGGGAGCTCAGGGGGAACTTTGCAAAAGGTAAAAGGGGCAAGACACAAGGGATCTGTTCCTATCTAGGGGAGTGTTGGTTGGCAAGTCTTGGGTTACACCCACTTGGAAGGTTTCCCTCTCTTTCCATTGAATCCTTGAGGTTGGCAAAGCCCCCCCAGCCCAGGGAGTCCCACCCTGTCCCTGAGTGCCACATCCATCATTCCTTGGGCACCCCCAGGGCTGGGCACTGCCCCCCTCCCTGGGCAGCCCCTGCCCACCCTGACCCCCCTTGCCAGGCCCCAATTCCTCCTCCTGTGCCCCCTGCCCCTGCCCTGGCCCAGCCTGAGGCCGTTCCCTCTCCTCCTGGCCCTTGTTCCCTGGGAGCAGAGCCCGACCCCCCCCGGCTCCCCCCTCCTGGCAGGGATTGCAGAGAATTCCAGGGGCCCCCTGAGCCTCCTTTGCTCCAGGATGAGCCCCCCCAGCTCCCCCAGCCCCTGCCCAGCTCCCTGCCCTGCCCTGCACACCCTCCAGCCCCTCAGGGTCCATTCCAGGGTTCCCAGCCCTGGACACAGCCCTGGAGGTTCCCCAGCAGGGCCATCCCAGGGGACAATCCCTGCCCTGGGCTGTGCCCACACAATTCCTGACCCAAGCCAGGGGCCATTGCCCTCCCTGCCCACCTGGGCACCCCTGGGCTCATGTCCAGCCACTGTCAAACATCACCCCCAGAGCCTTTCCCTCCAGGACACATTCCTGGCTTTCCTTTTCAAGTTCACACAAGTGCTCACTTTCAGATTTGCTGGTGGATACCTTCCCCCATAAACTAATTAATACTGAGTTCGAATTTGCAAATGGTTTTGCATGTAAAATTGCTCATGTTTATGTAGGTCCCAGGGATATCAAAGGGCCTCTTCTTTTGAGCACTTACTCACAGGCTTTGTTGCAGAACGAGGATCATTGTTTGGACTTGGGACTTTGAAAATGAATAGACTTTATGAAATGAGAACTGAAAGCAGCACAAACGCTGCCCTGGCTCAGCCAGCTGTAAATCATCACTGCATTCATAAAATGAAGAATTGCTTTGGAAAAAAAAAAAGTGTTGTCTTTCCTACAGGCCAGATGATGGAGCAATTTGCAGCAACTTCTTGCTATCCAAAGGAATTTTGGTTTTGTTGGTAATGATCCCCTGAGCTTGATCTGCAAGAAGCTGAGAAAGCCCAGACTCAGTACATCCTATCTAAAAGCTCTGATAATTGTAATTAAACATGAAAAAGCTCTGCTGGGAGGAAAGGCTGGGAGAGCTGGGATTGTTCAGCTGCAGAGGAGAAGCTTTGGGGGGAACTCAGGGTGGCCTTGCAGGAGCTGGAGGAGCTGCAGGAAAGATGGAGAGAGACCATTTCCAAGGGATGCAGGGACAGGCCCCAGGGAATGGCTTCCCACTGCCAGAGGGCAGGAGAGATGGGATCTTGGGAAGGGATTCCTGGCTGGGAGGGTGGGGAGGGGCTGGGCTGGAATTCCCAGAGAAGCTGTGGCTGCCCCTGGATCCCTGGGAGTGTCCCAGGGCAGGTTGGAGCCCCCTGGGACAGTGGGAGGTGTCCCTGCCCAGGGCAGGGGTGTTACAAGATGACCTTTAAAGTCCTTTCCAACCCAAACCATTCTGGGATTCCATGCAGAGGCTGCAAACCCCAGTGGTTTATATTCTAAATCCTGCCTAGTGATCCAATCCCATTTTTAATTATCTCCTCAAAAACGTTCATAACATCTCTTTTTCTAGACATCCAGGCTCCCTGCAGGTGCCTAAAGTTGAGCACCAAATCCTGGAAGCTCCCAGAACCTTGAACTGGGATAATCCAAGGAAACCCCTGAACCAGACCTGTGTATTTATTGTTGAAAATCAAACCCATCCTGAAAGGAAACCCATGATTTTTTAAAGGGCCTATTTGTTTTTCAATGTTTTTAAGGGAAGAGTTGTATAAATAGCATGAAAAGGGTCAGAGGGAGCTGATGGTCTGTTTGACTCTCTAATTTGCTCTTCCCCAGGTAATTGATTGCCCCACCAAGCACATCCCAGCCCATTGTTCTTTGCCTGTGAACAGTCCCTGTTTGTTGGGGTCATAATATACTGAATACACAGGGAAAACTTATAAACAAGTTTGCTAAGGGTGTAGTGTGTACTCAGTCACATAAAAGGAGCCCTGTGAACCCTCCAAGCACGTGGGTTCCTTCGGGAAGATCTGCTTGATGCAACACCTTGTTAAAGGCAGGGCAGGGGGACAGAGCAGGGAGAGAGGAGGGAGAGAGGAGGGCACTCCTGCCCCTGAGCCTTTGGAAGGAGCTCCTGACCCTGCTGGGGAGAAATCAAGAGCCCTTCCAGCCCAGGGAGTCCAGCCTTGTCCCCCAGCCATGCCCAGTCCTCCCTTGGGCACCTCCAGGGCTGGGCACTGCCCCCCTCCCTGGGCAGCCCCTGCCCACCCTGACCCCCCTTGCCAGGCCCCAATTCCTCCTCCTGTGCCCCCTGCCCCTGCCCTGGCCCAGCCTGAGGCCGTTCCCTCTCCTCCTGTCCTTGTTCCCTGGGAGCAGAGCCCGACCCCCCCGGCTCCCCCCTCCTGGCAGGGATTGCAGAGAATTCCAGGGGCCCCCTGAGCCTCCTTTGCTCCAGGATGAGCCCCCCTGGGGAAAAAAACAGAGACTGTGCAAGTCCCCCTTGGCTGCTACAGGCACTGGCAGCCACAGGAGCTCCCAGCAAAGTTAAAGGGGTTGATTCCACTCCATCCAAGTCTCTCTGTCTGCACCAGCCCAGTTCCTCTGCACTCCCAGGGGTGTTTTGCACCTCACCAGCAAACACTGGAACAAACTCAGGTGCTGGTGTCCTCATTTCCTCCTCCTTTGTTTTCTGGATGTGTCTGTGGCCACGCTGCTCTAACCCCTCCACATTTCAAGTTTGGAGATGCTCAATTCAGTGTTTGAGGGAAAAGAACACATTCAATCACAAAATCAAAGCAGCATCTTCTGGCACCTGGGCAGCAGCAGATGGATAATAAACTGTTTTCAGTGGGTGTTTGTTTTGAGGGTAAGGAGCCCTTATTTATTTTTTTGTTAGTTTTATTTACCATGGAAGGTAATGTGAGCTCTGGTATCAAAACATGTGATGTTCTGCCAAGAGGGGATTAAAGAGGAGAATGGTATGGAAAGAAACTGGGTTTGTCAGTAAAGAACTCAGGGAGTTTTTATTTACTGGAGTTTTGCAATCAGTGCTTTTAATCTTCCTCACAATTGGCACATTCAAAGGCCAGTGGGAAGTAACCAAAAAATTAAGGAGCAGATGCCTCAAATGTTGAAATGCTGTTGAACACATGATTCCAATGTTGTCACCCAAAGTTCAGGATCATGGAGTCATGGAATGGTTTGGGTTGGAAGGGACTTTAAAGCTCATTTAATCCCACCCTGCCCTGGGCAGGGACACCTCCCACTGTCCCAGGGGGCTCCAACCTGGCCTGGGACACTCCCAGGGATGGGGATTCCACAACTTCTCTGGGTGGAAGCAGCTGCCCCTGGGGCAGGTGTGGATATTTGCTTTATTTCCAACACACTGATGATTACAGGTGAGATTTAGTGCTGGGGGAGAGAAGCAGTGAGGCAGATGAAGGTGTTTCCATGGAAAAACCAAGAGAGATCAGGGAGGCAGCAAATCTCAACAGGAGACAGAAATGTCCCCTGAGGAAGAGCTGCCATCCTGGAAGAGGCTGAGCCTTCTCAGCTGCCTCAAAAAAGAGAAGAGAAGAGAAGAGAAGAGAAGAGAAGAGAAGAGAAGAGAAGAGAAGAGAAGAGAAGAGAAGAGAAGAGAAGAGAAGAGAAGAGAAGAGAAGAGAAGAGAAGAGAAGAGAAGAGAAGAGAAGAGAAGAGAAGGCAAAGGCTCCACCTTGGTGGGTTGACCCCAGCACTCCAGGGAGCAAAAGGAGCAGGAATTACACCTGAGTAATCAATCCACTCTTCTCTGGAACTCCTGGTGATGGCCAAGAGCTCTACCACAGGGCTGGCACAAGATCCCTGCAGTGGGTCAGAGAGCAGCTCCACTTTTGCAAAGCCATAGTGGGGAAGGGACTTTGGCACATTGAGGGGAAGATGTTCCAACCAAACAACCCAGAGAGGTTCACTGTGCAAGTTAAAAACTGAACAGAGGATGCTTGTCCCTGCCTGCAAGCTCTGTTTCTCTCAGCAGTATCCATCAGCTCGTGTGCTAAAAAACATGGACTGATTAATGAAACATAAAACTGTGCCTGGGCACGAGCTGCCAAATTTGAGAGCTGCCTAAAGATCCAGGGAGACAGCTAAAGGGATTGCCAAAGGCATGTCCATAGCTGTCACTGATTTTGCTGTGCTTTAGGTGCTTGGGTACTATCAAACATCTTGCAAAGACACCCTTCTGGTGTCCTAAGTTTTCCTAAAGACTCTGCAAAAAAATCTAATTCTCAATAACTTGCCAAAAGAATCACAGAATGAGCTTGGCAAAACTTAGGAAAACAGATCTCTCAGCTCCTTGATTTATGCTGGAAAGCCAAGGTTTCCTTTTCTTTATTCATCCTCCAGGATGCTCCGTGTGCAGGAAAAAAAAAAAGCTGAAGAAAAATTTGTGTAAGTGGAAAAGCTGCTTGTGGACTGACAACATACTTGTTGCCTTATCTACTGCTTTCTTAACCTCAGCAAGTGCCAGGCAATTGGAATCTGAAGATGGGTATCTTTCAAATATATCGACACTTGGAAATCTTGAGGATTATCCAGCATTACATAACTCTTTCCATTAGTGCCTTGAGTTGATGAAAAAGCTGAACAATTTCAAGCCTTTTTTTTTTTTTTCCCCTGAATGTGAGGAGCCAGGGGAGGCTCTTGAGCAAGGCTGAGGCCCTGGAGCTGGGAATGCTCCCTGCAGTGTGGGCAGGTGTTGAGGAATTGGTTTCCTCACCTCCCTCTGCCCAAAGTGGGAGCAGATGGAGAGGCACAAATCTGTGGCTGAAGGGAATGGATCCTCCAGGTGCAGGGAAGGAACAGCAGGAGAGATTCTGGTGCTGGAGTGTCTGGAAGCTTGCACCACAGGTGGGATGGAGGCAGGGAACTGCCCAAGACCTGCTGCTCTGGGTGGGAATAAGGAGTGCACTGGGAAGTTGCAGGCCTAGGTTTAACTTGTCAGTGAGACACAGCAGAGCAAAGGGCTGAGAATCACAGGGTGGTGTGGGATGGAAGGAACCCTAAAATCATCCAGTGCCACCCTCTGCCCTGGGCAGGGACACCTCCCACTGTCCCAGGGGGCTCCAACCTGGCCTGGGACACTCCCAGGGATGGGGCAGCCACAGCTTCTCTGGGAATTCCAGCCCTTTGCCAACAATCCCTTCCCCATATCCCATCTCTCCTGCCCTCTGGCAGTGGGAAGCCATTCCCTGGGGCCTGTCCCTCCAGCCCTTGTCGCCAGTTCCTCTCCAGCTCTCCTGGAGCCCCTTCAGGCTCTGCAAGGGGCTCCAAGCTCTCCCTGGATCCTTCCCTTTTCCAGGTGAACATTCCCAGGTCTTCCAGCCTGGCTCCAGAGCAGAGGAGCTCCAGCCTTCAGATCAACTTAACAGCTTTTCTCTGGTCCCTAGGGAGAACATCCCTAATGTTCTCTTGCTTGTCCTGGAGAATTAAATGTCCCTTGATGAAGCCAGTGGTGCAGAGAATTGATTGAGGAAACAAGAAAACATGGAGAGCATCTCCTGAGCCCTGCAGCGCAGCCACACCTTGTGCTCTGCACTTACAGAAGGAGATCCATCTGAAATTCCATCTTTCTGTCTCTGATAGGCCCCTGGCAGACAGCCAGGGCTGCTCTGAGACTTGGGAACCATCTTCTGATTTCCAGCCTAAATTCATTGAGGGTCAGTTTACAGCATAACAACTTGTTGTTGAGCCAACACTGTCCTTCAGCACAAATGGTTCTGGCTCCCTCCCTGATGCTGAACTTCTACTGTGCTTATTGACACTAATTATCCTTCCTCTCTGCCTCTGTTTTGGCAAACTCAATAAACCTGGCTCTGCCAACCCCTTCCTTTAAATTACAGTCTGGATTCCTCTGTCTACAGTATCTCCAGTTGGCCAAACTGGTGGCCTGCCCTCAGTTCCTCACAGGGAAATGTCCCAGGGAAGAGAGATTTCTAATGCCAGACAGAAGCAATTCCTGAGGCTGCTCTTGCTCCCTGTCCTGCCACAGCACAACCAGCCCTGCAGATAAAGTGAAGTCTTGGCAGACACGATGTGTCACAGCGACAGAATTTCAGGCCTGTTAAAAGGAGTCTTTGGAGAGGACCCAAATGGCATGGCAGACTTTACAAATCCAATGGAAGACAGGCCCCTTGCTGTGAGGAGCCTGTTTGCACTCAGGATGGGATGACTGAGGGCAAAACCACGTGGAGGGGCAGAGCCAAGAGCAAATGGGCAATAGATGTTCACCTATAACAACTCTATAACTGCAAGTTACTCAGTTCTATTATGTACATTTTTATATCAGAGAATCACAGAATGGTTGGGGTTGGAGGGGACCTTAAGCATCACCCAGTGCCACCCCTGCCATGGGCAGGGACACCTCCCACTGTCCACTATCCAGGCTGGCTTTGGACACTTCCAGGGGTGTGAAGCCCATAACCTCTCTAAGTGGAGGGTGTCCAGAGTTAGATGATCTTTAAGGTCCTTCCCAACCCAAACCACCCAATGATTCTATGAAACAGGAGGTTTTTGTGGATGTGAAAGGTGTGAAAAACGAGGGATTTTTTCCAAAGAATGGACTTCCATTAAACTGAATGCCAGAGGAACCGTTTTGGGGATGCTAATCCAGTTCACATGCTCATGTGCTCATCCCTTCAGCAGCAAACTGGTTTGTGGCATGACAAATAGACCCCAGGCTGAGGCTGCAGCTGATGACACTGTGCTCCTTAAAAAGGAAAACTGTGGAGTTACTCAGGGTGTTATGTAAAATTATTATCTGCTGAGCAATAACTGGGAATCAAAGAAACATCCTGCACTCTCAGTGAAAGGATATCTCTCCCTCTCTAAAAATTCCTTTTTGGGAGAGAGCCAGTTGGATCCTTGCCAGTTTGACAGGTTTGGGTGGCAGAAGATTTTTGGAAAATAATCACTATTTCCACAAACTTCCTGCAGCCTCCTGGTGCCTGTGGCACTCGAGCTCTGGGTCCACCCCTCCAGGGTGGCTTCACCTCCTTCTTCTCCCCACACAGGAGGCATTTGGAGGGAGGGGAAAGGAGAAAGAACATCTCTCCCTTCCATTCAGAGCAGGCTCCCAGCACACATTCCCATATGGAACAACCCAGTCCAGGGGATGAGGACCCATTAAAGAGGATTTTCCCTGACCAGTAGCAAAATGGCCATGACCTGGTTGTGGTGGGAACACTGGATCATCCAGTCCAAGCCCAGGCCCCCCAACAACCCCAGCCTGGCCCTGAGAGCACTAACCACCCCATCAAAACCCCTCTGAAACTCTGCCAATGCTTCTGCCTCTGCCAACCCCCAGCCCATCCAGCTGGTTTGGAATGGAGGGATATTAAAAATCCTGCAGGACTCAACCCCAGAAGGAACAAAGCCATCCTGAGTCCCTGGGTTTCAGTGCTGCCCTTGACTCCCCTCCTGCATTTCCCCAGTTCATGGGAAGCCTGATAAACTCTTGGTGGAATGAGATTACAAGAGCAAGGACCTTGAAATGTCCCTTAAACAAAGCATTTGCACCTGGAGGAAGACAAAAGGCCCGGCTTGTAACAAAATAATCCCTCAGTCGTTGTGTTTCGGGCTAATTCAAAGGGCTGAGCTTTCAATGATCTCTCTTGCTTTGGTGCCTGGGCTGAAGCTGCTGCTTCCCTTTAAGATCTGTCAGCAATTTTATTACAGCCTCTTGTTTCCAGGGATTTTTAGATTTGGTCATAAAAGCGTGGTCCCAGCTGAAATTTAACGTATAAGGTTACAAAATTTTTTTTTGAAAGAAAGCAAACTCAGGTATTTCGAGGCTATAAAAGCATAAAAAAGAACCAGAAGCGTGTAGCTTAGAGTGGTTATTTGTTTTCCACAGGCAGGAGAAAGAGCTTTAGTTTATTAATTTTTAAAGGTATAAGTAATTAAAAAATCACTAGTTGAAAATATCCAAATGGTTGAAAAAGAACCGAAAATGTTCCAGGCCAGGTTGGACAGAGGAAGGTGTCCCTGCCCATGGCAAGAGATCATCCATAAGGTCTCTTCCCACCCAAACCATTCTGTGATTTTATGAACAGTGTTTGGGCTAATTTAAGATGAAAAAAAAAAATGGAATCTATTTAATTGCACATGTTTTTGGATTATATTCCTAACCCCACTAGTTAGACATTTATTTATGCAATTTATTCCCTCAACATCAAAACCCCAAAAAGAATATTCTTGGCCTGGTGACTTGGACATTAAAATATTTCTGTTGGCCTTGAAAAAATGATGATGTAAAGAAACTTTACATTCAAATTCATGTAAAACTCTTGAGTTACAGCTCTACCTACTTTGGTTAACATGAACCACTGTAAAATCACTAGTGCTGTGTTTAGCATCTCGTTCAGGTTGGTTTTAAGAGGAGCTCAACCATAATATGTAGATAGATGTATTTTTATTTATTAGATACAAGACTTAAATGGTTATTAAAGGTCTAAGCAGCACCTCAGCACAGCTCACGTGGCTCTGCCTGTTTTCCTTTTCCCTCTGGACAAAGAAAGGGGTGAGTTGAGGTCGGAGCTTCAACTGAACCTCCTTTTTTCTTTGCGTGGAGGTCAAATCCTTGGACATTAAACATTTGGTTCTGGCACAAAATAACCTTTCAACTTGAACCATGTGTGATGTGGTGGAAGCTTTTCCTCCCCTTTGCTCTGTGAATTGGCCATGGTTAAATCTTTTAAGGGAGCAGGTGGACTTTCTCCCTCCTTGTGATATGAAAGAAGCAGAAAACTCGATTAAGACAATTTATGGTCTCTTAACTTGCTGGGACTTGTATCCATGACACAAGAGGCTTTATGCTCAGATTCAAGACTTGGTAAAAGAGGAAGTTAAAATTAACCTCAAGCCTTTTACAGATGAAAACCTCAACAAATAAACAGTGGTTTAGTGGCATGGCAACCTGCCCCTTTAAATCCAAGAACTACTCTGAGATGTCTATTTTGAGTTAGTTTTGTTTTCTTAAAAAAAGATCATTGGACTTGGATGCATAAAGGAGTAACTTGTGATTCGTAGTGGTGTGAGTTGAAGCAGAGTTTAAGGCTACTGCTTGGAATTTTGCAAAGTATGGGGGTCTTATGCCTTCTTTTATGCCTCTATAAAAAGCACTTTGTGCTCTTGTGAGAGAAAGTTTCACTTGGAGTGTTTCAGGATGCCCAGATGGGCAGATAGGTATAGAAATGAAATGTTCAGAAATGTTTTGCTTTTCATGGAATCACAGACTGGGTTGGGTTGAAAGGAACCTTAAAGATCAGCCCATTCCCACCCCCTGCCCTGGGCAGGGACACCTCCCACTGTCCCAGGGGGCTCCAACCTGCCCTGGGACACTCCCAGGGATCCAGGGGCAGCCACAGCTTCTCTGGGAATTCCAGCCCAGCCCCTCCCCACCCTCCCAGCCAGGAATCCCTTCCCAAGATCCCATCTCTCCTGCCCTCTGGCACTGGGAAGCCATTCCCTGGGGCCTGTCCCTGCATCCCTTGGAAATGGTCTCTCTCCATCTTTCCTGCAGCTCCTCCAGCTCCTGCAAGGCCACCCTGAGTTCCCCCCAAAGCTTCTCCTCTGCAGCTGAACAATCCCAGCTCTCCCCTCCCTCTGCTCTGGCCACAGTTGTTTTGGAGCCCTCTGCTCTGAAATTTAATAAGCAAAAGTAAGAACAATAAAAAAAAAATTAAATATCCCTGCTCCCTAGAGGTCACACAGGAGATCAGCCCAAAACCCAAATCAACTTTGAACACTGAGATACAAAATGATGGGGGGCTGAAGCTCCTTCCCACCACATCCCTTTTCCCCCAGTGTGAGGAATGAAAAGATGGCCCTGAAGAGAAGACACCTAGAAATTAAAAGGTGACTGCAGCAGACATGGTCCCAAGTGAGGGAGGTTTCAGTTTGGGGTTTATTTTCCTGAGAGTGACCACAAGTTGCTCAATGGACAACACTTCTTTTGGAGGCAGAGGGAAAGGAAAACCAGGAGAATGGGGGGGTATCCATGAGGAAACCTTAGTGCTTGGATTGTTGTCGCTGTCTGAGCTACATCCACAGGTGAAACACATGAAAATCTTGTTTGAAAAGAGCAGAGCAGAGGGAAGGACGGGAACTATTCCTGGGGAGAGCAGCTGGACCCACAGCCCAGCGTGAAAAGCTCATTGCTGCACTGTCAGACGAGAGAGGCACTTTCACAGGGAGCCAGGGCAAAGAGGGATACTGGATGTTAAACCTGATACTCTGCTAAGCATCCAGTGTTCCCAAGAAGCTGAAGAATGTGTCTGTCAACGATACCTCCACCCACATTGCCTGTGGCTGCTGAGTAGCCACAATAATATGTGTGGGGGTTTTTTTCTGGAGAAACCCAACGTGGTTTGCTCTGGAAATCAGAGAAACAAGTGAAGGGCCTGTGAGGGGTTGGGTTGGATCCTTCACCTGAGCTGCCTGTGGCTCCAGGCAGGGAAGGAGCTGGATGTTCCTTCCAGCTTCTGGGTTTTTTTGCTTTGTACAGCACCTGACAATGTGTTGATTTTTAGGAGTAAAAATCAGTAGGTTTTTGTAGGCTTAGATTAGTTTTGGGGGGAGAAACTCTTCCCTGTGAGGGTGGGGAGGCCCTGGCACAGGTTGTTCCATCCCTGGATGTGCCCAGGGCAAGGTTGGAGCAACCTGAGAGAGTGGAAGGTGTCCCTTCCACTTCATGGAATGAGAGGAGCTTTAAGGTCCCTTCCAACTCAGTGTTCTATGACTCCATGATGATTTATTTGCTTCCCAAAAATACCTGAAACCCAGCAGATTTACAATAGATTTCACTAAACCAAAGACCTTCCAAGTCCTTGGGAATAAAAGAATCTAACAAGTGTTACCTTAGATCAGTGAGAACCTTTTCCCCATGCAAGAGTGAGCCCCTGATCTTAAAAATAAATGCCAAAATAAGAACTTATCCCAGTTCCCAGTAACCATTTCTTTCCAGAACCCCAGCAGAGAACCTCAACTAAGTCCATTTCATCCTGACTGGAAGAACTGAAAGAGGAAAACTCCATTAGGAACAGCACCTGCTGAAACTACCACTGTGCCACACGCTCATTTTTTTGGGTGCATCTCCTCATGAAGCTGCATTATGATGGAAACAGCTGATGTGGAGTGACCTGACTCTCTGCTCACCCAGTTTCAGCTGATCCCAGGACCACAGCTGGTTTTAGCAGGGACTGACTCAGCTGGAGGGAGGGCAGATAAGATTCCAGGCTGGATGATTTGGTTTCACTGGCATCATCTCAGCCTGAGAGGAAATCAGAGCTCCTGAGTCACCATTTCTCTGGTTTTCATTCAAATAAACCCCACTGGAAAACCACCAGCCACAGAAACACCAACTCCAAACCACCTTGTCCTAAGAACGTCTCAGCGCTAAGTGGTTTTGGGGGGATGAAGCACTTTGCAAAGCTCTCTTTGCTGCTGCCTTCCTGGGAAAGGTCAAAGCAAGGTGTTGGTGGTATTTCTCCCTCAGCCAAGCACACTAATTGACAAACATCCACTGGGAAATGCAGCTACCCATGGAAAAAGGCCTGGCAGGATGGTTCTTTGCAAGAAAACAACCGCGTTCGAGGTGTTACGGTGCTGGCACAGGCCAGGGTAACAAACACCATGAGCTGTACTGAGCTGGGAAGAGAGACAGCAAATCTGCCAGGCTTTGGAAAACACAAAGACACCTTAGGAAGCCCTTCTGTTCACTCCTGGAAGGCTCTCACTCATTGAAGCCACCCAAGGAGAGCCCCCAGTTGATGGAAGCACCGCGAGGGCAGCGCAGGCTGCGGGGTGGGGAGGATTTCAGGTACTTACCCTGAATCTGACTCTGAGGCTGAGGGTTAAAAGCAGTGCTGTGGTTCAAGGAGGCTCGTGGGTTGGGTGTGGGGGCTGGGTGGTGTGGGCTGACCCTCATGGCCGTGCGACGCAACTGCTCCAGTTCGCTCAGGCGCTCGGAAAAGGACAAGCTCCCAGGCTTTGTCTGCTCATCTATTTTCTGACGATGTCCTATTGTGGGAGGGGTGGTGGGGGGGTGGGAAAAAGATCAGAAAAGCTCATGAGGTCTGTTGATTTATCTTGTTTTGAATTTTTTCTTTTTTTTTTTTTTTTTTTTGTAACCCCTGAGCCGCTGGCAAGGGCTCCGAGGTGGAATGAAGCTGAAAGCGCTTCTCCGCAGGAAGAGGAGACACAAGCAAGTCATGCATTGCAATGTGGGGCTGCCTGAGTCTGAAGAGACAGGCCCACTGAAAATTTACCTGCCTTCCTACACCCCACACGAGGGGAGAAGTCCTTTCTAAAAGGAGGAGATGTCAAATCACCCCTGTGGCTAAACCTGTGCTGGAGTAACTCCTCAAAAATTCAATCGCAGGTTGCCATAAGGCACCATAATTAGACAAGTGCTATGGGGCTATAAAATAACAAACCTGGATCCTTTTTCAGACAGGGATAGGAAATAAACACCAGAAACTGGAAGAATTGGAACTGGAATCCTGAATTTCCTCTTGGTGGCATCGGGAGCTTCAGAAACATAAAGTCCCACCAGACACCCAATTCCAAGCGAGTAGATGCTGAATTTACAACACCAGCCACTCCAGAGGGGGCTTGGTCCTGACCACACAGGATTTAGAGGGTGCAGTGCTCCTTGGAGCAGCCCTTGGAGCACAGTCTCCAAGAAGTTCTGGGATTGGGAGGGCACAGGGAAGGGGCACAAGCTCCAGGACAACACAGGGGCACACCCACATTCAGCTGAAGGACGAAGGTAACACATTTCTGCGTGGTACCTGGGGCTGTTCTCTGCTCTGGGATCCTCTGTGTCAACCAGGGCAGCACACAGGGTGTACAGAGGGATGTCTCATCTGCTGGAGCACTTTCTCTCCAGGAAAAGCACAAATTTTAAATCCTTTACCCATTCTCTTAAGAGTTAGTCCATGGACACAAGTGTGCAAATCATTTTTGTGTCAGTTGGTTTCCAGCCTTCTGAGATATCCTGCAAAAGTGGGCACCTTCTGCTGGAAGGCTGGGACAACATGGGGGTAGGAATGGAAACCTCTCCTCACAGGCTTGGGTTTGGAGAACATTCATCCCCCTTCCCAAACTGGGCTTTTTCTTCTGAAAGGTTCACTCTCCAAATGGAGGGTGAGATCACAGAACCATATAATGGTTTGGGTTGGAAGGGACCTTAAACATCATCCCATTCCCACCCCCTGCCCTGGGCAGGGACACCTCCCACTGTCCCAGGGGGCTCCAACCTGCCCTTGGACACTCCCAGGGATCCAGGGGCAGCCACAGCTTCTCTGGGAATTCCAGCCCAGCCCCTCTCCACCCTCCCAGCCAGGAATCCCTTCCCAAGATCCCATCTCTCCTGCCCTCTGGCAGTGGGAAGCCATTCCCTGGGGCCTGTCCCTGCATCCCTAGGGAATGGTCTCTTTCCATCTTTCTTGTCACTTCCTTCAGCTCCTGCAAGGCCATAGTGAGGTCACCCTGAAGCTTCTTTTTTCCAGGCTGCCCATTCCCAGCCCTCCCAGCCTTTCCAAAGGTGGTGGCTGCAATGACTCTGAGGACAGACCCTGACCCCACCTCCAGTCAATGGAGTAACTCCAGTAATATCATTTCCCCACCTTCTGCTTGGGGACCTTCCTGTGGAGCAGTGGATGTCATTGTCCCTCCTTTTCCCCCAAACCCAACCCATGTCTGCAGGTTCTATTTGCCTCAGGAGATCAGCTGCCTCATGAGCCTTTGTGGTTTATCCCTTCCCCTTCTTCCCCTTGGACACTGTTACAGGAATGCAAGTCACATCTCCAGCCCAGAGGTCAAACATCTTTTTCCTTCTACTTTTTCTCTTGAAGGAACAAAGCAACCTGTGACAGAAGAGAGGAAATGGCTTTACACTGAAAAAGGGCAGGTTAAGATCAGATTTGGGGAAGGAATTCTTCTCTGTGGAGGGTGGAGAGGGGCTGGGCTGGAATTCCCAGGGAAGCTGTGGCTGCCCCTGGATCCCTGGGAGTGTCCAAGGGCAGGTTGGAGCCCCCTGGGACAGTGGGAGGTGTCCCTGCCCAGGGCAGGGGTTTGAACTAGAGGACCTTCAAGGTCCCTCCCAACCCAAACCACTCTGTGATTCTCTAAGAAGGTGGCATTATCCTTGGTCTCTGAGGAACACCATAATTTGCCCTCCATCAGCTCCTGGTTTTCCTTTCCCTGTGGTGAAACTGCCTTTTGCAGCTTCCTTTGCATCTCCAGCCTCCCTGCAGGGAGGTGGCCAGTGCTGTTCCTGTCTCAGCTCTCAGCCACAGCAAGGAAAGCCTTGCACAAAACTCCTAAAAATAATCCCCCATGCCCTATTCCACACATCCCCATAGCATTTCATCCAGAAACATTCCTAAAAATCCAGCTTCCAATGCTGACTATCTGTGAATAAGCAGCAAAAGTTCTCTGAAAAGCCCTGTAGGCCCCTTCCTCTACAGAGAACTCTTTCAAGCCACCCCAGCAGCTCAATTGAGACACAGGCCCATTTTATGCACTAAAAGGAAAATGTGCATTTAAAAGCAGTTCCCAGTAGCTGCATTTCTAAAATTAAATTTTATAACTTGTCTTATGGTTCCAAATCTCAGTGGCTCGGCATTTCTTCCTGTTGCCAGGCCCTTTGGCACAGCTTGAACTGTCTCAGATTCCACACTGTGCTGTAAATTATCCCAAGGGGAGGGGGAGGAATTAAAATATAAAAAGACATATTATATAGTAGTGGTTTCATCATTAAAGAGAGCCATTAGGGTTTCAAAAAAAAAAAAAAAAAGAAAGGAGGGGAAAAGCAAAGACAGATGAAAGGGACTTTTATCTGCCATTCTGGTGGGTCAGGAGCAAATGCTTGTCAGCAGGGCAAAGCTGGAAGCTGCCTCCAGCCTTGGGCTCCTGACCCTGGGCTTGAACACCAACCTGCAGAGTCATACAAGATGTGTAAAATACCTCAGACACTGGGATTATTTTAAGCTCCAGCAGGCTCAGCTCAGGGCTGGCAGAGCCAAGAGCCAGATCCTTCCAAATCCAACCCCTGGATGTCATTTATTCCTAATTTCCAGTTCTCCTCAGACATCTCCTGCTCTTGAGTGAGTGCCCTGAGGCCAAGTTTGACCCCCTGCCACCTGGCCTTCCTTCCTGCATCCCAGCAGTGCCATCCCATGCCAGCAGCCTCACAGGGGGCTCAGTGGGTCCTCTGAAGCCAAGGGGACAAGGGCTGCTGAGGAAGGAAAGCACTTCCCTGCTTTGCCTCCTGCTCAGGCACTGGTTGGTGTCACTGGTTGGTGTCAGGCTGGCTCACAGGGCAGACAAAGCCCAGCTCACTCTGAGGGAGCAGAAATGAACCCAAGCTCAGCATCCTGCCCATTCCCAGGCTGGATCCCTCCAAGCTGAGGGAGAACCTCTGCCTGTCTCACAGAATCCCTGAGGTTGGAAAAGCCCTGCCAGCCCATGGAGTCCAAGCTGTGCCCAATCCCCACCTTGTCCCCCAGTCATTGTCATGTCCAGTTGTTCCTTGGACACCTCCAGGGATGGAGATTCCACAGCTCCCTGGGCAGCCTATTTTAATGTCTAACAGCCCTTTCTGTGAAGGGATCCTGCCTGATGTCCAAAATATCTGCTGATGTCCGGGATGTTTCTATACCCTGCATCCACCAAGTGAAATTCCTGCCCCTGCCCCACCTGCCCCAGAGCATCCAGCTGAATTTGGGGCATTGAAGGGGGCGTTTCAGCCTTCAGTGGAGCCTCCTCCATAGCCTGGGGATACGAGTGGTGCATCAGCAGAGCCAAGGTCTGCCTCATCCCTTGGGCTTGTGGAAATTCCACTTGTGTTAATGCATTCAGGGAAGACAAACCAGCACCAACAAGTTCCTCCTCAAGAGAACTCTGCTGTTGTTTTTGTGTCATTTTGGATGGGAGACACTTGGAAATAACACCAGGCAACTGTCATGTCAAGGTGCAGCTCCCAAAGTGGCTCTTCCCACCCCACAGCCCTCGATCAGAAGAGCTGTTTAACCTTCTCTCCCATTCTGAGAGCTGCAGGCAGCACCACAGACCCTGCTCTTCATGAAGGTCTGCAGAAGAAGAGTGAAGACCCGTGTCAGAAAAACGTCCCGAACAGAACTGGCTTTCCCAAGCCAACCCAAACACACAGGCAGAGCTTTGTGAGGGTGACTCGTGTTTGGGGGTTTATTAGCTTGACTTTGAAGTTACCCTGGCTTAAAGAGCAGGCAGCTTATCCTCAGCTCACCCCTGCCAAGCCCAGGACTGTTATTATCCCCCTGCTATAGCTGGAAAGCCAACTGAGAGAAATGAGGTGACTTGCCCAAGGCCAGGCAGTGACCCAGTGGCAGAAGCTCCTCTCCCAGCCCAGTGCAGTGACCACAAGGCCAGGCTTCCCCTTTCCAGGATGAAAAAGAGCAGCAGGAATGCACTTGGAAGCTGGTTTGGCTCTGCTGAGCCTGCAGTTTGGCCACGAGGATCTGCCACAAATCAGACAGGATTTTATGGAAGGCACCCAAACTCCCAGCTGTCCAACGAGGAAGACCTTGGCACAGAGTTTAGATGAGACAACACCGCTGCCCTCTTACCCTCCCTGTGTCCCCACCACTTCTTTTGACAAGGATCAACTTGCAGGGGCTAAAAGAGAGAGAAAAAAAGGACAATCTTTTTTCCCCCCCTTGGCTTTCAGGGTCAGTGTTTGAGAACAACAAACTGGAATAAAGAGGACAGCCAGCCAGCCAGCGTGGCTAAACCACAGGATTTGGGGGCTTTGGGGCTTTTTTTGTCTACCTTATCCCCTTCAAACGGAGCCCCAGTGAGGTCAGGCAGATTTTTTTACATGGAATATGACACAAGGAGGGCAGAGAAAACATGAGCTTTTCTGATACTTTGAAAGCAACACAACATGAAAGTGCTTCCCCTCTTTAACGGGAGGGAAATGCAATTTTACAGACTTTAAGACACTGAGGAGCACTTGGCTTGGCCCAAGGCCAACTGGTTGGGGCTCTGGGTGTGGGAATGCCAACAACAAAGTGCCTTGGCAGCCCCTGGGTTTGTGATCATGGGGAATTTGTTGGGAATGGTGGCTCGGTCTGGGATTCACACTCTTGTTGGCCCCACAAGGGTGACAAGAGCTCTCTGGGCTGCAGAAAAAGAAACAGGTCCCCTGTTGCCTTCCTTTTAAGCTGGTTTTGAGATGCCTTTGAGGCTCAGAGGGGCAGAAGTGGGTAAATCAGAGGGGAAGGAAAGGCATCATTCCACTCCTTCTGCCACCTGAATTCTTGTGGGAACCCAGGGGTATTTTACCAGCAAACTCTGCTGGAATGGGTTAATGGACATCACTGCCCATGGCTTTTACTTTTCCAGTTCTCCTCCCCTTCCCACCACTGGGAGTGAGTGGTTTAGTTGCCACCTGGGGTTAAACCACAACAGGGGAGTTCAATTCAGCAGAGCCCTTTCTCCCTGGAATCCAAACCCCTCTGTGCTCTGCCTCCTCTTTTCCCACGTGGAAAGGGAAAATTTCACACCCAAAAAGTGGATTAGACACAGGCAAATCCAGCATCTGGCCAGGCTTTGCCAAGGGAGGGGGTGAGTGGTGAGATCTGATGGTTAAATAGAAGGAAAAGTGGTTTGGAAGCACTTTTTTATGGGTCTCGATCCAAGGATCTCCTTTTTTTCAGGGCTGTTTGTGTTCAGGGCTTTGGTTTGGCTCCAGCTCCAGTGGGGTAGAAAATAACCCCATTTTATTGTGTCCAGGTAATAAAGTGCTAAACATTGTTTTGTGCCATTGAGCCCCAATTAATGCAATTATTTTGTACATAGTGAAGGATGAGAAGAAAATATACTCTTTTAGATCACTCTAAGAAGTGAGCAGAGTATGTTTAGTGCTAAAAATTATCTGTTCCTGTAAAAAAAAATAATTCCTCATCACTGGAAATGTTGAAGGCCAAGTTGGACAGGGCTTGGAATTAAAAGGTGTTTGCAATCCCTCCCAACCCAAATCATTTTATGATTCTATGAATTAAAGTATAATTCTTTTATACTACTACCAAGCTGACAAATGCTTGAAAACCAACTATACTGCTTGCAAAAAAAAAATAAAATTAATTTTGCTAACAACAGAAACAGTGCCCTAAGTGCATAAATCAGCTTTTTTTTTCTCTGTGTGCCACATATCCCAGATATAAAGTATTTTACACACTCCTCTTCCCTGGTTTCCCATCTGCACATTAGAAGGATCGCTATGGGACAGTGGCAGAGCTCACCCACCTCTTGTACATTCTTAAAAATGTGATGCAAAAAGTCCCTACAAAAGGAATGAGACACACTCTGGGATATTTCCCATTTCCTCATTGAACAATATTAGTGCTGTGATGAGGACAAATCTGAGAGTCAGAGTTTCAAGTAGACTCATCAGTAATT
Source organism: Serilophus lunatus (assembly GCA_013399895.1). Taxonomy (NCBI): domain Eukaryota; kingdom Metazoa; phylum Chordata; class Aves; order Passeriformes; family Eurylaimidae; genus Serilophus; species Serilophus lunatus. The sequence goes on from VXBA01000659.1 coordinate 50,835, forward strand.
ATATATATATTTATTTTTTTGCTGCTTTTCTTGAGTATTGGACAAGAAGGAACATTTCCAGACAGAGGGAACATCGTGGCAGACAGGATATTACCCTCCACATTTTCAGGCTGTGCCTGTAACTCCCAGTGTTGGCCATCAGAGCTGACCTGGCTGCAGGCATGAGGTGCTGGGATTGTGGGAATGAGGCTGGAAATGCCAGGATTCCATGGCCAGCCTGACTCCCAACCACCCTGGGACACTGGGAAGCCCTTCCAGATACTCTTATCACTTCCATGGCAAACCTGTCTCTGTCTGGAAAAATCTGCTTCTTACTCTGAGTGACTGCAGACAAAACACAAGTTTAAGGCCCAGTTCTTTGCTGGGCATTTAATTTCCCCACCAGTTGCTCCAATCTCACTGTGTGTCGAACAGGTGACAAAGATTTCCAGAGCAGGTTCACTTTGCCTGAGGTGGTTTCCTGCTCCTCCTTTGGGCGTTCCTGCACCCTGAGCAGGTGGTGCTTTTATCCCCTGCATGATTTAACAGTAATTAAACAATATTTTGATATTTTTGGCTTATCTTTTCTTAGTAAACCCCCCCACACACACTGTAGGTAGAGCAGAAATTGCCAAAAGAGAGAACTCTCTCCTAGAACCAAGCAGGGCAGGTGGGAGAGTCTGAATGCACACCTTGCACAAGTGCATTTCCACTCAAGCCACAATTATTTACCTGCCATAGATCCACCAGAACTTCTGCTGAATCTGCCCTCTGTTTCTCTTGAGGAAGTACAATTATTCCCTGGGTTCACCCTGGGAATTAGGCCATGGCAGCCAAGGAAAAGTCATGGAACCCAGAGTTAGGAGTTGGGAGGGAAGAAGCTGCCCATGAAAAATTAGTCTGCAGAATTACACCCTTTGCTTTCTTTTCCCTTTGCCCCATGTCAGTGTGTACACTTTTAAAATCTGGAGCCCTTGACAGTGTTTGAATGGCTCCCAACTTGCCAAAAGCCTCTTTTCTGTCTTTCTAGCTTGCATCTTCCCCCCCAGGTACAAACTGCTGGAGGAATCCCCACGGGCTGAGCCATCACACTTGGAGATGTGTATGAAGGAGGAGGTGCAGAGTGAGGCACAGCCAGCCACCCAACAGCTCAGGGAGCAACCAAGAAAAACACAGGCACAAAAAGGCTCCTCTGTCCAAAGAAAAGCAGCAGGAACTCAATTGTGGAATCCTGGAATATCCTCAGCTGGGAGGGAAACACAGGGATCATCCCATTCCAAGGCCTGGCCCTGCCCAGGACACTCCAGCAATCCCACCATGGTCCAAAGGTTGTCCAAAGGCTCCTGGAGCTCTGGCAGCCTTGGGGCCGTGCCCATTCCCTGGGGAGCCTGGGCAGTGCCCCACCACCCTCTGGGGGAAGAACCTTTTGCTGAGATCCCCCCTGGCCCTGCCCTGGCCCAGCTCCAGCCCTGCCCTGGCTCCTGGCCCTGCTCATTCAGAGATCAGTGCTCTGTGAGTGGGAAAAGTGAGGGATGAGAGGATTTGTCACCTCTGCAGCGCCTCCGAGGAGGGGCAGGGACAGGAAAGGGAGTTGCACAAACATCACAGGGTTGGAGGTCAGAGGAACAGCTCAGACAGAGACATTTCATCCCGAATAGCTCAGGGCAGTGAAAGGTCTCCATCACTCAGCCTCAGACAGGGTTGAACAAGAGACCTGCAACTTAAAGGTCAAGTCCTGTGGCTCAGTGCTTATGTAAACCAGGGGAATTTGGCAACGCAAAAAGAAATTTACTCCCCGTGGACTCTGATGACTTGTAGGTTTGGTCCTGTCCAAAACCAGTTTTGTAGCTGGGGCTACACACTTCCCTTGAACTAAAGACCTCGGCTTTTACCAAATCCAGTGGCTGGTGTTGCCACACAATAGCTGAAAATACCTGGTTTGCCAAAGAAATGAGTTGGGGTATTTTGTTCCTAAGCAGCCCCTCCTCTGGACTAATGCTCCACTGTGCCTGCAGTTCACCAAGAGCTCATGAAGTTCATGTGCTCCTGCCTGGGCTTTATTTTAGGTTCTTGAGCCATTTTTTTTTTTGGTGCTTTCCTCATTCTCTCTGCAGCTGCAGAGAGATATAGTAAAGCTACTGTGGAGCATTTGGAAAGCAGGGCCTCTGAGAAGTTTCCAAACTGCACACAAGCAGGTTATTCTTTGGCTTGTTTTCTTTGGCTTGGCCTTGGCAGTACAGAGTGAGTCAAACAGTATTAACTTTCAAGAGGGAAGTGGTGTGGTCAACCCAAACTGTTTGTGGTGAGATTGCAGAGATACGTGGGGCAGGTAGTGAGGAACAGCCAGAACTCAGGGTGTAGGGAGGAGGGACAGACCCAGGCAGGCACACAGAACCCTTAATAATTAAATCAACACAGTGGCATCATTTTCTTTTTTTTTTTTTTTTTTTTTTTTTTGCTGCAGCTGAGGGTTATGACACAGCCTGGCTTTTCTGGCCTGGGCAGCCTGGAGAAAATGGGCTGGTGCTTAATGGACTCAAGGCATGAACTCAAAGGCAGAATGAAGGTCAGGCACTATTAAGAAAAAAATAGAAAATGTGTCAACTTTTTATTTATGGCGGGTTAAATTCTTTCTCCTGTCTCCTCCCGTTTTTACAGGCTGTTCCTTACCTGCTCCATGATTAAAGAAGGCAAGGAACAGGTTTAAATCCTTCTGTCTCTCCAGGATGTGTTTAAGTTGTTAACAAGCACATTGTGATTCAGATGCACAGAAGGGATGGCCTCCCATAGAATCATGGAATGGTTTGGGTTGGAAGGGACCTTAAAACCCACCCAGTGCCACCCCTGCCCTGGGCAGGGACACCTCCCACTGTCCCAGGGGGCTCCAACCTGCCTTGGACACTCCCAGGGATGGGGAATCCACAACTTTCTGGGCATCCTGTTTGTTCCAGGGCCTCCCCACCCTCTCTGGTCTAGTGAGAAGTGTCCCTGTAAAGGTTGGAAGAGGATGATCTTTAAGGTCCCTCCCAACCCAGCCCATTCTGAGGCTTTGCATCCCTTGTGAATCCCACCATGCAAATTTAACTCTTAAAAAGTGCTCACCCCACTCCTTGCAGCCATTCAACCACCAGGCCACAAAATACTGATTATTAAAAGTGAAAAAGAAAAAAAAAGCCTGACAGAGACAAAATAATAATAATAATAAAATAAAAATAATTTAAAAATAACTACCTGCCTGTTCTCAATATAAAATCACACCAGTTCAAGAGGAGTGAAAAAAGATCTGGGCAGGATGAAGTGCCTGAAAAAAGGAGTTGAAATAATTTCTGTAGGACTGGGCCAGTCTTGATGTCATTCCTAACCCTCACAGCAGCAGCTCTGGTTTCCTGTGTCCCTGCTTTCTGCAAGGAAGGAGCTCGTCCTGTCAACACCTCTGTGTATCTTTGGAATAACAGCCAAGTAACTCAGCAAGCAAATATATCTGAGCTGCCACACTCCCAGAGGAGCAGTGTTGTCATAAGATTTCCTGTTCCACGTATTTGATGATTTTATTGAACTAAAATGAATGACAAATCCCCGGCTCCACATCACCCAACATCAACTGACTCAGCAGTGAGGCTGATAAATGCCAGGGAAAATCATCCTGGTCCATCTTTTGCATGTGGAAAAGAAGTGTCTGTACCCTGGAACCTCAAGGATGGTCATATAAAAAGCTTTCTGTCATAATTCTTTGCGTTGCAAATCAGTCAAAGTCCATGAAGGGCTACAAGGAGTCTGGAGAGGGACTTTCACAAGGACCTGGAGTGACAATTCCAGGGGGAACGGCCTTAAGGCGAAGGAAGACAGGGTTAGATGGGATATTGGGAAGGAATTCTTCCCTGTGAGGGTGGGGAGGCCCTGGCACCAGAGAGGTTGTGGACTCCTCACCCCTGGAAGTCCTTCTGCTCCATCCAACCTGGCCTGTAACACTGCCAGGCATGGGGAGCCCACAGTCTCTCTGGAATAACCACTGGAGTAATTCCAGCTGTGTGGAAGGTCATGGAGAATGGAAAACGGGCCCATTTCCCCCTCACTCTTCACTCCTCCTCAGAAAACACACCTCACAAAGGCACCAAATGCTCTCTGCTCTCTCTCCTTGGGTATTTTCAGCATGAAGAAGGGGTTGGTGGCACACACAGCTCTCACAGATGGGCCCAGCCACGGGGCAAAGGTTTGAGGTTCTTGTTCCTTGGCTGCTCTGGCTGCTGGGGGGCTGCCACAACTGTCCTGCCTGTTCAGGAACAGTCCTCTGGTCTGCAGGCTTGCCCTTGCAATAATATACTGGATTAAATTTCTCTTTTTCCCCCTTTTGATGGACACACACACACACACAGAGAAAGGAAACCAACAGTGACCCCCCCAATCCATCTGTGCCTATTTGGAGCCAGCAACACATTGAATCACACGGGGTGAAGCTGAGCAAGAGATCACAGAATTATCAAGGTTGGGAGAGACCTTCAGGATCACCCAGTGCCATCCTCACCCAGCAGCACCACAATCCCCCCCAGTCCGTGCCCCCAAGGGCCACATCCAGACACCTCTGGGCCACTCCCAGACACTGGGACTCCAGCACCTCCCTGGGACACTCATTCCCATCCCTGCCCACTGTGCCAGGGAAGAATTGTTCCTGCTCTCCCCCCTGAAGCTGCCCTGGGGCAATTGAAGGCCCTTCCCTCTCCTCCTTTCCCTTGGCACATGGGAGCAGAGCCCGACCCCCCTCACTGCACCCTCCTGGCAGGGAGTTGGGGAGAGCAATGAGGTCCCCCCTGAGCCTCCTCTGCTCCACACCAACACCCCCAGCTCCCTCAGCTGCTCCTCACAGGACACGTTTGCCAGACCCTTCCCCAGCTCTGTTCCCTTCTCTGGACACCAGATATTTAATAAAACACGTGTAACATCCCCCAGCATCTCATGCCTGCACAAAACTCTTCCACGAGCCAAACACGAATGTGAACTCCTGGTTTAAGGCTCGTCCACCCACATCAGTGTCACCCAGACAATGGGACACAAACACACAGACACAGAGCCAGCAGTGCACAACCATCAGCTTTTCATGCAGCCCAGCCCTTTTTTTTTTGTCTGTACCTGGCCTATTTAGGTTGGAAGCTGTCAGAGGCAACACCTTAGCCAAGAGCTTTTGTTAAAGTGATTATCAGAGTTGGGTTGAGATACTGAGAGGGTGGTGTGCTAGGAAAGGAAGAAAAACCGCAGTTGCTTTTCTGCTGGAGGGACAATGACCTCTAAGAACCACCTTTTCCTTCACATGGTTTTGTGAATTCAGAGAATTGTTTGGGTTGGGAGGGACCTTAAAGCCCATCCAGTGCCACCCCTGCCCTGGGCAGGGACACCTCCCACTGTCCCAGGGGGCTCCAACCTGGCCTGGGACACTCCCAGGGATCCAGGGGCAGCCACAGCTTCTCTGGGAATTCCAGCCCAGCCCCTCCCCACCCTCCCAGCCAGGAATCCCTTCCCAAGATCCCATCTCTCCTGCCCTCTGGCAGTGGGAAGCCATTCCCTGGGGCCTGTCCCTGCATCCCTTGGGAATGGTCTCTCTCCATCTTTCCTGCAGCTCCTGCAGCTCCTGCAAGGCCACCCTGAGTTCCCCCCAAAGCTTCTCCTGTGCAGCTGAACAATCCCAGCTCTCCCAGCCTTTCCTCCCAGCAGAGCTGCTCCAGCCCTCTGCTCATCCTGGGGCCTCCTCTGGACTCTCTCCAGCAGCTCCAGGTCCTTGCTACACTGGGGACATCCTGCCTGCGTTTTCTACTAATAACTTGCAGTCCCTGTAAGTCTTTGAGTGATTTGAAGGAGCTGATGAGCCACCACCGAATTTTCTATGGTGAGACTCATCCAATAACTCAGGGATTCACTCTGTTATGGTTTCTAAGCTGTGAGTTGACACACATCAGTCTCAGTTTTCAACAGATGGAGGCACTTGCAGCAGAAATAAAGCAAGAAATGAAGGCATTTTGTATTATTTAAGCTGACTGAGATGAAAAGGCTTTTTTTGGAGAATAGTTTGGCTTTTATTTTTATTATATTAGGAAAAGGTTCTGCCCCCAGAGGGTGGTGGGGCACTGCCCAGGCTCCCTAGGGAATGGGCACGGCCCCAAGGCTGCCAGAGCTCCAGGAGCCTTTGGACAAGGCTCTCAGGGACAGGCTGCCATGGCTGGGGGTTCTGGGCAGGGCTTGGACTCCATCATCCCTGAGGGTCCCTCCCAGCTCAGGATATTCCATGGTTCTAAGATTTTCCCTGCACAAAAGGCTGAAGGTTGGAGTGGTGAAGCCCTCAGAGGAGTCCTCCCTCCCCAGCCTGGTTTGTGAACAAAGAGTCTTCCTTGTTTCTGCCTTGGGATGGGGAATTCCAGCCCATCAAGGGCTCTGCTGAGTTTCCTCCCAGAAGCTGCTCTAGGAGTCTAAATCTGGGGGCAAAGACTGGATGGTAGAGACGGAAGGATGAGCAGATCTGATGCACTTACCACCCTCAGCCCTTTGGGACCCCCTGGGAAAGACCTCAGGCTGGGCAAGGGGGTGTTTGGAGATTTCCTTCAGAGCAGCCACAGGCTTTCCTTGAAGCTCATAAGTGAGAGAGGATCATCTCAGATCAGGGTCTGGGGGTGCCCTTAACTCTGCTTGACCTGCCCCTATGTCCCTCCCCAGGTGCCTTTGGCAGGAGGCAAAAGGAAATTCTGATTCCTAAAAAGGCTCTTCTTGAACCAGCTTTTTCAGCTCCTTCCCCAGTCCTGCTCAGCAATTTATTCTCCCTCTCTCTGCTCTTCAGCATCCCACCCTTTGATACAAGGATGCCAAAAAACTCTTTGGGAAAACCACATATCCAACAGGGGATAATCACATTTAATGCCCAGCTTAACCTTGGACTGGGGCTAAATCCATGTAGCCTTTTCCTTTTGCATCACTTTCAGCCCCCCTGGTCCATTAGTGAATTTTTCAGAGCTCTGTAGGTTCAAACAATTCAATGAAGAAAACAGAAAGAAGCAGTCAAAAGAAGAAAAACCTAATTTTTCAGCAGACATACACAGGAGGTCAAATGGCCTAAGGGAAATATTTAATTTAAGAGTCATACTATTTCTACCAAGTTTCCTAACCAAAAGTATTTTCATCAGGAGCACTACTCTTGATCTGGTTACTGCTAATGATTTTCCCCATGGACTTAGCTCATAAAAACATAAATTGCTTTATGAATCATAGAATCAGAGGAGTTGGAGAAGAAAATGATGGCTTAGGTCATCTTGCCCTTCTCCCTGACAGTGCAGTCTTGATTTCTTTTCATAAAAAAAAAACAAACCATTTTGAAAATAAGCATTTATTCAGAAGTGGAGAATAAAAATGCTAAGCCCAAAAAGAGATTTTAAAAATACATAATGAAAGCAGTGGAGGAAGAGCCAGATCCTTAAGTACCTTGGCTCCCTTCTTGAGCTGTGACAATTTGATGGGATGTACTGTCTGGGTAGGCACAGACACAAAAATAAAGACAGTGCTGGAAGTCCCACACATCATAAATGATCCCAATAGTGAATGCAAAGCCCTGACCAGCCCAGCAGCCACAACCACAACCAAATGTGTGATGGGATGGCTGAGAACACAGGTCTTTGTGCAGAGGGAAGGTGGCCCAGCACGTGGGACAATGCCCAGTGTGTTGTCACCTATTTTACCATGTCCACAACACCCCAAAAGTCACAGAATCATCCAGGTTGGAAGAGACCTTCAGGATCATCCAGTGCCACCCTCACTGGATGCAGCTCCACCAGAATCCCCCCTAATCCACGTCCCCAAGGGCCACATTTAACACTTCCACCACCTCCCTGGGACACTTATTCCAAGGCGTGACCACTCTTGAGTGAAATTCTTTTCTCTGATATCTAATCTGATCCTCCCCTGTCCCTTTGCCTTCCAGAATTTTCCACACAGGCCCTCCCTGGAATCCAGGCTGTCTGAGAACCATTATAAATATAAAGGAAAATGAATCAAAAAGCTGCTGCACTTGGTTTGGGGTTTCAGCATTTCTTTCCTAGCTCTCTGTAAGGCAGCAGCATCTCCTTTTGTTCCCATTACTTCCACAGGTCTCTTGTGAATCAGGACATCTTAGGAAACACATCTCTGCCTCTTTCGCTCCAGGGAGTGGATCTGTGAGCATGGATGTTCCCAGATATTGATTATTGAGACTAGAAACACTCTAATCCAGCAGTTTGGGTTTGATTCTGGTCTCAACACAAACAGACCAATATAATTTTCAATCCCTTCAGTACAAATCTTGTGTGGGAGTCAGGCCAATCCCTATCCCAGTCCAATACAGGGAGAAGAAACGTTGGACTGGTTGCAGTTGCTGCAGGGATTTGGAAATCCTTGGTGAGAAGTCAAACTCAAGGAATTCAAAGCCCACTTTTAAATGAAGGGATAGATATAAGGAATAATATTTATGTATTATTATATGAATATAGTAATTTGAACAGGCTGGGGTTGTTCAGCCTGGAGAAGAAGCTGCTCCAGGGAGACCTCAGAGCCCATTCCAGGGCCTAAAGGGGGTTATAAAAAGGAGAGAAGGGGACTTTTTATGCAGGCAGAAAGTGGACAAGTGGCAATGGTTTTAAAATCCTAGAGGACAAGGTTAGATCAGGGATTACAGGAAGAAATTCTTTACTCAGAGGGTGGTGAGGCCCTGGCACAAAGATTTACAAGGCAGTTGATTTCCTGAGACAAATTCAACCTGCAGAAATGAGTTGGATTTGGGGGAAAAGGAGGGATCAGGATATCCATTCACTGCTCCACAAGAGGGTGCAGAAGCAGATGGCATTTTTGGAGCTGGGGATTCTGCTTCTGTGACTAAATACAGGTGGGGTCAGGGTCTGTCCTCAGCAACTCAGAACCTTTGGAAAGGCTGGGAGAGCTGGGATTGTTCAGCTGCAGAGGAGAAGCTTTGGGGGGAACTCAGGGTGGCCTTGCAGGAGCTGGAGGAGCTGCAGGAAAGATGGAGAGAGACCATTCCCAAGGGATGCAGGGACAGGACCCAGGGAATGGCTTCCCACTGCCAGAGGGCAGGAGAGATGGGATCTTGGGAAGGGATTCCTGGCTGGGAGGGTGGGGAGGGGCTGGGCTGGAATTCCCAGAGAAGCTGTGGCTGCCCCTGGATCCCTGGGAGTGTCCCAGGGCAGGTTGGAGCCCCCTGGGACAGTGGGAGGTGTCCCTGCCCAGGGCAGGGGTGGGATGGATGGGATTTAAGGTCCCTTCCAGCCCAAACCACTCTGTGATTCCATAATCCCTTCTATGCTGTGTCATGAATGACTTAGCAGTAAGAAAGGCTGTGTATTCCTGCTGGGGGGAATTCTTGCTGGAGAGGATCCTGACCTCTCCTAATGATATGCAGAAACCCTCCTCCACTCAGCAGCTGATTTGCTTACAACAACATAAATTAATTACAAGGGAGCTTTTGCATACATTGGAGCTGAGGAGTTCCATACATTCCTTCTGCAGGTATCATATCTCGACTTCCTTTTTAAAATGTAGAATCTTATTAATTATTAACTATGCCACCAACTGAAGAATTGATTTCAAACAGAAGCTGTGCCTGCAGGATGAGTTTGTTTCTTACCCTTCTAGCAGGGGCCTATTCAAAGAACTGAAGTTTGTTGTCTGTAAACGATGAGCTTGCCCAGGTAATTGCATATGCAAATCTTCAGCTTGCATATGCAAATAGCGTTAAATATGCACAGCTGCCTGGTTCACTGACTCTGTGTTTCAGGGACAATTTAAACACAATTAAAAACCCCAAGAAAAACCCCACAAACCAAACTAAATAAGAAGCCTTAACCTGCCACCAATATTTGTTTTAAGTCTGTCCTCTAATCCAAAAAATATAGGTCAGATTTTTCCACTAATGGTGCAACTCAGGCAAAGGAAGGTTTGAGAAGCAAACACGAGTTTTCTAAGCTATTTTATTTGAAGTTTCATGTATTTCTTTTCTGGTGGAGCAGCCCTGAGCTGTGAGTCTCATTCTCTAGTGGGTGTTTGAGCCCTGCTGCTCTGTTCTCCCAGGAGGATTCCTCTTAAGCAACAGCCAGAACTTCTGCCAAGGAGTGCAAGAAACCAACCACAAACCTCAATTTACATTTTGATATAAGTATGAAAATGCCCCACTTGGGTTTGTGACTGAGGCCAAACAAATGCCTCTGGTAACAGGCAGAAGCTCTGGGGTGCAGCACAGGGAGGACATGGGAGTGTTGGAGCAAATCCAGAGATGAGCAGAGGGCTGGAGCAGCTCTGCTGGGAGGAAAGGCTGGGAGAGCTGGGATTGTTCAGCTGCACAGGAGAAGCTTTGGGGGGAACTCAGGGTGGCCTTGCAGGAGCTGGAGGAGCTGCAGGAAAGATGGAGAGAGACCATTTGCAAGGGATGCAGGGACAGGACCCAGGGAATGGCTTCCCACTGCCAGAGGGCAGGAGAGATGGGATCTTGGGAAGGGATTCCTGGCTGGGAGGGTGGGGAGGGGCTGGGCTGGAATTCCCAGAGAAGCTGTGGCTGCCCCTGGATCCCTGGGAGTGTCCAAGGGCAGGTTGGGATCCCTGGGACAGTGGGAGGTGTCCCTGCCCAGGGCAGGGGTGGCACTGGATGGGCTTTAAGGTCCCTTCCAGCCCAAACCATCCCATATTTCTATGATTCAAGGATCTCTACCTACCCATGTGCTCCATCCTCTGCACAGACACAACAAACTGCCCTCACCACACCAACAGAACAACCACCTGTGTGAAAGGCACAGACATTCCCCTGGGGATATCAAACCCTTCCTCTCCTCCTTGCACTTGGGTTTTTAAAAGAAGTGAAGAAAGAGAAGGGGAAAGATTGGCTGCCTGTGCCAGTGGGTGCTCCTGGGCTCCACCCCAAAGTGAGGCACAGGCCACGTGTCCTCTCTCAGGGATTTATTTGTGTTTGCAGGGTGGCTGAGCTTGAAGCCTGAGATCAATGACATATTGGTTTCCAATGCTTTAATGTCCTCTTACCATCTGAAGGGCAGGACTAGCAAGAAACGATGTGTAAGGTATGCAGTGCCCACCTTTCAGCAGCTCCTGGGGAGGAGCCAAGTCAGCCCTTTAGAAATGCAAGTCATGCACTGGCTCAGCTGGACATTTGTGACCAGGGGAAATTGTGGAAATCATGGTTAAAGCCATTTGTAGCACAGCCATGGCTCCAAACATTCCCCCTGCTCCCCAGGCATTGGATATTGCTGGATTTCATGGAGCCCTCCACCAGAGCATCAGATCTTCCCTCTATAAATGCAGTCTTGAGCTCACTTACTTCTGGGTTCCCGAGGTCCATCCACTGTTATCTTGATGGCTCTGTGGTATGTGGCCACTTGGGGGGGATTGGTGAAGACTGTGATAGTCAGAGTGAAGCTTTTCCCTGCAAAAGAGAAAAAAAAAAGATGTTGCTGAGCATGTGTTGAGAAAGGAAAACTCAATTCCTGGTAGCACTCAGACACCCCACATGGCACTGAAACATTTCAGCTGGAGAGAAAGATGTGCCCAGAGAACAGGGTGGATAATCCTGGTGCTGGATTCATTCCCTCTGTGGCAACTGCTCAAAGCTTTCAGGGGAAAAAAATTAATTTATATTTAAATGATCTACACTTTGTTTCCATAAAAAGGAGGTTACCCCTAGCAGTTGGAGTTTATCTGATATTCATGACTGCTGGTATGTTGTCTGTACTTTCTAAAGGGTGTTAGTTCAGAGAGGCTTAGAAATCGTGGCTGCCTCTTCCAAAGCTGCCACAGGAATCTGATCACCAGCACTTGTTAAAATTAAAGAGAAGTGGGTGCTCAGATCATAAAATCCCACACTTTGTGGTCGAGGCCAGCAGGAGATCAATTCCATATTGTGACCCAGAAGCCTTTAAAAATCATCTGCTTCTGCAATGCCAAGAAACAAGGGAATAAAAATGCATATTAAAGAAAAATCCCTACATCTTGCTCACAGAGAATTAAAACATTTTATGAAGGCACAGCAAGGCAGGCTTAGTTTCTCTGTTATTCAGCAAGAAAACTGTGCAGGTCTTTCCCAAATTGTTATGTGCAGGGCACAGCTCTGGACTGGGAGAAGTCCTGCTGCCCCTGGATTTACTTCTGGCATTTTTTAAAGAACAAAAGAAACATTCTGCATCTTTGCTAAAACCTCATCTAAGCATTCAGTGCCTGTCAGCAGGTTCAGCATCTCAGCACCACAGAGGCCTCAGATACCCAGAGGAATCTTTGGTATCAGCAAGAGACATCAGGGGACATCCCCCCAAGTTGGACAACCAGGAACTGTTGGAGGAAAATTGAGGTTCTTCTCCTTTGGGCACACACAGATCCACCTCCTTCATTTGAACTCTTGGCTCCAGACTTCCTGAGTGCTGAGTTTGTTCCCTTCCAAGCCTCCCCATTTTTACTGTTTGCTTCATTTAGCTGTAGTAATCAGGATGAATTTAAATAGAAATGCAAATATAAATGCCTGTCTGGAGCAGTAATATCCCTCCCCATGTGCATTCACTTGTAACTCAATACTTGTAGTGCAGTTCCTACCCTGGTGCTGATGGTCTGCAGTGACACAGTGTTACTGGAAACTGTCCTCCTCACATCCCTGGGAATTGGGGACGGATTCTCCCCTTTTTATGGATGAGGAGCCGTGGGGAGATAAAGTGTCTTGGCCACCACCTCACAGATGTGCATCCACTAAATCCCACTCCAGCCAAACAAACCAGGAGCTGGAACACGAGCCTTGCAAATCCCAGGCCAGTGTCTTCCCACCTCCCCATCCACAGCAGAAAGCAGATCTGGAGAAGAAAATCATGGCAACAGAAGCCAAAATCACTTCAGATCCTTGTCTCAGGGCCTTTGGCCATCAGCTCTTGGGTCCTGCATCTCCCCCTGGTAAGGATGGCTGTGCTCTTGACATTCTCTAAATACCAAATTATGTGGTAAAGCTCTACAGCTTTGTTAATCCTTCCATATCAGCACAAGAGAACTTTCTGTGAGGCACCAGCAGCAAAGTTTGCCAGACTTCCCTCCAAAAAGCCTTATCACCCATAGCAAGAGACTTAACAAATCTCAGAGACACAACTGTAGATTTTCCTTCTTTCTAAAACATAATTTCCCTGTATCATTGCACACAACACATAAATAACTAAGACTACAAGAAACTTTAAAAATACCATTTATTCTCTTTACTAATCTGAAGTATTTCCACATTACTTCTAGTCTGAGGGGGGTTTTTTGACTACTGCTGCTATGCTAGAACTCAGAGTCAAAGGGTCAACTTATTTCTTTAGAGGGCTCTGGAGTTTTGATATAGAAAATAAATGCAGGGGAAAAAACCCCCAACAACAATAGTGAAATGCAGTAAAATGTGGCCACATTACCAGTCTGCAAGACCAGAATAAAGAAGCAGAGGGAGGTGAAGTAATTTTTTTTAAGATTTTTCCCAGAACAGACAATCTCTGAGCCCGTGTGAGGTTGTGACACAAGTTGGCAAAATCAGGAAGACACTTAACTTACTTCTTGTTGACAGAAGACTATTCATTAACCACATACTGGTTAACCACAGGCCTATATAACCATAAACCTTCGTGCCACTCACTGCTCTTCCCAATAATCCTGGCTGGGCTTTTTTCTCTCTGCTTTTTCTATTTCATTTACATTCAGCTTTATTAAGTGGTTTTATCACCTTTGCATTATTCATCATTTATGGGTCTGGTAGAGAAAGGTACATTTAGATTGGAGGCATTGTCAGGGAAATGTGTGTTTTATGGATATACCTGTTTGGGGAGGACAGCAGGGCCATGAGAGTCTCCTCCTTTCTTTTATGTATTAGATTTTTATTTTCAACACACACTTGCAAAATAAGCTTGCACATGAGTGTGTGCACAGACAGACTGCCCCAGCCTGAGTCATCCAGCCCAGGGGAGGGACTGACCTCTGCAGTGTCTAAAGACGGACCAAACACCCCAAGAAGTCATTCTGCAACGTGGTTGGATGTCTCCAATAGTCACAACGACAATGTGATGACATCCTGGCGAACCAGCACGAGCCACCACCACAATCTGAGACCCTCTGTCTTAAACATCCCCATAAATCCATGCAAAACCACTCACAACCCCTGGCAGTTCCTAATATTAGGCATGTATTCCTAATATATCCCATCTCCTGAGCACAAGGATTAAATTGTCCAGAGGTGGGACCAGGCTCTGCCTCTGGAAATCCTTCCCACAGACACCAAGATCTCCTATGTGTAAGGGACTCACTGCTTCCATCAGCTTCTTCCCTCATAACCAGTGTAGGAAAAACTGCTTGGTAATGCTTATTTTTGCAAGAGCTTTAAGGTCAGAACCCTTCCAGAAAAAGTAATGGAAACAGGAGCATTTCTGGCCAGAATATAATAGTGACTTTTGAAACGTTATCTGGACACTCTATTGATGGGTTTGGTGGAGGCTGAACTATCAAAAGTGGGCTCAAGAGCCACTGCTGATTCGATGGCTGAAGTCACAGAGTCACAGAATCCCTGAGGTTGGGAAAGAGCTCCAGGGTCAGGGAGTCCCACCCTGTCCCCCAGTGCCACGGCCAGTCCTTCCTTGGGCACCTCCAGGGCTGGGCACCCAGATGGATCAAACCAGTTGTCCTTACATGACTTTACAGGATTGCTCCTGACATCCCTTGACACTCTGCAAAGCTGCATGAGCTTAAAAAGAAGCACAAAGCTCAATGTTCTGCCTGATAGGGAGGGGTCGGGCTCTGCTCCCAGGGAACAAGGACAGGAGGAGAGGGAACGGCCTCAGGCTGGGCCAGGGCAGGGGCAGGGGGCACAGGAGGAGGAATTGGGGCCTGGCAAGGGGGGTCAGGGTGGGCAGGGGCTGCCCAGGGAGGGGGGCAGTGCCCAGCCCTGGAGGTGCCCAGGGAAGGACTGGCCGTGGCACTCAGGGACAGGGTGGGACTCCCTGACCCTGGAGCTCTTTCCCAACCTCAGGAATCCTGGGACTCTGTAATATCATCTTCCTGCACCTGGCTCAGCAACACTATTCCTGAATCACCAGAAAGTAAAGATCCACTTCATCTATTAAGTGAACAACCTGGGACAGTGGGGGTGTCCCTGCCCATGGCAGGGGTGGAACTGGATGAGCTTTAAGGTCCCTTCCAACCCCAACCAGTCTGGGATTTTATGATCAGCCTCCAAGAGCAAAGCATCTGATGGTGCTATGCCTGTTCTTACACTGAAATACAGGAACCTGAAGCCCACATTCCACCTGCAGCTGGTGGGAACAGAAGGAGCAGCGAGGTGCCACCTCAGCTGCTCCCAGGGGGCCAACAGAACAGCTCTGAAGGGCTCTAGAGGGAGCAACCAGCCTGTGAGCCACGGCTCCCAGGAATGCTTGAGAGGAACCAAGGGGGGAAAAGTGACTCCCAAGTGACAGCATGGTCACATGAAGCTCCTGTGTGTTGCTTTAGTCATCCCTGAGTGGTGTCATGATCAGCTGGGGCTGGGAAGGGACACTTCAGAAAAAGGGCAGATGAGAAAGAGGATGAGAACAGACACAGAGCAGGGAATCTAAACCTGTCATTTAATTTTAGACCAGTTTTGTCTCAGGCCAAAAGAGCCATTGAACCTATTGATGAAGTTTCATCCAAACGAGGACAGAAAAAAAACCCCTGGAGTTAAAGCTTCAGAAGTTTGGCCATGGAGGGAAGAGAGGGAATTCAAGCCAAGAGATGAGGGGGTTGCAATCACTGCTTTTTGCTTTTGGAATTTCTGCTGATGAGCACAGATGTGTCATTAGATTTGTTTAGTGGGTTTTGCTTTTTTCTTTTTTCTTTTTTTTTTTTTTTAAATTGTTACAGTAAATTATTAGATAAAAGGAAGAAGGTAAAGGAAAGAAGCCAAGAATATCTGTGCTGACAAGGACAAAAGATAGAGGTGGAAAATGATGAAAAGTAATGCCCAAATGCCAGACAAATGACATTACAGACATTTCTATTCTATTAGGGAGAGAATTCCAGGTTCTAGTAAGAAAGATTAGGATTTTTTTTTTTTTTAATCCAGCTTTTGAGTGCTTCTGTACCTGTATCAAACCAGGCTAAATGGTCAATTTTATCCATCTTTACAGGTTCTCACAACATCTCCCTGGGTATCTGCCAAAGTCAAGATCTCTACTGCATTTTAATAACATCTCTGACTGCCTCCCTGGGCAGGATGTAACACACACCTTCATATCCATTCCCAAATGTCAGCTGCTAAACACTGGGGCCAACTTCTGCTCTTCTTATCTCCCAGCCCCTGAGCACTCCAAATCTAATCAATAGGAGAGAAGGGCCCACAGAATTTGAACCTTTATCAGTTAACTGCTGCTTATCATATAAATGAAAGATTTTTGCAGGTGTTCAAGTCCAAATTCTGTGCTCAGATGGTGATTTTTTTTTTTCTTCTGCCCCCAGGGATGGTTTTGAACAGTCAGAATAAAACTTTGCCTGTTGTGGTTGGTCCAGTGGCTGTTTCAGCATTAAAAAAAAAAAAAAAAGAAAAAGCTGCAGCTGGAGTAAGTAACTTGAAAAAAAATAACATGATTTGTTTGCCATCAGCACCAGAGACACCACTGAATTTAAATATGAAATAAAGGTGTTATTCACCACGCTGTAAATGGCTTATGAATTCTGAACACCACAGGCCAACAGTCCAAACAGATAGATGAACATGAGGACGTGGCAGCAAATTGAGATGTTTGCCCAGAGAAATGCAAGAGAGACCTTGAAGCCACTTCCAGAACAGAAAAGGCTCCAAAAGGGCTGGAGAAGGACTTTGGAAAGGACCTGGAGGGACAGGACAAGGGGGAATGGCTTCAAACTGAGGGAGAGATGGGATTTGGGGAAGGAATTCTTGGCTGTGAGGGTGGAGAGACCCTGGCACAGGTTGCCCTGGAAGTGGCCAAGGATGAGGCTTGGAGCCACCAGGGACAGTGGAAGGTGTCCCTGCCCATGGCAGGGGGTGGAATTAGAAAACCTTGAAGGTCCTTTTCCACACCAACCACTCTCAGCCTCTAAGAACTGCCTGTGTGAGTCAGTGGCAGGGGCACCAGAGCAGTCTGTGTATTCTTAGGGATGTTTTGCAGGTGTAAGCACATGTCAGGTTGGGAGATTTGGGACATACACCCCCTTGCCTCGTGCCAAAGCAGCCTGGCTGAGCAGAAAGGTGCATTTCTGAACATTTCTGTCCACTGTCTCACTCCAGGAAGTTCTTGTATCTGTGTTTACACAGCATCTACTTACCCACAACGTGCTCAATCAATGGGGGTTTTGTTCTGGATTTATACGGCCCCGCTGCAAACTTGGACCCAGCTATGAAATATTGGTATTTTTTTAACAGTAAGAGTGGGAAAGCAGCTTGATCCTGCAGAAACCTGGCTGGTGCTGGTTTTTCCCCTTTCCTTTCCTTCCCAACTCCTTGCAGCACTACTCAGTGCTTATCCAAGACACTTCACACTCTTTTCCTCTCTGCAAATTCCAAGCTTTTTTTTTTATTTTTTGGCTAATAAATCAAATACTGTGGGATTCCCAGAGCTAAAAGGCCAGAAGAAGGTTGTGGCTCGGGGTGGAATTATTTACAAGCATTATTTTGATGAAGCCAAAATAAAGGTGCTTATCCAAAATGTCCCAATTATTTTGGTACATTTAACCTGGGGCAACACAAGAAAGATATTAAGCAACCAAAATTACATCACTGAAACCAAGCAGCATTAAGAGAGACACTGTCAATCTCAGCAGGCACTAAATTGAGTTCTACTTTAAGCCCGTTATCTGGGTGACAAGGACAGCCCCTGATTGCCATTTTCCCTTATTTCAGGAGTCAGAAACATAACCCTGCAAGCTGCACACAGGCAATATTTCCACAAGCAGAAGCTGATTTTACACTTGGTGTAACTTACAGCTGTTAAATGAAAGCTGACTCAGGCCCTGAGCAGCTGGTCCAGCAGACACGTGCTGGTGATGCGCAGCAACTTTTGTGCATGTCCCTTGTCATCAGTTACCCCGAGGATGCTACAGATCTGTCCCCATCCCTGGATGTCCCCCTTTGCACTGGAGAATTCCCATGCCTGGCTTCCTTGGGGTTGTCTGAGGCTGTGACCTGGGATCTGAGCTCCTCAGAGGCAAGGAAAGACTCCAGGAAACGCCTGAGGTGGATCCTAGAAGATGCAAGTTCCACAAAAAGAGAAAAATCATCACAGACAGCTTCCTGGCAGGAGTCTGGGGCTGCTACCTGAGAGGTCATGTGCCTGAATCCAGAGAAGAAAAGACTCTGTGAGATCCTCAGAGGAGTCTCAAGTGGATCCTGGAATGCAGAGCTGTTACCAAAAGAGCAAAAACATCCTGGGAAGCTTCCCTGGAGCTGCTCCCTGGGATCTCAGTCCCCTCGAGGAGATGTGAGGGAGGTTCTAAAGTCACTTTTGCCCACCTTTGCAGTGGTACCAACACTCAAATCCCCTTCCTCAGAAAAACAGGGGAACAGCTTCCTGATGGGATAAGCAAAAAATGCCAGCACCCAGCACCCCACAAATGTGTCTCTGCCAATTTAAAACACACATTTTTTTTTTCCCCTGAATGCTGCTTTTTACCCATTACAGTAGCAACCAACACCTTTAGCGTTTCACTCGAAACCCTCAGTAAAAGTGACTGTCCCTCACACAACAGAGGCTGCTCACACTGCCAAGCACTGCAAGGGTGGGACTCAGCTCACTAGGAGAGCCAGGATTTTCCTCCCTTTGGTTTTTTGGGGGGCCAGATGTTGATATTTTAATGTGACAAGGGTTTCACTTCTGCCCTGAGGAGCGGTTTCACTTCCCCGTCCTGTGTGTCATGATGAGACTGACCTTGCAGGAGCCTCTGTGCTAATCCCTTCCCTGAGAGCCTGATAAAGTGGGTAAAAGTGAAGTGAGGCAACTGATGGCCCTTCTTGCCTCCCAAAAACTGGATTTCAAATGCACTCCTTGGAAACGTTCGTGTCTATAATGTTGGACGTGGGGTGTTGGTCTCAGCTGGATTCCATTGGGTTCCCTCCCTCAAGTTACAGCTCCTGCTACCCCATGGGATTTTTCCTGAGGATGTGCTTCAGCAGAGATGCCAAAAAAAGCACAATTTATTCTGGTTAGAGAAAAAAAAAAAAGTGGCAGTTGAGTAGCAGGAGATACGGGGTGTGGGTAGGAAATGGTCGTGGCCATTCATCAGGAAGGAGCTGCAGCAGAAAACAGGTTGGAGAATAACTCTGAGCATCTGGGAGAGGATATAAATGAACTAATTGAGGAGAAGAGACAGAGAGTGGAGAGATTTGGGACAGAGGTGGCAAGAAGGAGGTCTCTGAAGACATGGTGTCCTACAGGAGAATCAGGGAATCCCAGAATGGTTTGGGTTGGAAGGGACCATAAAGCTCACCCAGGGTCACACCTGCCACTGTCCCAGGGATCCCAACCTGGCCTTGGATGGCCTTGGACACTCCCAGGGATCCAGGGGCAGCCACAGCTTCTCTGGGAATTCCAGCCCAGCCCCTCCCCACCCTCCCAGCCAGGAATCCCTTCCCAAGATCCCATCTCTCCTGCCCTCTGGCAGTGGGAAGCCATTCCCTGGGGCCTGTCCCTGCATCCCTTGCAAATGGTCTCTCTCCATCTTTCCTGCAGCTCCTCCAGCTCCTGCAAGGCCACCCTGAGTTCCCCCCAAAGCTTCTCCTGTGCAGCTGAACAATCCCAGCTCTCCCAGCCTTTCCTCCCAGCAGAGCTGCTCCAGCCCTCTGCTCATCCTGGGGCCTCCTCTGGACTCTCTCCAGCAGCTCCAGGTCCTTGCTGGGCTGGATCCCAGGGCTGGAGCAGCTCTGCAGGGGGGTCTCACCAGAGCAGAGGGACAGAAGTGTCACTCTAAGGTGACACCCAGTAGCTGACACAGACACGAGTCAGTTCATCTGCCAACACCAACAACCCACAAACGCCCAAACCCGCCGGGAATCCCCCTCTGCTGGGATTTGTCCTGTTCCAGAAGGGAGACTGTTTCAAGCTGTGGTAAGAATTTGGCTGCCAGACACATTCTTTGTGCTGCAGCATCCCAAGGCCTCAGTCCTGTGTAAATACCAGCTTTGGGGCTTTGTGGTGGACGTGGTTTGTGTAGAAGGGTTGCAACAATATTTGTCGAATGGTTTCCCATTCTGTTCTGAAGGACAACCCCAGTGACCTGTTCCAGCTGAATTTTGGGGGGGGGGGGAGGGGCCTCCTTAGACTGAAAGCCTGCAGACCAACCTTACAAAATGGATTAAAGCATTAAAAGACAGGTGTGGGGGGAAGCAAGACCTTTTAATGGAAAAGCCAAGCAGCCTCTAAGTGGAGCTGCTGCAGTAACCACTATAAAATTCTTAATGAACTTGGGTGGAGACAATAATTACAGCACAGGAGGAATGAAATGCTGGGGTGCCTGGCCCTGCACAGAGTGGGAGCACAAGGACTTCTCTGTTTGAGTCTTTAGAAGCCATGCTTGTTGTTAAAATATTTCTAAGACTTGAAACATATACTCACTATGCGTCACTAATGTTTGAACACAGAGTTTGAGAGGATGGAATTATTTTTTTTTTTCCCAGAGGGCGACCCCAAAACTGACTTTCTGATTCCAGGCTGTGACCTGTTAATTATCAGGGAATTTTGGGGGGTTTTTTGCCTCAGTGCAAAATGATTTTTGTTTTAAATGAAGAGCTTGTCTGTACCAGAGCCTGGGCTGTTTGGGAAGAAGTGACTTGGCCTCCAAAAGTGCATCCAGCTCTACCAGTGGGATGAAAAAAACCACCCTTCATCAAACTGCTGTGTCACTGCTGAGGAGTTCAGGGAAAGGGAGAAGCAGCAACAGGAACACCAGAGGGAAAGGATTGTTCAGACTGAAATGACTTCAGTGCAAAGCTCCCACCTTCTAACATAAAATGCCATGGGATCCTTAAGCCTAATAATAGTCCTGGGCCCAGCTATAATTTCAGACCATTCATAAGCTTTTTGAGGTAGAAATTATCACCCAGACTTTATGGGGATGACAGAGACATGAAAAGGTTAAGGCCCAGATTCACGAGAGGATTTAGCTGTCTGAAGTGGGATTCAGGTTTGATTGGAAGGCTTAAGTCCAAAATTGCACCACTGCCCCTTTCACCCCCCCCAGTCCAGGGGGTGCCTGTGGATATTTGAGGGGGGCCCCCTCCCAGACAGTCCCAAGCCCTCGAGGCCACAAACTCAGTGGTCAGCCAGCCCTGACCCACAGCCTGAGCCCTCTGCCCCCTCTCCTTGGGGTGCTTTGGTGTGGGAGCAGCTTCCAGGGCTGGTGGCTGCAGGTTTTGGGGTGAGGGGACAACTTTGTTCCCCTCTCTTCTCCAAGGGCTGGAGAGAGACTTTAAAAGGGCCTGGAGTGACAGAAGGAGGGGGAATGGCTTCAAGCTGACACAGAGGAGATTTGTATTGGAGATGAGGAAAAAAGTCTTCCCTGGGAGGGTGGGCAGGCCCTGGCACAGGGTGCCCAGAGAAGCTGTGGCTGCCCCATCCCTGGGAGTGCCCAAGGCCGGGTTGGATGGAATTCTGAGCAACCTGGGATGGAGAAACACGTTTCTGCCCATGGCAAGGGGTGGGTTTGAACAAGCTGATCTTCAAGCTGCCTCCCCTTCCCAACCATTCCATGATTCTACACCTCAGAGCTCTGGCACAGTGCAGGAGCTGGGAAGGTGGGAACACATTCCTTGCCCTGTGGAGTGATGAAGATGATGGCCCTGAGTGGCTGCAGGCAGAGGCTCCAGGTACAGGGAGCAAGGAGGGTGTGAGTTCACTGGAAGAACAACGCCCTGCTCTGAGTGCAAAAGGCTTTTATCTTCAGCAGGGACATTTTAGCAGGGAGAGACTTGCCCCTGCAGTGGCCTGAAGCAGATGAGTGCCAGAGGACTCTGACAATTTGCTCCCCAGTAGCTCTGGGAGCGTGCCCTGGGACTGTTTGCCCCGAGCTCGTTTTCTTAGAGGAAGGACTCTCTCCGTGCTGTCATCGCTCTAATGGAACGTGCATTGATTTCAGAGCTGGGAAGAGGGCTGGGGTCACTCGATGGATATCCATGCAGCCAGTGAGGAGGGAGATAACACTGCCATTACCAGCTTGGAACCTGCCAGCTTCCACCAGAGACAACCCTGGGAGGCAGAGCGACCCCCGTGGCCTCAGATCCGCCCGTGGCTTGGTTGGAGCTGCAGTGCACAAAGTCCAGCCTGTGGAAACTCCTTCAGTTCCTCCCTAAACTTCAGGGAGCTGATGTGCTCCAAGCACTGCTCTGCTGAGGAGCTCTTACAGCATCCAGCCTTCCAAGCAGCTGCTTCCCTCCTCCTCCCCAGTCTCCAGCATCTCCTCTCTCTCCCCCAGCTCTTGTCCCACATCCCACAGCAGGTAGCTCCTCACCCTCTGAGGGAATGCCAGGAAAAGGCAGCAGGAATCAAGGATAGTTCCTCACATCCTTTTTTTGAGGTGCAAACCCCCAAAGGCACACACAGGAATCCCAACCTGCACTGAGAGGCCACAGCTTTCCAAGGGGATGGGCAGGGATATCACCAGAGGAGGAAGGAGGACGAGGGACAGAGATGGATGCAGGGCAGAGACAAAGGGAATAAAGAATTTGGAGGGGCTGAGGAAACTGTGTGGAAATAGTGTGGTGGGAAAAACCAGTGGGGAAGCAGGATGGGAGCAAAAGGGGTGGAGGAGAGTCACACAACGTTAAGGTAATAGGAGAAAAGTCTATTTTTTCTACTGCTGCTAAAGGGTTTCTAGAAGGGAACAGAGGCTGATTCAGCCTGATGAGGGTTTGTGCACATGACTGTGCTGGAAAAGGCTCTCTTGACAGCAATTGTAAGGCGCTGATTTGCAGCATCCTCACTTCTGCCCAAGTTCTCCAGCCAGCCCTGAAGCCAAGGTCCTAATTTATCTCCCAGAATGATTTTATTTTCATGACAAAATAGCAGCTGTTATTGGAGCTGTAATACGGGTATATTTATGGGTATATTTAGATGCATTAAAAAAAAATAACAACTCTATTTTCACCAGAACTCAAAGAGTTCTGAGCGGTGGCACACAAAAATAAACAGCAAAATAAACCCCAAATTTTTAAAAAAAGACAAAAATAAAGCTGGATGGCAAACAGATCTCTTGAAACTATGTAACCTCCTCATCTCGAGAGGTACTTTGTTTTCCCTAAACAACATTCTGGGAAGCCCAACTCCTTTTATCATGGCAAATAAAAAGAGAAAATGCTCAGAGGACGGCGCCTGCCTCTTCCTCGTCGCTTCAAAAACGTACAAGCAGAGCTCTGCAGAACCAAAAAAATAGATTTATTGTTATTGGACTGAGGGCAGTGGTTCAGCACTTGGCATGGCCACTGTTTACAGCAGTAATGCTCCCGGAGACAGGAAGTTCTCCACATCACTCTGCCATTATTTTTCTGCTGTTGACGCTCTCGGAATCGGGAGTTTTTTCGCCCAGACGAAATTTTAAGTAACCCAGCAGAGAGTGTTTGCTTGCTGGCAAAGGCAGCCACGCTCATGCTCAGCCTCATGGGCCACATGATGTTTTTGGAGTGCAACCCCCTCGTGGAGCAGCGTCACGTGGGTGTTTCCTCACCCAAACCCGGCTGTGCCGTGGAAAATTGGGCAGTGGGAAGGTCTTCTCCCCTCCTGCCATCCTGCAGCCACATCCCAAAGGGCACCTTAGAGGGCTGGGTTTGCTGATCTACCTAAACTTGACCAAGGGTATCTGGGTACCAGAGTCTGAACATTGAATTCTTCCCCTGTACCTGAACATTGAATTCTTCCCCTGTACCAGAATCTGTTCCCTAATTCTTCCTCTGTACCAGAATCTGTTCCCTGAATTCTTCCCCTTTACCAAAACCTGTTCCCTGAATTCTTCCCCTGTACCAGAATCTCTTCCCTGAATTCTTCCCCTTTACCAAAATCCACTCCCTGAATTCTTCCACGACCACTCAGATTGCAAAGAAACCCTGATTCACAGTAAAGGCACAACTAAGTAACCCTGAGTCAATTAAAACTAAAATTAATTAAAATTATTGCTTTCTGGGCTCTGTCTTTTAGAAAGGATCCCCATTCAGAGCAGACTGGAGGGAGAAGAGTCCTTGTCACAAAGTCCTTGCTCTAACACAAGCCTGGCACAGTCAGTGGCATTACCCTTTCACAGAATCATAAAATCCTGGAATGGTTTGGAAGGGACCTCAAAGCTCATCCAGTGCCACCCCTGCCCTGGGCAGGGACACCTCCCACTGTCCCAGGGGGCTCCAACCTGCCCTTGGACACTCCCAGGGATCCAGGGGCAGCCACAGCTTCTCTGGGAATTCCATCCCAGCCCCTCCCCACCCTCCCAGGGGAGAATTCCTTGCAAACATCCAGAGGAACTGCCCATCTCCCTGCAGCCAAACCACCCTGATGCTGCCACATCCTTATCAATCCAACATATAAATAAATGCCTGTTTTGAAACTCTATCCATTGCCCCTTTTTTCCCCCCATTTGATTGCCTTTGGATTTCTTCTATTTTCATCCCATCTGGCAAAGGGTGCTCATTGTTCCTCCAGTATCTGATACCACGTCCCCTGAAACATTCCAATGGCTTGGACCAGAACCCGGACGCCTGCTTAATACTGGTTTTACGACCCTGTTGAATAGCATCCTCCTCTGTTTTGCACATACTTTTACCATTCTGAATGCATTTAAGCAAAAAAAATCCAACAAAAAACCCCCAAGTTTTAACCGAGCGCTCAAATAACGCAGCAACGAACTCGAGCTGCACAGAAGGAGCAAAATTCTGATTTCAGAAGACCAATAAAAATGATTGGGCTTGGAATCCAGGCCAGTAGTTTCTGGGGTTTATGTATTTTTGAGAGTCCAGCTCACACTGATTTATTTTTTTTCCATGAAAATTATATCCAGAAGGAAGAGCCCTGATGGCAGAAAGTTCTGATTATCCTTGGTAATACCTCTCTCATGTTCTCCTTCCAGCTACACCTCCTTTGGCTCTGCGGGAATTGAGAACCACCACAAAACTTACTCAGTCCTCTAATCCTGAGAGATGGTAGGAAAGACATATGTAGGTTTAATTTCCAGTCCTTTCCAAGGTGCAGTTTTTGAAAGGCCTTGCTGAAAAATTGTCACAAAGCTCCTGCTCTCGGCTTTAGATTGAGATCTGCAGCAAGCCAAGGCACTTCTCCATTAGCTACTGTTATGATAACCTATTAATAATCATTTTCATCTGCAAAACATGTTTATTTGTTGGGATTTCTTGCATGTTACGTCCTACAAAGAAGATAGTAACTGGGATTAATGATTCCATGAGGAAAATATGTCATGTTTACCAAGCCACGGAGCCTTCCCTCTCCAAAATAACTATTTATTTTTAATTTTATCCAATGAACTCCTATGGTGTCAGGCTTTTTGCATCGGATATATTTCATCATAGAAACCTAAACCAGTTCATTGTACACTGAGGAAACAGGATAAGCTGCAGCAGAAGGATTTTGAAGTTGGAAATGTTTGTGAATGGAGGGCGAAAAATAAAGATTAATTTTGGTTTAACCAGGTAATCAGGAAAGGGGGGGGGGGAGACTGAGATTGGCTGAAGCTTTAAAACTACATTTTTCTTTCAGAAATTACTTACAAGCCAGACAGGCAGGTTTGCCCAGTAGCAAAACCAGGGCGAGGAATAGTAACCCTGGAGCCCAGCCAAGTCCAATGGAAATCTGTTTGGTTCAGGAAAAGGAGCCAAATTGCTTTTATACAACATCTCAAGGTTTCGGGCAACCTGTGAGACTCTCAGCTCCCACTGTGGGTTAAGAAAACCAAGGGCTTGGTTTTTTTAATTCTAAACAGGCACAGGCTGAGCAATACAGGGCAACCTCTTGTAGGACATGAGAAGGTGCTGAAGTTCTGTGCAATTCTGTGAAGCACAGTTTGGGTCTTTAAGCTTTGGCTGATATTTGGTTGGTGCCAAATAGTCACTGGGGGAAATCGATCCTGAGACCCTCCCACAGCCAGGAGGAAAACATGGAAAATGTCTTATTAATGTTTGACACAGACTGTCTTGCTGGATTTCACTTAAATCCTGCAGAGGACGTTTAAACTATTTATTAAGAATGTCGAGAAAGAGATTTTCCTGCTCACAGGGGTGGTTTGCTGTTGGTTCTGATGGGGTTTTAATGGAGGGGGTGGTTGATCACCAGGAGCTGTCACCACTCAAAGCCACTCCTTGTTCTCCATCAGGGATTTAAAACCACCTGATGGCCACGAGGAGCCTCCACTCTGCCCATGACCACGTGAGCTCAGTCCCTGCTCCCACAGCGCTCCTGGCATTGCATTATCACTGGTGGCACCTGAACCTAGTCAAGCTCAAATATTACACAGCAAACAAAGTTTGGGTTAATTTTCCTCTAGCCAAGTATCAAAGGAAGCAATGCCCTTTGAAGCAGCCACCTTCTGCTTTAGGCTTTATACAAATCCAACAGAACAGCTCCTCAGAAATCCCGTACGAGTGCAAACAATCCCCACCTTTGGAAAACAATCCCCTGTTGGAGGAGTAAACAAAAGCATACATTAGTCACTCCCTCCAAAGATGGGTTGGCCAATGGAGGGGATGAGTTTTAACCTCCAAGCCTGACTAATAGCAGCCAGCATTCCCCAGTCACTCCATTCCTTCAAGGATCCTGGACATCACACCACAGCCAACGTTTGGCTGGGGGGTTGTGACCAACTTGTAGCAGGGGAAGGGGCTCCACGACACTCCCTGCCAAGCTTTTCCCTGTGAGTAGGGACTGTTTTCCCTCAGCTACTGGATTTTGACCTTGAGACTCCCACAGTTCACTGTTATGATTTCCAGCTTCATTACCATGGCCAGGAACTGAACTACAGGTTTGTTTTTATTAGCTTCTCCACCACTTTGCCAGCTATTCATTTGAATCTTCTAAACAGTCATCTCTGAATCATAATGCAAATTCCATTTACTGAAAAGGTGGTACCTTTAATATAACAAATGAACATGGTTAATGACTGATACTTTTAGACATTACAGCATCTCTCATGTTTTCAGTAAATGGATATAATTTTCTCTGCATTACCCTATTATTATTCTTTGCTGGCATTATGAAGCGACGTTCTCAGCTGAGGGTGTTTTCCACCAAGTGCATTTGAAGACGGCCCAAACAACACAATTTGAAAGACATCTGCCTCTGTATCCTCAGCTAAAAATGCTGCAGGAGGCACAGGAACTGCACTGGTCTTTTATTCCTAAAATGTATTTACTGCTTGCACGATGTTTCAGCAGGGCCACGCTCTTCCACCTTTGTGACTGTATTTATATCGGAAGGGGATCTGCACATGCATTTCACTTCAAAGGCAAAAATAAAAGCTGGTGTGTATAACCAGGGCAATTTCCTCGGTCTGAAGCCTGACCCATCACCCATGTGGAATAAAACCTTCTGGGAACGAGCAGGGAGAAGTGGGTCACCTTTGAAACTCCCCTGGAGAAGCATCCAACCACTCATCAGGTGTTGGATGCTCACAAAGGGAGAGAGGGAAGGAAGGCTCAGCAGTCCCTGAGCACTCAGTTTGGTTCAGAAAGACACCAGGACACAAATTGCTCCATAAGGGAACGTCCTGAAGTGCAACAGCCGCTGTCATTTGGATTTGGGAGCGTTACGGCCCTGAATTGTCCCAGAGAAACTCTGCTGTGTTTGGAGCACCTTAAAAACCTGCCAACCTCACTCAAAGACAAACAAAACAGGAGGAAAACACATAAGTAAAGATCATATGAAGTCACATGGGAGTTGTGACGGGTTTTCAGGCTTGACTTTAAAAGAGAGGCTGATCCTTCTGAGGTTTTTCTGAGCAACAACTTCTCTTCTGGGGTTTTGAGCCTCCCCCAAATCCCCTCCCAGGCACTGATGCAAGGGAAGCACTTCAAATAAACTAATAGAAAGGTTGCCTGGAATTTCGGGGGTTTAAGATTATGGCTTGGAGCCAACGAGTGAAGTTGCAAAAGGGTCTTAATGTTGATTTTATTTTTTTGATCAAGCCTTGAGCTTGACAACGTCGGGTTCTATATTTTTGTTACTTTTGTGTAGTCCCAGTCTCAGTCAACTTCAAATCCTACTTGTTATTTATGCTCTGAAGGCCTTTTTATTTACATACCAGTAATTAGGGCCTGTGGCAGAGGCACAGCAAATGAAATCTCAACCCCCTCTGTTCTGTCTGGTCTCTCCTCTCCACTTTGCACCTGGAGCATCTGAAGAGTGAGAAAGGTCACAAAAAAGTGCCTTATCCCTTCAGCAAGTCAGGCTGAACCTGCAGAATCTCGGGGTCTATGTAGGAATTATTTGTGTTTTGGGGGGTTAACTCACTCTGTTGCAGAACTCACTTTTTGCAGAGGGTGCCAGGGAGCCCCGAGCTGATGATGAGTCTCTACACAAACCCAAAATTTCCATTTTAAACTGAAAATATGCCACTTGCACTTAACCACAGGTAAGATTGTTCTGCTCTGAATTAGAAGGGGAACTGCCAGAGCCCAAATATCTCTTGCTGCCCGACTTTTACTTTTGAGCCGCTGAAATGCCACCAATGAAAAATTGAAACCACATGGAGACAAACCAAGGAAAACCACACAGCCAATTCTGTGCCTGCACCAGAAAACTCATGGAATCCCCTCCCCATGAGCAGAACTTGAGCCAAGTGAAGCTGAGAACAAGCAGGTACCTCTTCCACTCCTGCCCACGAAGCGGAGGTCGTTGAACCGCGCCACTTGGTTTTTCATGGCAGCCGTGGCATTCCGCAGCTCTGCCGAGTAATTCTCATCATTCCCAGCCATCACTGTCACCAGGGTCCCATCAGGAACATCTCCCAAGGCCACCACCTGCAAAATCAAGGAGCAGATCCCTCAGCTCCCTTGGAATTGGGTGGAGAACAGGAGAAAAATAGGAAGAAGCGGCGACAGCAAAAACGAAGAAGCTCTTTGGGGGAAATGCTCCCCTTCCGAGTTTGCTGGAATGGAAACCTTCTTCTTCCCTAAAAGTCTTGTTGCCTTCAGTATTCTTTAATCAAATCTTTAATTTGCAAGTTTGGTTATAGAATTTTAACAAGCTACATGTGCACCCACTGCTAAATCGTGTCTGCAATGCCACGGTCGACGTGTTGCTCATTAAATCCTTCCCAACCTGGGAAAAAATTGTGCTTTCCCACTTTTCCTATGGAATTGAAGGACCTCAGATAATGTTTTTTTAATATATAATTGCATTACCATAATATGTACTATTTAAGGTTCATGGGTTTTACTCCTTATTGTGAAGTTCTACCATTTTTAACCTTGTTTTTCCTAATGATTGAACTGGAAAGTTTGACACCGAGGCAGCGAGGAAACACCCGGCATAATGTGTCCTCTGAGATGAAAACCACCTGAAATCAGCTTTCCAAAATATTTATCTGTCATCTTCAATAAATCAATGATGAATCAATGTGATGGTCTCATTTCCAGCAGTAGCGCTTAACAGAACCGTCCCAACCTAAATTCAGGCTAAACCCGTGGAAAGTCAGGCCTCAATCAAATGTTTAATCCCAATTTCCTGAATAAGTTCTTTTTTTTCCCCTTTAAAAACAAATCATTGACTTCAGACCTCACCCAGAAATGATTTGAGCCCCTGAAATCTGCCATCACTCAGCCAAAGGCTTTCCCCTGAGCTTTTTGGTGCCTGCATCTCTCAAACAAATGTTTAGGAACCCAGGATTCACTGTGACCACCTGAGAAATATAAAGGTTTCTGATCTTAAATGTGCTGACTTGTAGCTCCATTTTTCACGCTGGTTACACCATGACAAAGCCAATTTTTATTGTAGCTTTTTGAGGAGGATGGAATTTCCTGAACAGTTTTCTCCTCCTGCAACCAAGTGGATATTAGGGGTGTCTCTCCATGTACTCTGGGAAAAATAAGAGCTTAAATCAGGCCCCCTATATATTATTTTACATCTTGTTGCTGTTCCCCCAATTTAGTCTGTAGGGCTCTCACCACAAAAAAAAAAAAAAAAAAAGAAAAGAGAGAGAGAGAAAAAAAAATCCAGCTAATGTTAAATTCCTCTTTTGCGTGTTCTAAGAGGAAGCAGCCCTTCATCGTGTCCTCTGAGTTGCAGCTCGATGTTTTTCCTTCCTCTTACCATTTTCTAGCTTATATCCAGGCAGTTACAATTTGCTGAAGACTGGCACGGCCTGGTTTTATTTCTCTTCATTTCTAATCACTCTTGTTCTTTCCAAACAGAATCAGCAGCTCCTTGGCTTGATCGACACCTGATTTTTATTCCCCAGCCCCAGTTACCTCCAGAATTTGAGAGAAGCCTCCAGTCTCAGGTATTTCCCAGCCTTTCCTTCCACTTCTGTGCTCTGCCTTTGTCACCAGTAACCCTTATTTTCACTTCCACATGCAAACTTCAAATCACTGGGTCAAAATTCCCTCTTTACGTCTCTATTTCAAGTTCCTCTTTCCCGTTCCCCCCCCCCCCCCCCCCCCACCTCTTTTT
>VXBA01000659.1:88179-100267 GCA_013399895.1 Serilophus lunatus
CTCCTTCTCCTTCTCCTTCTCCTTCTCCTTCTCCTTCTCCTTCTCCTTCTCCTTCTCCTTCTCCTTCTCCTCCTTTGCCAAAGATTTTCGGATCTCGCCACCAACCCCCAGAGCTGCTTTAAGCAACAGGTCCGAGTTTGGTGCTAAAGCCATTTCACACTAAGTTTCTACAATTTGTCGGGGGGGTTCTTACTCTTTTTTTCTCCTTTTTTTTTTCCTTCATTTTTAGAAAATTTAATCCCATGTTTTCCACGTCTTTCTGCTATAAAATTATCCCGAATTTAAATAACTTTCCTATTTTAAGGAAAAAAAAAAATATACGCAGGCAAACGACTGTTATAAACCACAGCTTAAAAGCCATCTGGGGTGTATTAGTGGCTGATAAGTTTTCACGGGCGTGGCAGAGATAAGAAGAGTTATTTTCCTGACTTGCATACATCTGCATAGATCTCCTAAAATGTGAAAAGACCGCGTTGGGTTGGTTGGGTTTTTTTTAATCAAGAGGCGGGGAGGATTTTCTATTTAAATTAATGAATATGTTGAGCTCAATTTCAGTCCCTGCTTTGCATCCCGTCTTAATTTGAGCTCCTTGTTGTAAACACACAAAAAAACCCGACCCACGCACGTGGAGAGACACAGAAAAGCACCAAATTACACCATTTAACAGGCGCGGAAAATAGAGGTTTTTATCACTCCCCAGCCGTAGCGATGTTGAGATGAAGGGCGCTGATGTAGAAAAAGGTGGCAATTTTCTTTTCAACTCCACAGAAGCTTTTTCAAGGCAAGTTGAGGAGTTAAGTAAGAGAGAAGTCAGGGAAAATCCCGAGGTGAGGATATTTTGATGCAGATCGAGCTATTTATTTTACATGCTTATTAGCGCTAATTGCACTTGAGTTTTTGCGTTGGTTTTTTTAGGGTTTTTCTCTTTGTTTGGGGTTTTTTTTAACTGTTTTTTATTAGTTTCTTCAGCCAATTCAATTCATCACCTTCCTCACAATATTATTTTCCCACGACAAAAAGGACAACTCTCGCAGGTATTTACTATCCCCTCGTGCAAGTGCCCTACAAAAATAGGAATTCAGGAGTTAAAGCAGCGGGAATCCCGGTGAGGAGGCGAAGTAAAGAAACGCCGCAAAGCTCCTGGTCCTTCTCACACCACCCGATATTTTTTTAACATCCCTAAAGCTCAGATTTGAGCACTTTTTGAATCCTTTCGAGGCGGGAGTCGCGCCGGGTGTTACAACCTCGCAAATTCCCATTCAGCGCTGCCTACATTTGGATTTTGACGTGGATTTATGGCAGCCGTGAGCA
This sequence comes from Serilophus lunatus, assembly GCA_013399895.1. Classification (NCBI taxonomy): domain Eukaryota; kingdom Metazoa; phylum Chordata; class Aves; order Passeriformes; family Eurylaimidae; genus Serilophus; species Serilophus lunatus. The sequence continues at coordinate 89,491 of VXBA01000659.1, forward strand.
AACCACAAGCGAATCTCTCCTTCCCTCTGTCCTACGGGGCTCCTCGACCACAAAGCACCGAGTTTTTTACACAACACAAGCAAGCAAAAGCTCCCAGAGCAGGGGGAGGAAGGGGAACAATTTCGGGATGAGTTTTAAGCAGCCTTAAATTGCAAAGAGCCCGAGCACGCAGCAGGTTCCCATCGCCCAGGTAAAATATTCCCTGGCCGAGCAAAAAGCCTGGACGCTTATTTTATTTTTCTTTTTTTTGGAAGGGTTTGGATTTATGCGGGACAGGAGCAAACTTGCACCGGGCAGGGAACAAACATTTTGTTCAAGGGGAAAAAATGCAGCTCTTGCCAGAGCTGGCAAAGGTGTGACACCAGCAAAAAGCCCGAGAATTGGCTCCAGCCAACACTTAGAACGTGCCCAACCTCGGTCTGAGCACTGGAATGCCATGGAATTCTCACCAGGGAGTGCCATTGCTTGTGCACTGAAATGTTTGGAGCATCTCAGTGGCTCAGCTCGTCGCTCTTGCATCCGAATTTATTTTCTATATGTATTAAAACCCTCCCAAAAAATCCCTGATCCCACAGATTTCCTTCGCAGGCATTGGGGCATCATTAGCAGGAGGAAGGCACACTAAAAACACTACTATAAATATATTTTGATCAGGTTTCTCAATTACAAAACAAAGCAATTATTGCATCACAATCACTGTCGTGGGTGATTCCACTGCCTGACCTGGAAAAAGAACCACCATAGTGCCATATTAAATAATTTTGGGGGCTATTAATAATGTAATAATGAAACGTTGCACAGAGAAAAGCAGCAGTGGGTAAAGAGAAAGGTGATGTTCTCCTTATTTCCTGCAGGGATCTCTCCCAAACACAATCCCCTTCACCCATCTTCATTCCCAGTGGTAAAACCCTATTTTGTTCTCCCTGGGTGGAAGTTGGGAGGCTTTTTCTTTCCAAATAGGACAATCCCCGCTCTTGTCACCCCAAGGATTTTAGAAGGCAGATGGCTCCTGTTTGAGGATGTGGGGAATGATTTGCCTGGATATCAGAGACCTGGGTGGACATGGAAACTTCCTTCTCCCATTTCACCTCCCCCATCGCTCAGAATTTTCCTCTCTCGGGGTTAAAACCCTCATCTGGTGGCAGAAGGAGCAGGGAGTGGGGAGCAGCCAGGGAAGGATGATTTTCAGGAGAGGCTGAACTATGAGTTTGCATCCCCACCAACTCCAGTGTTACAGATCCTCCCAGGGCTTTCCTGGGTGAAGGGATGAGTCCAACCAACTTCCAGAGGAGTTATTCAGACTGGGCAGAGCCCCAGAAGGTTGGGAATGAAATGGCTTTTGGCTGCTTCTTCCCAAGGCCATGGATACAACCTCAGTGCTCGACTTGTGGCCAGTGCAGCACCTCACCAGTGCCACCAGCCCTGGGGACATTTCTCCACCTCCCTGTTTCCTCAAGGGGGGATTTAATCCCACAGCCACTTGTGTTGATTCCCCCCTCCATTATCTGGCCTAGTCAGGCTGGCTCAGCTTTGCTGGGAGGTTTGGTAAGGTCAGAGCCAAGGCTGGACTCAGCCTTGTGCTCACCTGCTGCTGCTTTACAAAACCCATCCTCATCTGGCTCTAAAAATCCTTGCTGGAGCATCACCAGTGAGTTTTCTCCTTGGTCTTACACAACTGCTGATAAACTGCTGGGTAGGAGTGGAGACAGGGCTTCATAACATGAAATAATAAATATCATAAAATCATAGAATGGTTTGAGTTCATCCAGTGCCACCCCTGCCCTGGGCAGGGACACCTCCCACTGTCCCAGGGGCTCCAACCTGCCCTGGGACACTCCCAGTGATCCAGGGGCAGCCACAGCTTCTCTGGGAATTCCAGCCCAGCCCCTCCTCATCCTCTCAGAGAAGGATTTCTTCTTAATATCCCACCTCACCCTCCCTCCTTCAGCTTAAAGCCATTCCCCCTTCTCCTGTTATTCCGCGCCCTTGCGAAAATTCCTTCTCCAGCCTTCTCCTAAGTCCCTTTTCGGCTCTGGAAGGGTCTCCTTGGAGCTGAACAATCCCAATTCTCTCAGCCTTCCCTCATAGCCTTGGTGGCCTCCTCTGGATTCACTCCAACAGCTCCATGTCCTTCCTGTGCTGGGGATCCCAGAGCTGGAGGAGCATTCCAGCTGGGACAGGCTCTCTGGAGGTGCAGGAGCAGAAGGGGCACATCTACAGCTGAGGGAACATCCAGTCTTGTTTTCCCAGCACTGCAAAGGGTTTAGTCCTGGCCAGGGTGTTCCTGAGTGTCAGGGAATGGGAGAGGTTATGGAGAAGGGCAACTACAGGGATTAAAGGTCTGAAGGACCTACCAGTGAGGAGGGATTAAAGGAAGGAAATACAGAGATACAATTTGGGGCAGAAGGGGAGCCAAGGGGACTGGGGGCTAAAAGGACATGAAAGACCACTCTGAAGAGGAAGGGGAGGGACTGTTTTCATCAGCTAAAAATGGTAAAACAAGGAGGAACAGATGCCAACTAAAGTAAAATGAGTTCAGTTTTGAGAGCAGGGGCATCGCTGATCCTGAGATCAAATAGGGAGGAGAATCCACTCCCAGGGGAGCTGCAGCTCCAGCATCACTTGAACTTTTCAAGTCACAGCTTGACAAGCACCTTGGAGGGGAAAGTTAAAGAAAGAGCAGAAGCAAAGCCAAAAAATGCTGGGATGCCCAGCCCCCAGGATGGCTTTGAGGCCATTCTAGAGGAAAGCAGAACCATGCAAACACTCAGAGCTGTGGGGTTCCTTTCTCCTCACGGTCCAAAATTAAAAGTGTTTGTGTAGGGAAGACTCAGGAGGGAAAATTAGTCATTTAATGTGATTCTGCTGTGGCTGATCCCTAGAGAAGGCAATTACTTGAAATATTTGGGAGTATGGGGTGGAGAAGGGAATGGGAATTGTTGAAAAGCTGCCATGTGCTCGAAGTACTTGGTTTAAAAAAATACACCTCGTGTGCCATTATACTCTGGTCATCACATGCCTGGATTAATGCAGATAATATCACCCACACCTCGGGTTTCTGGGGTGTTTTATGTACTCAGGTTCGTATCATAACAACCTCCAGCACTAATTGTAACATTTGGGCTTTTGATCTCCTCTGGAAGGATCATTAGAGATGCCTTGTACCAGCAAATGGGGGAAAAATAAAATAAATATAAAATAAAATAATACAAAATAATTAAATAAAATAAATAAAATAATACAAATAAAAAATAAATAAAATAAAATAAAATAAAATAAAATAAAATAAAATAAAATAAAATAAAATAAAATAAAATGTCCTGAGGTTAGTGGTTATTGACCAGGGAGAAATTCTGGTCACTGAATTCAGCCTAGGAAAAATAAATCACTGTGACTGTGGTGCTGATCAGGAAAAGGCAACTGTGACATTCACACTGTGTCTGATCCAAATGAGATGGTTTGGGTTTGCCTTTCTCAGTGTTGGTTTGCTTGTTTTCATTCAAAATTAAGTGTGAATTTTGGAGAGACTCATAGAATGGTTTGGGTTGGGAGTGATCTTAAAGCTCATCTCATTCCACCCCCTGCCCTGGGCAGGGACACCTCCCACTGTCCCAGGGGGCTCCAACCTGGCCTTGGACACTCCCAGGGATCCAGGGGCAGCCACAGCTTCTCTGGGAATTCCAGCCCAGCCCCTCCCCACCCTCCCAGCCAGGAATCCCTTCCCAAGATCCCATCTCTCCTGCCCTCTGGCAGTGGGAAGCCATTCCCTGGGTCCTGTCCCTGCATCCCTTGCAAATGGTCTCTCTCCATCTTTCCTGCAGCTCCTCCAGCTCCTGCAAGGCCACCCTGAGTTCCCCCCAAAGCTTCTCCTGTGCAGCTGAACAATCCCAGCTCTCCCAGCCTTTCCTCCCAGCAGAGCTGCTCCAGCCCTCTGCTCATCCTGGGGCCTCCTCTGGACTCTCTCCAGCAGCTCCAGGCCCTTGCTGGGCTGGATCCCAGGGCTGGAGCAGCTCTGCAGGGGGGTCTCACCTGAGGGGGCACAGGGGCACAATCCCCCCTCCCCTGCTGCCCGTTCCCCTTGGGAATCAGCCCGGGATCACTTGGATTTCTGGGCTGTCAGTGCACAAGGCTGTTGGTTGCTTAAATAACTACAGAAGTGTCATAAGCAGGAGATTTAAACCCTCAGTGTATTCCTGGGATAAAGCTCCTTCCCTTGGCATCTCTACTGCTCTTTACTGCTGACCTGGGAATTTCTGGGACATCATCTGTTGGGACATCACCCCTCCTGACTGGGAGACTCTCACTCCACCAGGAAAACACTCTCCTTACAGGGGAGTTTTAGTCATAAACCATTTTTTCCCCAACAAATAAATAAAAAACCACCAAAACTTTTAGAAAAGTCTAAATCACTACTAACCTTGGCCCAAATTTCAACCAGTGAGATTTTCAAACAGAAAAGTTTTAAATCCCAAAATGTCTTTCCCTCTACAAACAGGATTCCTTGTTCAGGTCTTTTCCAAAATAATTATTCTGTGATTCCACACACAGTTCAGAGCAGCAGATGCTGAAGCAGAGGTTTGGCAACACTGGATCTGTGCTTGTCACACACACTTGTACTAGAAATTGCTTGTGAATTCTCATTATAAGAGGAAAGGAGAATTATCACTTTAGGCAGAGATAAGACAAGTCCTAGTCCTCTGCTCTCGCCCCATAAGCACAGGCTTAGCCTAAAACTGGAAATGTGTCTTAAAGGGGGAAGTTTAGTAAAGGATTTGATGTACAATGTTTGTGCTGCCTTAGAAATAAGTGGCTTTTTAGCTGGAGTTTTTATTACTAATCAGGATCAAAAATAGACAAATCTTTTCATCCTCGTTTTGCTGTTTTTAAGATCTGGCAACGTGTTGGATGGAGCTCTGAGCCCCCTGGGACAGTGGGAGGTGTCCCTGCCCAGGGCAGGGGTGGCACTGGATGGGCTTTGAGGTCCCTCCCAACCCAAACCAGTCTGGGATTCTGTGTCTTCCTAAAGTTCCTGAAGTCCTTTTCTAATTCCTGTCCCACACATCCCCCAGGGGATGAGCCAGGCTGTCCATGGGGGGACAGAGGGGCTGGAATGGGGCTGGCACGGGCCAGGCCAGGGTCACACCTGCCAGACACAGGCAGGGCCAGGCTCAGGTGGGATGTTAAGTGGAGAAGAAACAGTTTAGGAGATTAACTTGTGGCTTTGGCTGTGGCTGTGGGGATGCATTAGAGGTGCAGAGCGTGGCTTTCTTCCTCCATCCCTGCTTCCATCAGGAGGTGTTGCACTGAAAGTCACAGAATTCCAGAATCATTTGGGTTGGGAAAGAGCTCCAGGGTCAGGGAGTCCCACCCTGTCCCTGAGTGCCACGGCCAGTCCTTCCTTGGGCGCCCCCAGGGCTGGGCACTGCCCCCCTCCCTGGGCAGCCCCTGCCCACCCTGACCCCCCTTGCCAGGCCCCAATTCCTCCTCCTGTGCCCCCTGCCCCTGCCCTGGCCCAGCCTGAGGCCGTTCCCTCTCCTCCTGGCCCTTGTTCCCTGGGAGCAGAGCCCGACCCCCCCCGGCTCCCCCCTCCTGGCAGGGATTGCAGAGAATTCCAGGGGCCCCCTGAGCCTCCTTTGCTCCAGGATGAGCCCCCCAACTCTTTCACTTCTTGTGTTGTTTTTTTTTAACACATAAAGCTGTTTTACAACTTGATTGCTTTACAGGACTTCCACAATCTGATTTTTTTTAGAGGACTCCTAAGCTGATGCCAATGTTTGCCTGTGTCAGTGTGTTAAGCAAAGACTTCCCAGGACATTCATGTTCACAACAGGCTCTTCTGAGCTCTCAAACTTTGCCCTTTCACAGGCCAGTTTGAGGAGGTTCTGGAAGCCCCAGACCTACCCTGGGAGCCCCAAGGATAACCCAGAACAGGCCTGGACACCCTTCCATGGCAAGAGATGGGCTCACGTTGATTTTTGAGGCAAGGCAGCTCATTCTTCAGCCTCAGCATCACCCTCGGTGTCACTGAAGAATTACCTGCAACCCCCACTCCATGTCCAGTGTCAAACAATCCTGGCCCAAAACTGTGGGGGACAGGAGGTTCACGACATTTGGGGGATGGAGCAAAACGAGTGCTTAACTTTTAGGGGTGAAAGAAGACCTTCAGTGATGGGGAGGTGGGGAGAGGACTCCTGGGGGAATCGTGGAGCTCCCTCCCTGCAAAGTGCTGGGACAGGCTGGGCTGATGCCTGGACTGGCTGGGGGAAGGCTCCTGGATCCCTTTGGCATCTCTCACCACCAGTAATTGGCCTTGAAACACCGGGGAACAATTGCTGTGAAAGTGTTGCTTTGTTTTAAGGGGACTCCCTCTCGGGTGGTTCCTTGCAGAAGCGTTTTTAATTTGCCAGGTATGTCCCCCCCCCTTTGCCTTTGATCTCAACCACAGGTCTCCCCCAGGTCGCACAAGGTGTGAATTCCCATCCAAGCCTCTTCTGCCTTTTGTTCCAGGTGAGATCCCTGTGCCAGGAGGGGAACAGAGCTTGGTCCCCCCTCGTGTCCAAAATGAGGATGCTGAAGGACCTGCTGGCCCTTTTCTCTTCACCTCCTTGTCCCCAGACAGGTCTGGAAGTGTCATTCCAAGCCTGGAAGTGTCATTCCAAGCCTGGAAGTGTCATTCCAAGCCTTTAACTTCAGTCTCCTTACCAACCTGCCCTGAGATTCACCCAAACCTTCGAGGATATTCAAGGGCACGGAATATTTTGTTCCCAGCAATCACCAATGGCTCCCTGAATGGCAACCACAATACACAACCCTTTGCAAAGGAAATTTGCTGCAGAGTGAACAAAGCTTAGCAAGATTAGCTGAAGATCATATTCCTCTCCTGCTTGCCAGTTCCAGATGCTGCACATGATACCCCGTGCCACAATGTGCTGACTATCAACTGGCAAGTTCATTTTAATCTGCTTTTCCTCTAGTTCATCTACATAATTATGAAATTAGGGACTGTAACTGCCTTAGTTTTAGCTCTGTTAGGCAACAGATGTATGTAGCAATACATTTTAGCTCTTCTTGGCCAATATAAAGCATCCATTGCATGGTTTTTGGTGTGAATTATCACCACAAAATCAAATCTATGCATGGCAATATTAAACAGAGGCAGCTCTTTATCTGGTCTCTGCACTATACAACCCCCCTCTCACGGCACCCACTTAATATTACATTTATCTCCTGTATCTTCAATGTCCTGCAGAGCAGGAATTATTTGTAGCTGTTAAAAAGACCCTAAACCACAGCAAACATCCCACATTTATTCTGGGCAACCAGCTCTGGGTGGCCCTGCTTGGACAGGGATTGGCCCAAGAGCCCTTCTGTGATTCCAAGGTCATCCTGCAAATTCCTTCTTATCCCCTGCTCTTAAACAAGCAAGAAATGAAGCTCCTGATTCCTCAGGTGCCACAAAAAAGGACAAACACAAAGAATCCCTGCACCTTACAGAGCAAAAAAGGATCCCACAAACCCCCAGATTTATTCTGGACACGTGTCATAATACCTTGGGCAGGTCAGAAAAAAACTGTCTTAGTTTTTTTTCTGCTTTGGAGAAGCCAAATTAAACACCCAGGAGGTGTTTTCAGCACCTGAACTGCTGTGGAAGCAAAGCAGGGAAAGGCCAGGCTTGTCCCTGGGGAATGGCTGATCCTCTGGCAGGCAGGAATTTCATCCCCTTAGTGCTGGGCTGGTTGGAATTTATCTTTTTCTAGCCCTTAGGTATATTGCAAAATGATTCCATGCCATTTTCCAAGTGTTCTGCCACAGAAACCAACAGAGATCCTCCAAAGTGGGGAGGAATTCAGAGTCCAAGGGGTTCATGGGCTATAGAAACCTGAATAAAATCTGTCCCCTCACCTCCCTGCAAAGGGAAATTTTGCAGCAGTTAATGTTTAACCCGAGGGAGGTGCCAAAAATTTGCTAAAATATGGTGTGGCAGAGGAAGAGTGAAGGAATCTCTGAGCTGGAATGAAAAGTAGTAGTTATCCCTTTCTCCAGTCCCAGCTTCCATTCTTTTGTGTTCATTGGATCTTTTAGAATGGAACCCCTAAAAATATTAAAACCTGGCTCTAAACCCCTTTTACTCAGAGATATTAATTTGTTTAGTTCAGTTAATAGTTGATGGGAAAAGAGTCACTAATTTGGACAAAGCCATGGGAATATAGAAAATAAACTTATTTTGCAGAATGCCAGGTATTAAAAAAGGGTGTAATATCTTTTCCTCTGGTTGTGAAGAAGCTCCAGTGATGCTGGAAAAGGCAGTTTTACTCTCTGCAGCCACACAGCAAAATGGGCCATGGCAGGGGCTGTGCAATTTGGGAAGGTTTTCTTCAAATTCCCATTATTTTATCTAAACTACCCTTGGGATGAAAAGCTCTCTTTGGTGCTCTGGTGGGAAAATCTTCACTCGATTTGGGAGGGATTAAAAACTCACCAAGGCAAGAGGCTGAGCCTTTATAAAATGTATAAAAGAGCATCACTTGTGTAATCCTGGGACTCAAATCAAATGAGGCAGCAATTACACTGCCTGGTCCTGCCTGATCACTTTGCCATTTCCAACCATCCAACATCAAGTGCTGTTGGAAGGACCTCACCTCCCACCATCCAGTTCCCTCCAGTTTTGGGGCCATCCCCCTCCCAAATATTGGAAATAAAAGCTGTTTCGAAGTATTTCCTCTCAAGAAACTGGTCCAGTTGAGCTTTGCACCATTTTTATCAGCCCCTTGTGTTGTCCCCTCGTGGAAGTTCATGCACATGCACACAGTGAGATTTCCTTATTTCCCTCCACCAGAAATTATATGATTTAAAGAGGTTTGGGGGGGTTTTTTCCACCCAATTCTTCCCACTAATTTATAGGCAATATTCCTATTTCACGACAATGCAAAGACAAACTTTGGAGAAAGAAGATAGAGAAGCTTTACCAAAAAAGCCAGAGGCTGCTCTGTTTTTCCTCATCAGGTACATGGTCCAGGAGAGAGGAGAAGCCATCCCAAACTGGTTCATACTGGAGTTGCTGGCAGTGGCCAGACACTGGGAGAGCCCAGCAGAAACTAAGCAAGAGGAGGGGAGAGCTCTTCCTTTTCACTCCACTCTTCCCCTGCCCTAGAGATCATTATTTAACATGAGCAAATTGAAAAATGACACACAGCCATACTTAGGAGGTGGGTTTTTTTCCTTCCACTAACCAAACTCACATGAGACTTCCCATCTTTCTCTCCTCTCCCTCCCTCTCTCTCCCTCTGGTTTTTTTTTTGCCTCAGGCATTTATAGGCTGGTAATTTTCATTTTTGCTCCTCAGATGATTTTTCTCTGCCCCATTAGAGTGGAAGGGGGTGAAGATTGAAGTTCAGTTTTGCTGTGAGGAACCAGGTTGGGGTTGTTCCTGTTGTTTTGAAAGGTGGAATAATGACAAGGATAATGATTCTTCCCCTGCTCACAGTATTTTATAGTCACACCAGACAGTGGTATCAAGAGAATGCCTCTGACTACAAAGACTTTTTTTTTTCCCCAATACAAACCACCCTCATTCCACCTGGACAAGGGAACAATTCCAGTGCCAGCACTGGGATGGGAATTTTGTGGGATAAATCCATAAATATGAGTCAGAACCTGCAAAACTCCAGATTCCTTCTGTAGGTGAAGGGATTATCCACCTCAAATCCCTGATGTTTAAAGGGAAAGAGCCCTTCCTAGAGGTATAAAAGTCACAAGTGAGTGTGTCACACTTGTTACTAAGTGTGGAATGCAGCAGTTTTATGGGAATTCACAGATGAGGAGATCCATGGATGGATGGAGGAAGGAAAGGATGGACAGACAGGGATGAGGATCTTCCATAGAATTAAACCAGACTCTGAAGTTCAGCTCAGCTGTTTTGCAGCATCCCAAAAAACTGCAGAATCCAACTTAAATTCCGATTTCCAGAGCATCTCTTGTATCACAGCAGTGTAAAATCCCCCCACAGTGATCCCCTCCCTCCCTTTTCTTAATTGAAGAAGGGGAGACAAATACATTCCCTGTCCTTCACCTCATCTTTCCTAATCTATTCCTTCTCCTAGAAACTGCAGAGATGTTCACAGACACTGGGAAGAAGACACAAAATCAAGTAGGAGCAGTTGCATCTGAGTGATCAAAAAGAAATGCTGCCCAAAACCATTGGGTGGGGAGATTATTTGGGGTTTTTGGTTTGTATTTTCCAGATTGGGAGATTATTTGGGGTTTTTGGTTTGTATTTTCCAGATTCCAGGCTGGGATGTTTTTAGTGAACTCAGAGAATTCACGTGGAAACAGGAGGCTGTGAGATTTGCCTGGGGTTTGCTGCTGGCCAGATTTCACATTTCAGGAACACTGATAGAGTTTGTAATATTATTTTTTATGGAAATGCTAAAATCTCACTTGTCAGCACGTGGCCACAAACTTGTATTCCCTAAAAACACTTCAACACATGCAGTGCTGACTATGAGGAAAATTGTGCTTAAACTGTTCCAGAACAGCCCAAGCTGTGAGAGAAGGTCCCATTTGCTGTGGATCACAGGACAACAAAATAAAACATCATTCTGGGAAAGGCTAATCCAGAAACTGGGACTGTTTGAGTGCTCTGAACAGGAAAACAAGAAGGGGGATGTTATTTCCCTTTCTTTGGAAATTTGGCTCAACACTGCCTGAGTAAAGGAGAGACCTGCACAAGAAACACGAGGGGAAGAATGGAAAGAGGAGAGGGGGGGGGGGGGGGGGG
>VXBA01000659.1:100282-154025 GCA_013399895.1 Serilophus lunatus
GGGGGGGGGAAAAGGGAAACTCAACAGAAATGCCAGAGACATGAAGTGAAGCAGCACAACTCCTGCCCCCCTGCAGCAACTCTTACCCAACCCTGGGTTATGACATTATTCAACTGTCACAGGAGGAGCGTGAGGGACCTCAGGCAAATGTTTCACCAACTGCACAACAAGATGTTTCCTGGGCTTTGCTGACAGTGGTTTGGAGGAGCTGCAACAGCCCCTCTGTTCCAGGGCTGATAACCCCCCCCACGAGCTGCTATCTCCACATGGTCCCCCTGCAGCAAAGGTTCCTCCTCTCCAACCCTGCAAGGCTGAGGTTGGAGCCTTTAGTCCTCAGCTTTCTCCTGGTTTTCTTTTGATTATCAGTTTTCACCTTCCTTTTCCTCTTGCTGCTTGTCCATCTATCAGGGGCTGAGCACCTTACGGGCATTTGCATAAAGATAAGGAAGGTTGGGGCTGTGCAATGTGAGAGGTTGGATCTCCAGGGAAAGCTCAGCTGCAGACCCAGGGTGGGTTGGAGTTTGATGCTTTCCTTCCCTGATACAACACCTGAACTCTCAGAGAATTGAGCAGATGGTAAAAGACTTTCTTTGCCACTTTATATTTGGTTATTTTGGGATTCTAGGAAAAATCCCTCAGTCCTTTCAGAAGAATGGTTTTCACTCCTTGCAGGGTGTGTTCACCACTGAAAAGATGATCAAATAAACATTTCAAGTGAAACCCCAGGTAAAGCTGGTCACTTCTGTATGTTAAAATATCAGCCTGGAGGTGGTAGGGGCAGAGAGAAGGTGATGGGAGCCAAAAAAAGACCTATTCCTAATTTTTTAATATATAATTTAAGGAAGACAAAATATGAAATACAAAATATACAAGCACAATACAAAAATACGAGTATGAAAATCTGTTTTCCTGCTGCAGCTCTCATGGACTGTGTGCAAAATTGTTGGTGTCCAGATCATCTGGAAGTCAGTGATAACTTTTAAATCTCATGATCTCTTTGCTTCTGTGCAAAGAATTCTACTTCCAGGCCTGGTCCTTCCAGTATAAAGATGACATTGAGGTGCTGAAACAATTCCAGAGGAGGCCACAAAGTTGATCAGAGGGGACTGGGGCCAATCCCCTGTGGAGACAGGCTGGGAAAGTTGGGGCTGTTCAGTCTGGAGAGGAGAAGGTTGTGGGGAGACCTCAGAGCACCTCCCAGGGTCTGACGGGGCTCCAGGGAACTGGAGAGGGGCTGTTCCTCAGGGACTGGAGGGACAGGACACAGGGAATGGGTTCAAACTGAAAGAGGGAAAATTTAAGTGAGATTGGGAAGGGATTCCTGGCTGGGAGGGTGGGGAGGGGCTGGGCTGGAATTCCCAGAGAAGCTGTGGCTGCCCCTGGATCCCTGGGAGTGTCCAAGGGCAGGTTGGAGCCTCCTGGGACAGGGGGAGGTGTCCCTGCCCATGGAACTGGACGGTCTTTAAAGTCCCTTCCAACCCAAACCATTCCAAGATTTTATGATCTTAGTCTGGAGCATGGGACAAATTTTAAGTTTGGTGCTTAGGGAGCTTTATAACCTGTTTTATAAAGCACAATAAACATCTGCCTGGAATAAAGTGGAACTAACTTGGAATCCTGTGCCATTCAGTGGGGTCCCATTAGCAGGTAATATGGAAAGTGAAAGTGGACTAATGATTTCTGTTCTCAGACTGAAGGGACACTCAGAGCTCTACAGCCACAGAGCTTTCCAAACTTTAAAAAGCAATTTTCCTGAAGTTTTGCAGGATTTCATCTTCTTATATTTTGCTCTTAACATCCCACACAGACTGCAGGACACTTCTCCAAACTAGTCCATGTTAATGAAACCTTTCCTTCAGTGAATGTGCAGGACAAGGACATTGTGAAGTGATGAAGTTCCCACACACATCCCTTTAGGCACCTTTTAATGCTTTCAGAACCTTATATTTCTTAAATTTCAACTTTAAATTCTCAGACACAAGGGTCTGGGCTCCCTGTGGAATCGATGGGCTTTATGGCCTGTGATATCCTAAAAAACCACACAAGAAAAAGAAAAGAAAAGGAATATCTGATGTCCTTTTCCCCTCTTCACATCCAGCCTGTGTCAATCTCATTTTTTAAGCCTGTGCACAGAGATTACCCAACCCAGCCCAGAGAGCTTCACTTTATGAGCACAAGTATTTTTAGGGTTCTCTGAACTGAGCCAAATGAGTGACATATTTTTAAAAAGCATAACTCAGACCCCCCCAAAAAACCCAGAGGGGCGAGTAAGAGTGAAACAGGATGGAGCACACGTCCTGTTTTCGACATGCAACAGCATCTTGAACCAACTTTGAAGCTCTACATCCTCTTTGCAGAGCGTTTAGCAACCCCGTTCTGCAGCAGGTTGTTTTTTCTGGAAGAGGAATGTGTCTCTCTGGGGATTGCCAAACCTGTGGATGAGGGTGGATTTCACTGACAGACACACATGGCTACCAGGGAAGTTCAGAGGCCAGGACTTCTTTTTTGGATAAGGATGATGTTTGTGTGCACTTTGTGCTGAAGCTGGACACGTTCTCCAATAAAACTGAACGTGGTGAGATATTCAGAAAAACAGCTAAAATTTCATTTGTTTTGGAGCTGCTTGCTAGAAATTTGAAAGAAATCTAAAGCTGGTTGATTCCTTTTTTATTTTGGTTTATTTGTTTGACATGACGTGTCTTTCCATCACCATCTCGTTTAAATAAAGTCCAAAAGTTGTGAAATGGCTACTTTTACTAAAGGAGGGAGCCTTGCAACCTGGAAACACATTTGCTGTCTTGGAAGGCTTTAGACAGAGTTGAAGCTCATTATGTGAGACTTTCTCAGCCAGACTCTGCCACAGTCACTGCAGAAGTGACACATTTTCTGTCAGCTCAGCTTCCCTCCTCTCCCTGGCCTTGAACCAGCACAGAAACCAGCCCAAGGACTCGGACTGGTGTAGAATAAACTGGTTTGAAAAACAGGACCACAAACAACAACAGGGACATGGAATCATAGAATGGCTTGAGATGGAAGGGACCTTAAAGATCACCCAGTGCCACCCCCTGCCCTGGGCAGGGACACCTTCCACTGTCCCAGGAGGCTCCAACCTGCCCTTGGACACTCCCAGGGATCCAGGAGCAGCCACAGCTTCTCTGGGCACCCTGTGCCAGGGCCTCCCCACCGTCTGAGTAAAGAATTTCTTCCCAATATCCCACCTAACCCTGCCTTCTGTCAGTTTGAAGCCATTGTCCTGTCACTGCCTACCCCTATAAAAAGTTCCCCTCTCTCCTTTTTAAAACTCTCTTAAGGTGCTGGAAGGTTCTGTGCCACAGTAGAGCAAAAATGCCAAAGAAAGCCATGCCTAAAAACCTGGCAGAGCTGTTCCCATGCAGATTTCAACCAGCCACCAACATCTCTGTCACCATCTCGAAGACCTTGCCCCTCTTGGTTGGTTGAGGTTTAGCCAAGAGACCTGATGGAGGTAAATGGGGTTCATGTCCTGCCTGGTCCTTCACATCCTTTCTACCAATTCCCTTATCCAGAAGGACAGAAGCACTACCAGAGAGGGTCCTCACAAGTGAGAGTCATGGATTTGAGTCATTTATTAGACTTCTCCAGCTGCCTGGAAAGCCCCAAACCTGGAACCCTGCAAAGCCTGAATTCCGACCAGCCACGGAGATGAGGGCAAAAGGGCACCACAGATACACCACAATTCACCAGCTTTTGGAGCAAAACCATTCCCAGACCTCCATGTAACCATCTGTCAGGCCCCAAACACCCGGAGTTTCGGTGAGTAGTTTAAAGGCAGGACTGAAACCCTCAGGAATCAAACCGTGGGCTCTGTGCTGTGAGGTCGTGGAGCCTGAACCCGCCGTGTGCTGAGGAATTTTTGGGTTATTCTTTACCCCAAAAACCTCTCAGTGCTCTCTAGATCCTATTCAGTGAAGTTCTTCCACCACAAAAAGAGAGAAGATCCCAAGGCCAAGCCAAGTCCCACACCTCAGAGGCCCCTCTGATTCATTCACCCAGAACCTTGAAGGAGATGCTTCCCAACAGCGCTGTCCCACCCAGGCCAAGTTTCCCTTCAGTCCCAGGTGCAAAGCTGCAACAGGGGGTGCACAAAGTCTGAGCAGCTGCCTTGGTGAAGCCGTGGAAGGGCAGGGAAGGTCCTTTCTGCCCTCCTCCCACCGCTCTGCTCACTGGTTTCTCAGAGGCACCTCTGCCATCATTCCCATCTGGAGGCTGTTGGACCCCTGGAGAAGGGAGGATGATAAATCCAGGTTTCTGGAGCCATTGCAACTCACTGGTGCCTTGGCTTTGGGAGGCAGAACCCTCCCTGTTTTGTACCCTCCACCACTCTTTTGGCTCCTGTTCCCTGCCCAATAATGTTGATTAGGCTTCAGGGCAGAAGCAGCATTTTGCACTTTCTTCCAAGGCAGGGTTTCCATTGCGGAGAAAACTCAACCTTGCTTTCTTTAATAATTCACATGGCAGTATTGTGTGGATACTCTTAACTGCTACTTAAAAGTAATTAATTGATTTTCTGACATATCAGTTAACAATGTATTGCACTGACATGAAGTTGTGACTCTGCTGTTGATTGGGCTGGAGGACTCGAGGCATCGCACTCCCTTCAGGAGCTGGGCTTAAAAGACTCTAAATATATTCTGCTATAAAAGGAAAGGCATTTTACATGTAGTGTTGTCTAAAACTTGAATCCATATGCTGCCTCCAACCCTGTCAGGGTGAAGTATTTCATTGTTATTTACAGGAGACTGAGAGTATTTAAATTTAGAACATCCGGTAGGTACGAGAACACAATTTCTCTCAGCTGGAGACTTGGGGAACTGCAGAGAGAGAGAAGGGAGGCTGCAGGAGGGTTTCATGTGTTGGTATAAACTGGGACAGGTTGTCCACACTAAGTTCTCTGCCCTGTTTGAAACCCAGGGTCATTAAGCCATATCTATGGATGAGTCTGAAGCAGGAGGACAAAATGCCAGAACCTGTTTCTGGAGATTCATGGTGGTTTTTTTACAGCTTTTTATCCTTCCAGTAGGTCACCAGTTGTAACAAACTCCAGGGTTGGGTGGTAGCAGCAGGTTAAATAAATGACTGTGGTTAAAAAGTTCAAACCATTCTGGCAGATAACAAAATAAGACCTTTTTTTTCTGTATTTAATGACATTATCTGAGAAAATTAGGGGCATTTATTTAGCTTCACAATTACAAATTCAGAAATCTATGTTTAATTACTTAGGCTTGAGAACTCTGGCCTGTGTAGATAAGGGATGGGGGGCACTACTGGAAATATTTCCATTTTTATAGAGGATATGAGCTTACTTGCTTGTGATCTGTGCTTTGATATAGGCAATCCCATCATGGATAACTTTGAAGGTCGAATCCCCAACTTTTATGTGTTCCAGGATACTTCACATGTTGAACACTGCTTGGCTTCTGCTCTCAAAGAGCCTTTTTTTCTCCTTCCTTCCTTCCCTTTCTATGAAACACCACAGAAACATGAGTTGAGGAACAGAGCAACTCCCCCCTAAAAGTGTTCTTTTAATAGATATTTTATGGGAAAGTGTTTGTGGGGAGAAACAGGTGCTTTTTGTTGTATCAGCTGTAAAACTGGGGAAGAACCAAGGAGCTTCTGGTGCACAAACCCTTTTTCAGCTATTTTTATCCCCAGTCACCTCAAGAAATTCTGTCATTTCGTGTGTTAAGAATATAAGAACATTTCTTATCCACACTCAGCCTTGTCACAAGATCTAGAAGCTGCTACAGGAAATTAATGTCACCAAGACCATCCTGTTTATGCAATTACAGTATTAAGTGGCTTGACTTCTGTGTACACACCACAGAACACAGTCCCACACCATGAAACCTCCACCCTCAGAGTTATTTATCACCAATCACCGAGATTTGAGCATTCAAAATACCTGTTCTGACTTGTTTTAACTTCAGAAAAGCACCATCAGATTCGGCAACGAGCAGTTGTGGAGTGTTTGGCTTCAGAAGAAACGAGTTTAGGAAGAGAAGAGAGATCAAGAGGTCATGAATTATTAACAGCCCCCTCTGTAGATGGGAGAAAGTGTCAAGATTTTGCTCAAGTCACGGATTGATTTTCTGACACAACAATTGGAGAGATGTGGAAGCAGCCACTTGGATGGCAGTGTCAGGGGTACAATCCAGCAGGAAATGGGATTCCTCCTCTCACTCACCAGCACAGCCCACAGTGATGCTCACAGGGAAGAAAGACTGGGAAAAGTAGGGGGGATGGATAAAGGAAAACAAATTAAAGGAATCCTGTGTGTAGAGCTGGATAAATGGCTGAAATTTTACTTTTTAATTTTTTTTTTCCCCACTGAAGCAGATTTAGGCTAAAATGACATTTAAAGACTTCATGCCTATTTTAAAACTTAGAATCCCAGAATTGTTTGGTTTAGAAGGGAACTTAAAGATCATCTCATCCCACCCCCTGCCCTGGGCAGGGACACCTCCCACTGTCCCAGGGGCTACAACCTGCCCTTGGACACTCCCAGGGATCCAGGGGCAGCCACAGCTCCCTGGGCAAACATTTTTTGTTTCATTGAATTTTGTTTCATGAATTTTGTTTCAGTAAAAAACAAATGTGTGCGTGTGGAGGACGACTCTCATCCAGCTGCACCCTAAAGCTCTTGACTGTCTTCAGAATCATGTTAAAATGGTTTCACTGTCATAATTTTCCCTGAATGAGATGAGGGGTAGCATCACTTTGCTCATGCTGCCATTTCCCCCGAGGGTTGATTGCTGCTCTCCTTCCACCCAAAGAGTGTGAAGCAGAAAATTACACACTCACAGAATCCAGAATCACCCTTGGAAGAGACCTCCAGGATCACCCAGTGCCACCCTCACCCAGCACCACAATCCCCTCCAGTCCATGTCCCCAGGGGCCACATCTTGAACACTCCCAGACACTGGGACTCCAGCACCTCCCTGGGACACTCATTCCCATCCCTGCCCACTGTGCCAGGGAAGAATTGTTCCTGCTCTCCCCCCTGAAGCTGCCCTGGGGCAATTGAAGGCCCTTCCCTCTCCTCCTTTCCCTTGGCACATGGGAGCAGAGCCCGACCCCCCTCACTGCACCCTCCTGGCAGGGAGTTGGGGAGAGCAATGAGGTCCCCCCTGAGCCTCCTCTGCTCCACACCAACACCCCCAGCTCCCTCAGCCCCTCCTGGTTCTCCAGCCCCTTCCCCAGCTCTGTTCCCTTCTCTGGACAGCTCTGGTGAGAGGGAAACCAGGATGGGGGGTGACAATCCCCTGTGCTGGAGATGGGAAGGTGAGACACCATCTGCTCAGCCAAGACCCTTCTCCATGCTGCAGAAATCCCCCTGGGAAGCCTTTTTTCAGCTCAGCCAAGGACTGAGCTTTGTGTTAAAAGAGATTTGCAGGGCCAGGCTCTGGGACAGGGGTGCAAAACAATGGTGAGCTTATCTTCAAGCAGAAAGCCAACAGCTTCTGCACAGCTCTGATGGCAGATAAGGGCAAGGCAGAGCCTGGCAATAAATGATCATGTGAAAAAACGGGCAAGAAAAATTTAAAGCACATTGGAAGGATCAATTAATGCGAATTTTAGAAGGAAATCTGCTGGATAAGAGCAAGGCAACCACAGGTACCTAAGCACTGAGGAACCCAGGGCAAAACTGGTCAGATTGGGTGGCTGAATTCCAGCCCCAGTTTCCCATGGTGGGAAAAGCCTGCTTTGTGTTTTCGTGTGTCGCTGCTGAGTTGTCTTTGGAGGAGTGTGTTTGGTGGCCTTTGTTGAGTTCTTAGTGGTTTGTATCCCACCACACATCTGGCTCCTTTCCAGGGGAGCCTGTGTCCTGAGAAAAATCATCTAGCAATTAGCATGGAGATAAGAATATTTCTCTCTGCAATTGGGTGGTCTATTTTATAGCTCAGACTGAATTAGATCCTGGAAGTCACAGGTATTTCTGAGGCTAAAGCTTAACAGAGCTGAACAGAAAATTCAGGAGGATGTGGCCCACAATTCTCAGGAAGATGGAGGCTTGGAAGTTTGGAAATGTCTGTACATTATTGAAGGGAGGGATATTGTAGCTCTGGGGGAGACACAGAGTGCTGAGGTGTGTTTTTCTACAGCATTTTTTTGCACCTTTTTATTTTCCCAATACAAGGTGTAACCTTCACTAAAGACAGGCAGTGCAGACCTGGTCCAGAAGCTGGGATATAGGAAGGCCATGTTGGAGCAATTCCAGAGGAGGCCCCAGGATGAGCAGAGGGCTGGAGCAGCTCTGCTGGGAGGAAAGGCTGGGAGAGCTGGGATTGTTCAGCTGCACAGGAGAAGCTTTGGGGGGAACTCAGGGTGGCCTTGCAGGAGCTGGAGGAGCTGCAGGAAAGATGGAGAGAGACCATTTCCAAGGGATGCAGGGACAGGACCCAGGGAATGGCTTCAAACTGACAGAGAGGAGGGTTAGGTGGGACATTGGGAAGAAATTTTTCCTTGTGAGGGTGGGGAGGCCCTGGAATACATTGCCCAGAAGTCAAAGTTTAGTAAGTGATGGCTGAAGGCTGTAGAGCTGAAGGCAGGTGGTTAAAGCTGCTGAATCCCTGAAGAATCAGCTGGGAATATTTGTGCAAAATCCATCACAGATGGGAAAACACCTGTCAAGACCCATCACAACTCCCCTGTGGCTCTGACCACCAGGATAATTTTGATTTTTCCAGTAAACAAGGGCAGGAGATGTCCCTGGGCTCCCTGTGCCTCTCAGTGCCAGCCCATGCAAACGCCATGCAAATTTTCCAGGCTCCTTCCTCGTCAGGAGGTGGTGGAGCATCCCACGGAGCAGTAGCTGTGGCTGTGCTGCCATGCAAATCTCACAAGGGCTTGTTTGCTTTCCCTCCCCTGGAAGAACCTTGTGCTCACTGTGAGGTAGAAGAGGCCAGGAATGTGTGACTCCCAAAGCCTCTCTACACTTCCAACCAGGATGGCAGCAGGATGGAGGATCCTTGCTGGATTTTCAGCCTGTACACAGTCATGAGCTTTCCCTGTTTTCACAGGTTGGAAAAGATGCTCAGGATCATCCAGTCCCACCACAATCCCCTCCAGTCCATGTCCCCAAGGGCCACATCCAGACCCTTCTGGAACATTTCCAGAGGCTGGGACTCCACCACCTCCCTGGGACACTTCTTCCAATGAGTTTTATCATTCCAGAGACGATGGGGGTGTTAAATTGTGCCCCTACACAGAGGGGAGATATGAAAACACATAAACTACAAGGATCAGTTTGAGATACAGATGCTTAACAGGGTTCTGAGCACCCTGGGACAGAGGGAGGTGTCCCTGCCCATGGCAGGGGGTGGAATGAGATGATCTTTAAGGACCTTTCCAACCCAAACCATTCTGTGATTTTATGATTCTATGAACCTTTGGAAAAGTGGTGTTTTAAGCAGCCTCACTATGACTTATTTCTCAGCAGTTTCCTGCAAACAGACTTTATCTTCTGGTTTGATAAAAGCTGAGGGGCAGATAAGTAAGAACCAGTGTTCTCAACAAGAAGTTTGTTTGCATTTCATGTCCCTGCGGCGAAATAGTGAAATCCTGGTGCTGAATGAACGGCAAGGCTCCCCCCTCCCTGCAGGGAGGTGACCCTGGGATGTGCTGTGCCTGCTCAGGATGGACAGGGAATGGATGGAGTGACCTCTTGAGGTCTCTCCCAGCTCTGCTCTCTTGAGATCTTGCAAAACTCCCTTTTAAATCCCATCAGCTGGGCTGTGATCCCCCTCTTTGAGCTCAGGGAATCAGGGGCTGGAGGCTGAAAGCAGCATCTGAAGCAGTGTGTGTGTCCATCAGTGTGCGTGCACTCCTACACGTGTCTCTGGAGCAGCTGCTTGATCTCCATTTACAGCAGTCTTTGCTTCTCCTCATCAAAAACCAAGTGCTGAACAGAGCCACGATGTAAAGGACACTGTGCTCACTCATTTTATACATTTATAATCTTTACCCCAAATGCTTTTTTATTATTTTTTTTTTTTCCTAACAACACCATCATTTCCATAAAACGTTTCAGATTAGAGAAGATCTCGGCTAAATTTAGCTTTTATGGAAGAAAGACTAAAACATAATTAACTGTTTAAAGAACAAAACCCAAACCACATGAAGCAATGAAACTTGTTGGCGAGAAATCTAACAGTAGTGCTTGGTAGCAAAAGCATCTCCTGGGGACCAGATGTTTGGGGTTTGACACAAAAATAGAAACTACACTTATGTCAAAGGCTTTACTGCCTGAAAAACTGACAAACATGGAGTGTTGCTTTTTGGGCACCACAAATTTCCAGGTTGTACAGAGAAAAATGGAAAGAAAGCCAAACAGCAGCAAAGAATTATTGACTGGGTTGGTTTTTTTAAAAAAAAACCAACACAACTCCCCAAACTAGTGATGTCTCTCCGCCTTCAGGCAGCTTTTAGTGCAGTCTGAATGGCTAATTATTGCCAGCAGTGGTGGAAAATTTGCTTTGCAGGCACTTGATCACCCTGAAGTATCAAGCTCTGCTTTCAGCACACAACTTTCTATAAATTCTGCTTAAATAGGCTGGTTAGCCCTCCAGCCTCGTATTTTATAAACTGATATTTGGACTGTTAACATGGAGAAAGCAGGAGAAACCCAACAAAAATCAACCCCCATGTGTGATTGTCTCATTTCTCACCAGGAGAAGAGAAACTCAGTGGCCTGATTTCCAAGGGTGGCTGGAACTGGGAGTTTTAAGGCAGCAGTGCCTCTGCCAGTCAGGCAGATTGTGGCTTTTTGGGGGGAAACCAGCAGATTGGGATAAGAAAGAACATTAAGTGGAGCACCATCCCTCGGTTCCTGTAGGAATATTTGTTCAGAGTTTGGATGAATGTGATGATGTGGATCCATCATAAAGAAGTTTATCCAACTGGGAGGAGGATTTTATCCAACAGGAGGAGGAATTGGGGCCTGGCAAAGGGGGGTCAGGCCTTGGCAGGGGCTGCCCAAGGAGAGGGGCAGTGCCCAGCCCTGGAGGTACCCAAGGAAGGATGGATGTGGCACTGGGGGCCAAGGTTGCACTCCATGGGCTGGGGGGGCTTTTGCAACCCTGTCATTCAAAACCACTCCACACTATTGGTTCACAAGCCATCACCAGAGCAGAGCTTTGCTACTGCTGACCATGAAAAAGCCTTTCCAGCCCGTGAGTCAAACCCAGCAGAGCGAAGGGAGATGAGACAGCCCAGCAGACACTGCGTGGATTTTCTAGGCGGGTGTCCGTGCCTTCTATCACCACGTGATGCTGGGACATCCAAAGAGAGACATCACTCCCTGCCACACACAGGGCCATGTACACGCTCCCCAAAGCTAAACAGATGTCACAGCAAGCCCACATCTCACCCAAATTTTCTGCGAGTTCAAACAGAAAACATCAGGCCAAGCGTAGCCTCCTCCGCCGCGAGCACACGCACCGCTTTCACTTTGATTCTTGACTTCTTGACAGAGGGTTTCCTCTCTCCTCCTGCCCCCCCCTCCTCTCCATGTTTCAAGCTTGAGAAGATCTAATAAACTGAATTTCAGTGTTGCTTCTGCACCGGACACCAAGGGAAGATGGGCAGGCCAAAAGCAGAGCTGAAGTTTTGAAGGGCAAACCAAGAACCTTTGATAAAAAGGAGGGAGAGGGACTTTTCCTATGGACAGAGCGACAGGACAAGGGGAAGTAATTTTAAATGAAATATTAAGAAGAAAATCTTTATTCAGAGGGAGTGAAGCTCTGGCACTGGTTTCCCACGGAGTTTATGGACTGCTCATCCCTTGAAAGTCAAACCCACCCTTCTTGAATAGAATTTAAATGGAAGATTAATGTAATTATTCACATGACCGGGGTTGTCACACACATTAATATCTTTTTATATGTTTATCTGGACACCTGAAACAGCAAAGGGAGCCACAGACATGATGCCAGCCCCCCCCCAAAATTCTTCAGACCTTTGTGAAGGACGAACATTTCATGTTTTCTGGGAGACATCCAGCATTTTATCATATTCTGTAATATCAAAGAGCAGGAATTAAACCAAACTCAGGACTTTTTGGAAGTAAATGCTTCCATAGTAAGATTTGTTTCTGTGAGACTGGAACTCTCTTAGTGCTGTTTGCAAGCTGGGAAACACATTTTGAAAAGCTTGTGAGTAGCACCACTCTCAGCCCTCTTAAAATCTGAAGAGGAGTGAGGGAAAAATTAGGAATTTGGTGCTCACTTAATGCAGCTCTTCAGATTCACTCAACACCAGCTTTTAATATTATGATGGAGGAAAAAAAGTGCAGCCAAACCCAGCCCTTCCAGCAAGGAGGGAGAATTAACCAAGGCAAGTTTGTACACACTGAGGCTGAACTCACTTCGTGTTCTGTCTAATATCTGAGCAATTAGATTTTATTATTAAACCATTTAGGGTTTAATTTCTGTTTGGAAAATTATTCTTATTTAGCTGTAGGAGTGAATAAAAGGACTCAGTGAGTCTCACTTCAGTGCCTGGTAAAATTATGGAGAAGATTATTCTGTTATTGAAAAACACCCTAAAGACAACCCAGTCACTGGTCACACAACAGCACAGGTTCATCAGGGGAAAGTCCTGCTTAATTG
Source organism: Serilophus lunatus (assembly GCA_013399895.1). NCBI lineage: Eukaryota > Metazoa > Chordata > Aves > Passeriformes > Eurylaimidae > Serilophus > Serilophus lunatus. The sequence goes on from VXBA01000659.1 coordinate 112,930, forward strand.
ACTTAATTTGCACTTAATTTGCTCTCAGGCCCAAGGTGGGATTGTTGGGGTGTCCAGTCCTGCACAGGATCCCTGAGATCCTTGTGGGTCCCTCCCAACTCAGGAGATCCTATGAGCCAATAATCTGGTTTTCACTCATATTCCACAGATTTTTGTTGAATGGAGGTTAAAAAAAAAAGTGATTCCTTCACAGTCTGAGCTCTCATTTCCTCAGCCTGGAATGAATTTGTGCATGTCCATCCTTTTTCCCAAATTAATGAATAAATTAAAAAAAAGCTGACAATGCTGAACTGTACTTCTCTGGAACTGCAGCTTAGAATAATATTGGCTCCAAAACCCTGCTGCAAATTCTTGCATATTTTGTTCAACTTTGCTCCTTCCCATATGCAAATTTTCTCCTGGCATGCAAGTTTGTTATTGCTTTATGTCCCAAAAACATGCAATCCAAAGAAAAAAACTTAGGCCAAAATAAGTGAGATTTTCAATACCTCATTTTTTGCCTCTGCAAATATAAAGATCCTTTGGCCCTGTTTTACCAGGGGGCACAATATTAACTTTTCTTTACGTGGCTCTTTCCATCCCAAAGAATTCTGTGGAGAATTCCTGATCAGGGGGCATTTGGAAACACCAAAATAGGCACAACCACATCTGAGGTAGGACGTGGGAGCTTTTTAACCTGAGGAGAATAAATTACCTGGTAGGGCTGCAGGGGAAAGTCAGGGGTGGAATTTGTGGTCCACTCTGCCCTTTGGGTTTGGGCTCTTGTCCCCAAAGGACAAGAGGGAACGGCCTCAGGCTGGGCCAGGGCAGGGGCAGGGGGCACAGGAGGAGGAATTGGTGCCTGGCAAGGGGGGTCAGGGTGGGCAGGGGCTGCCCAGGGAGGGGGGCAGTGCCCAGCCCTGGAGGTGCCCAGGGAAGGATGGACGTGGCACTCCGGGACAGGGTGGGACTCCCTGACCCTGGAGCTCTCTCCCAACCTCAAGGGTTCCCTGATTCTCTCCAGGCACTTCACCCACCAGCAGACTCCTATTTTCAACACCAAGTCACTGTCTGCCCAGAAATGGTGTCTGAGAATTCCAATGAGTCCTTAGTGCTGCCTGGACTTTAATGATCCAGGTTATAATTAATAATAGCAGCATCCACTCTAACTTAGGCTCCAAATCCTTGAGCTGAAAGGAAAAAAGGAACATGTGGCCTGCCATGTGCAAAGTATTTGCCTGTCCTTGAATGTCCTTGGGAAATGTGCTCTGGATTAGGGAGATCTTAACCCCCCCAGGAGCTGCCTTTTGTTGTATATATCCATTAGGAGCTGAAAGAAGCAGAAGCACCCATGAGCAAAGTTAGAAATAAAACCAAGGGCAGCCCAGTGGGAGGGGTTGGCAACGAGCTCAGAGGTGCTGGGGGACCCTGGGGCCTTTTAGGGCCACCAAGTCTGGTTGTCTCTCCGCTCAGGTTCTGTGGGATTCCTTCTCACCCTTGGCCACGGGGCTGGAATGGTGCCTTCCCCCTCCTTGGCATCCTCCCCTTGGTCCTCCTGGCAGCCAAACCCAGGGCATTGCAAGAGGGAAGAGCCACCCCTGCAGCAATTGGGGCTTTTCCATATTTCCCACCTTCCTGCTACCCAAGTGTGGCCCCTGAGTTCCTTTGGGGTCGCAGCTCCTCTTTGTGCGAGGGTTTTTTTGCATTCTGTTTGGGAAAATCCTCAGTGCTTGCTTCTTACAGGTGACTTGTAATGGAATTATTTTTATTCTCAGAGCTGTCTTGAGGCTGCCTCTAATGTATCCCCTTCATAATGTGATTTTTATAATACCTCTTTTTCCAATATGCTTTTATTCAGTTTTTATTCTGTTTTAAGACGGTCCTATAAGTTTCCCATTACGGTCTGGATATTTTCTTAAATGTTTTCAAGGCCTTTCCCCCTGATCAACAGAGCTTTTTATCTCTCAGGCTTACTTTTAAAATCATTGGTTCTGCATGTGTGATATTCTGTTGATTACAGTAAAACTGGAGAACTCTCTTAAATGTCAGGCTGCAAATGCCTCACTGCTTTATTCCCCCCAACTCTTTTTGAAGGTCACTTTACCAAACCCAAATAACAGCAAGATTAATGTGGGGATTCTCCTTTTGTAATGGTCTAGAAAGCTAATGATAATTTTATTGTTTGATGTTTTCTTATAGACAATGATTTTTGGTGGGTTTTCTTTTTCCTGAAGATCAGGGATTGGATTCTTTAATGAAAAACATATGTTGTAACTTAAGCTTAGTAAGCCAAGGCTGTCTCTGTGTCCTACAAAACTGGGCTAAATCCTTTGATTTATGGTCAGTATTTTGAACCATGCAGTACAATTATCTTATCCATTCTAGAGACACCAGAGAGAGAGAGAGAAAAAAAGCTTTAGAGTTCAAATCTCAAACAGACTCAAATATTTCAATTAGAAGCCTTTGCTCCTTGATTATTGTTAGGGAGGTTTGCAAACTTTCCTTCCAAAGGTGACAAACTGTGAGCTAAGAACCACAATAACCACACTCCAGCCACTTCTCCACATGCTTTGACCATAAATGAAGCAATTTCACCTTCAGCTCATTCACTTTCTAGTTTAGTGAAGAGAAACTCCTCAGTGTTGAAGTTTTAGGGTCTATTCAGAGCAAGACAAGACTAAACCCAGAGATTTAGGGCTGTGCAGGCAGTGAAAGGTCAATAATCAGGGCTGTTATTGTACAGAACATGCTGTAGGATTAAATGACATTTATTATTCTGAAAGAGCTGAAGAATTTATGCATCAATGCAAATTTTCAGGTAGATTTTAACATCTTCATTTTAAATGCTGTGCATGTGGTGTGTTTAAAGTACACTCATTCTCCTGATAAAGCCTGAACTGTCTGGCTGGGGGCCACAGTTGTGTTTAATCTGTAGGATTTTAATTTCCTGGCATCAGAAATCAGCCAGAGATTTGTTACCTTGCCTTTCTGAATGGAAACACTTTCTCTTTTTGGCTCAATCAAAATGTATGCCAATGTTAACATTGCTGATCTTCCCAGAAAACTGCAGGTTGCAGCAGCTTTTTGCAGAAGAAAAAGCAGAATATTTATATATGAGGGAAACCTTTATATTTGAGGGAACAAAAATAGATGCTATCCTCTAATTGTTCAAGGTGAAAAACCCTTCAACCAAGTCTTTAGAAATTGCAAATGCTCCTATAATCAGGGCAGACTAAAAATGCTGATTGCAGCAGAAAATGCACAAAACCACATGAAGCAAACTGCTTCAAGTTCAAACTTCATTTTCGTTGGCAGAACCTTCCAGAACCCAAGTTAGGAGAGTTTACTGTTTGTCACTTGTGGTACATCCTGGTTTATTTTTAAGTTTGATTTTCCATTATCAATCAACACGTTCCTGTTTTCATCCCTGGGTGTCTCTAGGCATTATTTAGTGTAGGGAAGCACGAGACCATGTTTTAATCTATTATTTACAGGAGCTAAACATGAAACACTCTCTATATTTTGTTAAAACTTAAGCAGTAAAAAGTTTTGATTGTCTCAGTCTACAAGGTTGACTTTCCTACCCACCTGCACCCAGGAATAATAATAATAAGAAGAAGATAATCTAATAATCCCTGTCTTCATGAGGCTCATAAGGTTGTGGTTCACACCTGGAGACCCACAGAGAAACTGGAGGAGGCTCTTGGTGACAACGAGCCAAGGGTTCAAATGTGAGAATTAACGACGTGCTCGGGTTTGGCAGAGGTGACAAGGCTGGAAAACAGCCTAAAATATGGAAAGGTCTTAAAAGCTGAGCTGGAAGGTGCTGTCCTGTGACAGGTCAGGATGTATTTGCATGATGCTGCTTCTGGGATACAGAATCCCAGGATCCTGGAGGTTGGGAAAGAGCTCCAGGGTCAGGGAGTCCCACCCTGTCCCTGAGTGCCACGGCCAGTCCTTCCTTGGGCACCTCCAGGGCTGGGCACTGCCCCCCTCCCTGGGCAGCCCCTGCCCAGCTCCCTGCCCTCTCCTTTCAGGACTGTTCACTGGTGAAAGCCTTGGAGACCAGCACAGGGGACTAGGGAGGAATAACTCCCTGCTGGGGACACATCCCTGTGTGTGCCCTCACAGTGGGATTTTTTTCTGCTCCATCTCCAAAAGTGCCCTTGGGAAGCCCCAGGACTGTGTGTGACACACGAACCAGCACCATGCCCAGACCCTGCCCAGGAGCCCTCCCTCTTTAATGCAGACTTTCTCTTTTTCCTTGTTTTGTTTTTTTTTTTTATTTTTTTTGAAGTTCTGGTGGCAAGTTTCTAATGTTTGAAAAGCAATTGTCACACGTGAGAGGAAACAGCCCAGACCACCCTGGTCCAAGCCTTTATGTGGACATTTAATCTCCTCCACCAACATCAAAGCCCTTGCTCTAACATCCAACTGCATTGACTCACAGGACCTTCCCAGTTGGTTTTCCCTTCCCTCTCCCTCCTTTCTTTCCCTCCTCACTTGCTCCATTTAATAATGCTGCTCCAAAGGGATTAATTTTTTTTCTCCTTCCTCCTTCTAAAATGACAGCCCTCCCTCCTACACATTTATATATCTATATATCTCAATATCTCTCTCTATAAAAATGTATTTTTCTCTCTCTATAAAATATCTATATTTATATATAGATATATAAGAATATATATGTGTGTATATATATATTTTTAGTGCCAGACTCCCTCACCCAAGTTTCTTGAGGGTGTCAAGGCAGGGAGCTGGATGAGGCACACGCCCTGTATTTGGAAATACCCCCAAATGTATATTTTTATTCACAAAAGGAACAGTTTTCTGCCTTGCAACCACCTTTATATTCCAGGGCCTCCAATACACCATCACTGTGCTGTGGCAGGGTGGAATATCCAGGCATGGGATTTGGGAAGGGAGGATCTCTCTTCACATTTACCAGCATGACACAGTTCAAGGTCCCTTCAAACTCCAAACTATCACAGAATTATAAAATCATGGAGTGGTTTGGGTTGGGAGAGACCTTAAAGATCATCTCATTCCACCCCCTGCCATGGGCAGGGACACCTCCCACTGTCCCAGGGGGCTCCAACCTGCCCTGGGACACTCCCAGGGATCCAGGGGCAGCCACAGCTTCTCTGGGAATTCCAGCCCAGCCCCTCCCCACCCTCCCAGCCAGGAATCCCTTCCCAATCTCCCATTTAAACCCCCCCAGTCTCCCCAGGTCCCTTTGCTCAGTGCAGGAACACTTTGCAGCCAGAGCTGCAGTTTCAAACATTGATTTTTATGGAGAAATCAGAGCCCTGCTAATTTGCTTGCCAAGTCCTACAAACACACACACACACAAAGTTTCCTGAGCTCCAGGTTTCAGGCATTGCTGGTGCAGACACGTGTGGAAATCCTGGATCCTGAAACAGCAAATAGAAGATGGTTTTTTCCCCCTTTTGATCTACACTGAGGATCAGAAAAAAGAGAGAATTTTGCCCTTGATACACCAAGGGAGAGAAGGGATAACACATCAAGGGAAGCACTTCTGGATCCTGTTCTTCCCCAGCTATGGAAATACAGATGCTCCAATTCCTTTTGAAGTAAAATTAGAAAGGAGCTCCTGTTTGTGGTGTAAGGTAAGGAGGGCACGTGCTGGGCCACACTGGAGCTCTTACAACAATAAGGATTTTCCTCCTATTCCAGCACTGGGAATTTACTTTTGTGAAAGTTGATGTTTCAGTGAGATGAACCACATTTCATAAATTTGAATCATTTTTTTCATACAGATTCAGCCCAAAAACATGGAAATTAAATCGAAATTTTGAAGTTCTACATTGCTTTGACATTATCTAAATGATTTTTTTTTTTAATTAAACTTCACTAGGGTATTTTTTGAATTAATATTTTGACTGTTTCTTTTGGTAATTTTTGGGTTTAGGTTTTTGTGTTTTCTAAAGTTTTTTTAATGACTATTCTACATAAAAATAGAAATAAAAATTTTAAGCCAGTGTTAAGCCAAGCTCAAAGTGAAAAATTTACATCCAGGTTGAGGGAAAATACTTTGCACAAACTTTAATTAATATTTTTTAAGTTTTAATTTTTCATCTACTGTTTCTTTCTCTTTAAAATTTTATTTTTTAGGTTTGTTTTTTTTTCCTCATGTACAAATTAACCCAAAAATTCTTAAAGCTTCAAAATGCTTTGAGGGAATGACTTCAGTCATGAGAGGGCACAACAAGGTGGAGAGTTTACAGCAGATTTGGCTGTTTCCTCCTTCTTAGTGTGACCCAGAGCTTGACAAAGGAGGAGAAAAAAGCTGCCTCTAATTGTGTCCCATCTTCTCATGTTGTGTCTCTGAATCCCCAAATTACCCCCCCCTTAAAGGAAACATTATTATTTATTCCATAAATGAGTTTTAGAGGTGCTATTTAAAGCTGAGGAATGACTGTGGCAGAGAATATTTGGGTCCAACAGGACACTGTGAGTTCACACTCAGAATTTTGAGCACATGCTCAAGACTTGTCCTTCAGTAACCCTGACAATGGATTTATAAATATGGTCCAAGTGAGCCTGAGGAATGAGGGAAACTATTTCACCTCCCATGGAAAGGAAAATTCTTCTGCCTCCCTGCAGGGATAGGAAAAGGAGGAATATCCTTGGGCTGCAGGAGGGCAGGAGAGATGGGATCTTGGGAAGGGATTCCTGGCTGGGAGGGTGGGGAGGGGCTGGGCTGGAATTCCCAGAGAAGCTGTGGCTGCCCCTGGATCCCTGGGAGTGTCCCAGGGCAGGTTGGAGCCCCCTGGGACAGTGGGAGGTGTCCCTGCCTGTGGGAAGGAGTGGGATGAGATTCTGTGATTCCCAAGCCACAGGGACCATGGAAACATCAGCAGCCCCTTCTGACTGTGGACTGCTCAGCTCTGCCATCCCTTAGCTGCCTGTGAATCCTTGTCTTAAACAAAGGGATGCCACCAATTCCACATGTGCTGGGTTTTGTAGGCACAGGGACTTTGTCTCTTCACACCAGAGATGACCCTCACCCTGGGGATACCAGTCCCTGACCACTCTTGCAGGGCAAATTATCTTCTAATCATTTTCCAATTATTTTCTAATATCCAGTCTAAACCTCTCCTGGTATAACTTGAGGGCATTTCCTCTCATCCTTTCACTCGAGATGTGGCAGAAGAGCCTGACCTTGCTCCAATCTCCTGTCAGGGAGTTGTACAGAGTGATGAGGTTCCTCTTGCCCACACCAACACCCCCAGCTCCCTCAGCTGCTCCTCACAGGACAAGTTTTCCAGCCCCTTCCCCACAGCGTGGTGGGGCATGACTGGGAGATGCCCTTCCCTTCAATCCTGCCCACAACAAAGTTCCAGGGAAGATCCACCTTTGCCCACCAGCCAGCACTGCAGGAGGCAAAAGCTGCCTTTTTGGGATGGAGGCAGTTTTGCCCCCAGAATCATTTAATTGAGTTGGAAATGGATGGACATTGCCCCAGGAGCTGAACTCGACATCATCTGATCAGCCATCACCTCTCCCTTAGTCCCTGGCTACAAAACTTGGCATAGAGAAGCCAAATCCCTCTTCTTCTTGAGAGAACACACATTTTGGACGAGCACTTGTAGGACTTGGAGCCCGTTGTTGGTGCTTTTTGAGGGGGAACCACCCCACTGACACATCAACTCTTCAACACCAAGGGTGGCCGAGCTCATCCACTGCCTCACAATAACATGATGTGACTTAAATGGAGGGTTGATGTGAAACATGAGGATGTGCTGCATATTCAAGAGTGAAAAACATCCTGGAAAGTGATGAAGGAAAAGGTCATTGGCACAGTGCAGAAATCCCTGAAGGATCTGCAGGGCTTTGCTGGGTGCCTTGATGGATAAGTGTTAATGACCATGCAAAGATGTGGGCAGAGCTGACCACCAGCCCTCAGCCCTCACTGCAAAATTATTGACAGCTATATTGCTTCTTCTTGTAGTGGTTGGGAAATGAAATGCCCTTCTCTAATCAAGTAATTGCATTAAGCAACTGTTGGGAACGTTTTGCTGCTCTTGTTTAATAGCCTTGAAGCCAAGTGGGTTTGGTATTTGTTAACTGTCAGGAGTAGTTTTGGTCACATTCGTTTTTGAACTAAAACAACGCTGGTACTGCTCCTGCCCTTTCAAGTCCAACTTTGTTTTGAAGCCAACTAGGAAATACAGGCAAGTGGAAAGTCTGGGAGATCCTCAGCCTGGCAGAAAGAGGGAAGCAAGCACAGGAAATTCTGGGGAGAATTAAATACTGAACCAGTGAATATGGAATAATACTAATACTACTACTAATAAATGGTATTAAGACAAACCTAACACCACAAAATGTTTAGAATTCAGAGCCATGCAACTCCTGGGAGTCTTTGCCCAATTTCATTGTCTTTCTCCCCCTGTAGCCAGCAGCAGTTGCAGCCCAGCTGACTGTGGGTGGGTGGAAGGATCCACAGTGACTGTGCCCTCCTGGGTGTCACCCTGGGAAAAAGCAGCCCCCCCAAATGTTGCTCTGCTCCACGATGTTGGCCTTGGTGCTTGAGGATCTCCAGGATTATCTGCAGCTGCTTTAACCTGAAGCAGCTCTTCGCAGGCTAAGGAGAGGTTAGCGACGGGGCAGTGACCCCGAATGACAAAAGGCAAGGTAATTGTCCCAGATAAGGATGAGGGAATTTGCAAAGCAGCAGCAGCATCTTCCCTACCCTCAGGGATTCATTTGGTTCTCCTCCCGGAGTGTTGGGAAATGTTCAGGCTGTGAAATGACTGAAGGGGCACCCTCAGCTCATCACCTGCACTGTACCTTGCTCTAGAAACATGGAATGGTTTGGGTTTAAAGGGACCTTAAAGATCATCTCATTCCACCCCCTGCCCTGGGCAGGGACACCTCCCACTGTCCCAAGGGGCTCCAACCTGCCCTGGGACACTCCCAGGGATCCAGGGGCAGCCACAGCTTCTCTGGGAATTCCAGCCCAGCCCCTCCCCACCCTCTCAGGAGAGTTTTGAACTTCCCAACATCCCACCTAACCCTGCCCTCCTTCAGCTTAAGGCCACTGCCCCTTTCCCTGTCACTGCCTGAAAAGTGTCTCTCCAGCCTTCTTGGAGCCCCTTTAGGGCCTGGAAGTGATGTGTTGGGATGTGAATTATTGACAACAAGAGCAGGAATGGAAACTACTGAGGGTGTAAAGCAGGGTCCAGTAAAGACACAAAATGTAGGTGCCACATGACAACCCAGCCCATGTTCCATGTGTGAGGCTGAGGTTTGACAGCGGATCGACAGCTGCCACACGAGGAAAAGTGACACTGCCCAAGCTCAGATTTTCCAACCTGCAAAAGGTCTAAGTCCCCCCACCAAAGGCCCAGGAGCTGAGCTCTCTCATTCCTGCCAAAAATAAAAATAACCCAGGAGCCCTGCTGACAATCCTTGCTTGTGTTCTTATCACCTCAGCCCAAGAGTTTGGTCAAACTTCTCCAAACACAGGACAAAAACGGTTTTGACAACAGGTAAAACTTACTCAGAGCCCCTTGTATCATTATTTTCTCCTGTCACTTAACAGCTGCAAAACCTGATGTTCATCCTGAGTTCCATTTTCTCCACGGGTCCTGAGGGTGTCTTACAGCCTTTCATTTTACTTTGCTGCTCATGTATTCCATATTTGCTGGCTCTGATGTTTTCTTCCATGACATTTCCCAGCTGCTCGAGTGTCCCTTCTACAGCCCAAAAAACAGGACTGAAGTATTTAAAGCTGAACTTGGAATGCACAGTGAAAATGGAATCTTTGCTCAAAATGTTCTCTTCCAATGCATTTTATTTAATTTGTGTTTTCTATGGGGTTTGGCTTTGATGTCTGGGCTATTTTATTTTTTTAATCAGCTAACTTTCAGTCCTGAGCAAGGGATTATTTAGGAATTCTCAACCAACAGGCCAATTTAGTTTGAAATTACTCCACTTGGGCAATTGCTCCCATAAATACACCAGTCCAGGTGCAGTTTTGACAGCAGAGACAGGTTCATCCACAAAAGCTCTCCTGCTCTGCACTTAACTTGCTGGAAAGGAACAAGAGAATTGGAAAACAAGCTTTTTCCTGGTTATAACTGAGGAGTTTCTGTGTTTGTGGACAATATTTGAGGAGAAAAGTATCTCCTTTGGTTCTTCACCAAACATCAAACTTGTTTTCTGCCTTAAAGAACTCACAATGCTTCCAGAGGGGAGATGTGGAGGAAAGTGAAAAGTGTCATTTTTGTAGTAAAATTGATAATTTTCATAGGTCTGGAAGCTTTTTTAAAGTGTGCAGGGTGATTTTTCGTAATTCCTATTTTTGGATGAAATTCAGGCAAAGTCATGGAAGGAAAGCAGAGCCACTCCAATTACACAGAAAACCATTAATTATCTAATTCCATTCATTAAAATGAGCATGGAAGAAATGTTCCTGTTGTGCATTTCCTACCAGAAAACAAAAAGTGCTTGAATGTTGCTTAAAAAAAACCAACCCCATGAGTGAACACTCAGGTCTCAGCTTCTTCTACTCTGGAGGTGTTTGAGTTGCAAGGAAAACTCAGTGTCCCTGGAGTTTGTGTATCCTCAGGAGTCCAAACCTCTGGTGTTGTTAAAAATAGCATGAAAGACATTCCTAGATGAAAAAAAAAGAGATTCCTGGATGGTTTTTGGTGTGGAAGAGATGATGATTTTGGGGAATGTTTACTACACTTCCGACGCTCCAGGTTTTGGAAAAGCTGAGACTTTTGTGAGAAAACATAGGGAGGAAACCCAGGAGAGCAAGAGAATCCACTGGCAGGGAAGCTGAGAGCAGGGGATACACTGCAGGGGGACAGACAGGAGGGATTTGGGGGAGAAGATGGAATTCCATAAGCCCAGCTCCCCTGCTAACAGCTGATCGCAGCTCCTCGGAGCGGGCGAGGAAGAGAGAGAGAAAAGATGAAAAGAGGAAATATAGGAAAAGGAAATGAAAAGAGCTTTATTAGTAAAGTTCTTCTCCTGCCTGACCCAATTATCAGATTTTGCATTTAAGTTTAAGACAGTAGATCAAACAACAAGAGCCACTTTGTACTTGTGCCAGGAGACCATATGATATCTCTCAGTGACTCTCCTGCATGCCAGGAATAAGAAACGGTGCCTCTCACTGAGTTTGTCTTACATATGGTGCAATGTGCAAAAAAAAAAAGGCCAAATTCATAAATGACTGCACTCCTGGATGAGGGCCAGGATTTATGGCACTTTATCAGCTGGGCTGGGGGGCAGAAGGAGGAAGAGGAAAATCTAATTATAAGTTTCCACAAATAAGCTAAAAAGGAACGAGGGCTAGAAGAAAGTCCAAAGGTTGGTGTCATGCTAAGTTAGCAAAAGCAATCCATTAGGGATATTTTGAATGAGCAGCAGATCCAAATCTGCTCGGGATCTTGGGGTATTTTTGCAGGGATGAACGATCTGGCTTAGAAAGTACTCTGAAAACATCCAAGAAGAACCACAGGAGTCACAGCTCTGTGGTACCTTATAAACTCTGAGGTCTGAGCCCTCATCTCACTGAGACCCTTTCTCCAGGTTTTTAAGGTTGGGGTGGGGTTTGTGCCCTGCCTGACACAGGAGATGCCTCGAAAGGTGGTTTTCCTTCATCTCTTTTTGTTTTTTCCAGCAGCACTTTTGATAACACTGGGAAGCACTGGAAGCCCTTCCACTCTGCCCCGTGGGTGGAGAGCTGGTTTCCCTGCCTGGATGTCTGGCAGCTCATAAAATAGCATGTGCTGCTTTCCCTTGTGCAACTGTAAATGAACGGTGCTTGAGCACAGCCCCTTAAACAAAACCGGAGGCAAACGTTCCTCAGGGATTTGACACTCCTCTCTTCCCAGGATGAGGCTCCTCGCTCACCTCCCACCAGACGAGAGCTTGCTTTGAGCGCCTGTTCTCGTTTTTCACCCGCTGATTGGGACACTTTGGCACATTGGCTTCTGAAACATCTTTGGTTTTGATGCCTTTCATTAACACCTGTGTTTCTGAGCGTGGTTCCAGCTTTGTTTTCAGGAGACAACTGCAATCTTGCATTTATTATCCCCTTTGGGCTGGGAGCCACTTCTAATGGACTTTATTATTATCCACCACATTCCTCAGTAGGAAACATCTAGCCCAGACTTGGCTGCCTTGGTCCTAAACTTGTTCCACAGTGAGGCCTTTTGGAAACAGAGGCCAGGACTTTTTGTCCTGCTGTTTTGCCTCCCCAGTCTCAGTGCAGTTTAAATATCTTGTTTCTTTGCTCTGTCTTCTTTAACCAGCAAAGACAACAGGCCCTTCTTGCTTTTGTAATTCCCCTTTATGTGCACACAAAGAGTTAGGAACAACCATCTCACTTTAACCTCGTGGCATGGAGCCACTCGTGTTCCAGATGGTTTTGCATTGCATTTTCTCCTCCTCTTGGGTGACCAGGAAAGACTCTGCATGTGTTTGTGTTGGTAGAAAAAAGTAGGAAAGAGGTTTATAAAACCACAAGTAGAGTGAAGAAAGTGAAGGTGAAAATTATTCACCATTCCTACCTGCACAAGAGCAAAAAGTATCAGGTGACTTTTCTTGTAACGAGCTAAGGAAGGTCTTTTTCACATGGTTTTTAATTAAACCATGGAACTCGTGCCACAGGATGAGAGGCCAAATTAGAAAATGATTCCAAGAAGTTTAGACATGTTCACAAAGCATGTTCGAGGAAGCCATGGAAGTAAAGGTCTCTTGCTGTCTACTAAACACAACAGTGTACAAGGAATTTCCAGCCCTAAAAATCCCTGTGCCAAGACCATGTTTTACTGACCACTGCAGCAGACAAGATGTCTCCTTTGATGTCATCCCACAGAACTATTTTTACAACTTTGGGCAGCAAAGAAGGGACAAAACAGATGAGATATACGGGACACAACAACTTCTCATGCATCAGTGAAGGTGTAAAGAGCAATTCTGCTCTTCAGCTTGTCCACAGAGGGAAAACCTTTCTTTAACTTCCCCTTCCTCCCTGTGGGTACCATCACACAGGGCTGTAGCTTCCCTGTTAGGATGAGTGATGGACAATTACCAATATTTGACTCTTCAACAGTCAATATGGATCAGACCCTTTGCTCTTAATCCAATCCCAACCTGCCCTATTTTTTCCCACCTCATCCATAGTGGCATCAACACTGACGTGGGTCTGGGAAGGAAATAATTTTTCTTGGAAGGATTTTGGCTCAACCATGATAGCTTCTTGTGTTGCAGAGTTTTGTGTTTCTTGGTCAAAACCCTGTTCATAGTTCGTTCCTTTTTTATCCCATTTTTATGTTGTTTTTTTTTTCACAAGCCACGTTTGAATAAGGAAACACAAATATATAAAAAACAGCTGTCGAAATGTAATTAAAGAACAGACAGGGCCTTCTGCCAGGTCTTCAGAGAGAAATGAGAGCTTGCTCATGACTTGAAGCCTCCTCTGCACCACGCCCCAGCCCTGGGATGCTCCGCTACCGACAGCAATTCCCTGCTCTCCAAGTGGGAACAGACAAATCCACAGCGTCATCTGAGTGCCTTCAGATTGATCAAAGGGGAAGAAAATTGCATTTTCATTCCTACCAAACAACAAGGTCCTTTGCTTCCAAAGCAAATGTTTAGGAATGGGTTCTATAAAGGAAGCCAGGCCGTGCCCTCTCCGTGTTTTGCTATTTTACAGTGATTTTAAGGGCTGCAAAAAGCAAAGCTGTTGTGACCCAGAGTGAAATCTCCCATGATGTCTGAAAGAGGAAGGATAGCTGGAATCTTCCTACGTCACAACCCTCATTCTTGGGTGATTTGCCATGGAAATGGTATTTCATTGAAGCATAGAATGGTTTGGCTTGGAAGTGACCTCAAAGATCATCTTTTTCCAAACCCCTGCCCTGGGCAGGGACACCTCCCACTGTCCCAGGGGGCTCCAACCTGGCCTGGGACACTCCCAGGGATCCAGGGGCAGCCACAGCTTCTCTGGGAATTCCAGCCCAGCCCCTCCCCACCCTCCCAGCCAGGAATCCCTTCCCAAGATCCCATCTCTCCTGCCCTCTGGCACTGGGAAGCCATTCCCTGGGTCCTGTCCCTGCATCCCTTGGGAATGGTCTCTCTCCATCTTTCCTGCAGCTCCTCCAGCTCCTGCAAGGCCACCCTGAGTTCCCCCCAAAGCTTCTCCTGTGCAGCTGAACAATCCCAGCTCTCCCAGCCTTTCCTCCCAGCAGAGCTGCTCCAGCCCTCTGCTCATCCTGGGGCCTCCTCTGGACTCTCTCCAGCAGCTCCAGGTCCTTGCTGGGCTGGATCCCAGGGCTGGAGCAGCTCTGCAGGGGGGTCTCACCTGAGGGGGCACAGGGGCACAATCCCCCCTCCCCTGCTGGGGGATCAGCCCGGGATCAGTTGGATTTCTGGGCTGGGCCATGTCCAGCCTCTCTCCCACCAGCACCCCCAGGCCCTTCTCCATCGACTCATCCCCAGCCTGGAATAATCCCAGGGTTTTCCCAACCCGGGTGCAGCACCAGCACTTGGCCTTGTCCAACCTCCAGAGATTCCCATGGGCCACCTCTTGAGCCTTTCCATGTCCCTCTGGATGTTCCCATCCTCCAGGTGTGGCAACCAGCCCTCAGCTCTGTGCTGGTCCAAACCACCCCAACCAAGAGAACTTACAAGAAACCTCTCTAAAAATATCTCCCAAACTGCCTGCAAAACAACTTCCTGCAAGAATCCCAAATTCTCTCTCAGCCAAACCAAACCAGCTGAGAGGAAAAGCCAATTTTGCAGCATTTCAAGATGGCTTTGTCTCTACAGAGCTGCAACACCAAGCTTTATGTGCTCTATAACACACACTTGTGTATTTATTTCTTAATAGATGCTCTGCTTTCTCTGCATGTCCAAAAGTCTTGGTACTACAATCAATCCACTAACCTTAAAAAGGGTCAAGAAAATCTACAAACCAAGGTGTTGTCTGGAAACAATAACCCCTCCATAGAAGGAGGGCTGAAACTCAAAATGAAGCAATCTGGAATTTTAGTTCTGCTTAATGTTGTCTTCCAAGCTTACCTCTAATATTCCAGAGGGAACAGTTTTTCTCATGATTGATGGAAACTTGAATCTCCTCATAGGAAGGGTTTCCCTTCCAGAAATTTAAAAGTTTTTTAAAAAAGAAGTATCAGACAACACAACACTGTGCCAAAGAACAGATTTTTCCAAAGATTTGGACGGAATAATCACTTTGTTTTACATGGCAGACAAAATCTCTGCTGAGAAGAAAACACAAAGACGTGGAAAATGCAGGAACTGGACTTGGAGGTTTAAGAGTCCACCAAAGTCAGATCTGCAGGGTTGGAAACCCAGAATTATCCACATGCTAATGAGTGAAGCCACAAAAATAACCAGTGAAAAGTGAATATACCAGAAAATTCAGGAAGAAACAGAGCCTAAAGGCTAAAAATCATGATTTGAGTGTCATTAGAAATAGGCAAAGGTGAATTTTGTTGGGAAATTTCAATGGCCTACCTTCCTAATTCTGGTGGAAGGTGTCCCTGCCCATGGCAGGGAGTTGGAACTGGATGATCTTCAAGGTCCCTCCCGACCCAAACCATCCTGGAATTCTATGAGATCCCATATAAAGGCAAAGCCATCCTTCCAAGACCATTTTCAAAATATATTTCATAGGTAGTTTTTTTCCTTCTCCTTCAAATCTTTATAATTAAAAGCAAAGAGTTGCATCCAAGTCAAGGTGTCTCCATCCTGGCAGAATCCTGCCTCATCCCAGGAAGGCAGGAAACACCTTCCCAGACACCTGGAAACCCAGATCTTAGGAGTGGCAGGAATGCTGTGATTTACAGATTTTACCCTCCTTGGAAAAGTTGTGTCACAAGCACAAAAGTTTCTCTGCCCGTGGCAGGGGATTGGAACTAGAAGGGCTTTAAAGTCCCTCCCAATCTAAATGATTCCATGATTTCATGGTTCTTTTACACCAAGCCTAAATTTTTCTGGGCACCTTGGAATCGACAAGAATGTGTGTAGGGAAATGGGAAGCTGTTCCCCCGAGGCTGCAACTCTTGTACTAAAAGACACGCTGTGAAACTTTGGTTTGTCTCTCTGCAGGGTTCCCATGCAAAGATTGCCCAGAGCTGAGAGCTGGTAAGTGCATAAAACCAAAAAACACCTTCCCAGCCCCTATTCTGCATTTCGCTGGGGTGAGAATACTGATTTGTTCAGAGCCACATCCCCAACTTTCCCCTATGACGGGAGTTCTCAGTGATCTGCAAACCTGCGGAGTGTCGTTATCTCGACTTGGCACGTGGGAAATCAGAGGAAGGGGATCTTATCTACCCAGAGTTTTCCACTGATTGATTAAAACCAGACTATCTGTGAATATGTGCTATTCAACAGTAGCAGAACTTGATCCTTCAGAGCCTGTTTTCAGGAATGGGACTTAGGCAGGCAAGAAGAGAAAATAATTATGGCCTTGCTCCTGCGAGGTGTTGAGCTCTCTGACTCCAGCCCGAGTTGAGAACAAAGACCTTTGGTCAAACAATGAAGACAAGACTGACTGTAATCAAAAATGGGTCCACGCCAGTTGTTAATAAGATGCCAGAAATAGGTTTGCTAATCGCCCATTGGTGCCCAAAAAGGTCCAAAATCAGGGACACGCTTGCTTTTGAGAAGGTGGTTGGGCGGAGTCCTCAGCTGTTGATAGACCTCCCTGCTCCATAACTTCCACTAGTTGTGAAGTTTGATTCCACGCATCAAGCCCTCGCTCAGGCTTAAGAATAAGCCTGACTTGCCTAAAGGGAGTGGTCTCATTGACTTCTGTGAGACGTAATAAGGTGCTGAAAGACAAACACGTGCTGGAACATGTGCCTTTAGAGGACTGAGCCCTTCATGTGTCACCACTGCAAACCTCCAAGTTCTGCAGCTCCACATAAAACCCCTTCAAACCAAGGCGAGCTCAGGGATTCCAGGGCTGGAGGGATTCAAATCCCAGGTGCCAGGGCATTGAGCTGCACACACACACCACTTCACCTCGGAGGCTGCAACAGAAAAATCATTTCAAGGCAGAGTTGCTGCCTGAAACCACAAGGAAGGGCAAGAATTCTGAAGGCATTAGGAAAGCTCGGCTCTTTCCGAGGGCTCGGAGCTCCCGTTTGTTTGTGCCAGAGACACAGGGCTTAAATTAAGCCTCTTCCGGCACAGATGTGCTTGGAGGGGGAGAAGGAGGCAGGAAGCTCAGCCTTTCCAGCTTATTTATTTAGACCAGACATCATCTCCCCTCTGGCCACGATTTGGGGAGGTAGGTGAGGACAAAGAGCAGCCCTGGCAGAGTGAGTGCTCCAAGACCTGCCACTGGTGGGATCAGCTGGTGAGCCCCAGCTTGGCCACCAGAGTCCAGAGGTGACACCTTTGGAGGACCCAAGGTCCCACTGTGATCATCTGGGAATTCCCAGTCAGGTGCAAACCCCTCCTGAGCACGGCACAAATCCCAGAGGATACCAAGCTGGATTTACGGGATCTGCCTCCCATTGACCCCAATAAAACATATTAAAATAGTAAATTAAAATATTCCCCTCCCATCAGTTGCTGTCACTCCTTCTCCCAGCCTGGAGGAGGGCTGGAAGAGGGAGCAAGTCCTGCAGTGCAGCCCCAAGGCAGCACATCCACATGTTGTGGCTGCTCCATCCCTGGAAGTGTTCAAGGCCAGGCTGGC
This sequence comes from Serilophus lunatus, assembly GCA_013399895.1. NCBI lineage: Eukaryota > Metazoa > Chordata > Aves > Passeriformes > Eurylaimidae > Serilophus > Serilophus lunatus. The sequence goes on from VXBA01000659.1 coordinate 130,634, forward strand.
CAGGGCTTGGAACAACCTGGGATTGAACTCGATGATCTTTAAGGCCCCTTCCAACATAAGCCATCCTATGATTTATTCCTTAGAGCCAACAGCACCAGCCAGGCCCCCTGGCTGGGCTGGGATTCTGCTCTAATCAAGCCCAGACAATTAGCAGCACTCCAGCAGCAAGTGCTGACACCAGAATTAACGTGTGGTCGTTGCCATTGATTAAGTTTTATTTTCTCTCCTGTCTGATTGATTGACTTAAGTGCTCTCAACAAAGCTCACATGGGGTGCAGCCCCGGGGAAGGAGGGTTCAGGATGCAGTTTGGTTCTTCATCTGGATGTTGTGGGATGGCACATTTGAACTGGGGGTTTAACTTTAAAGTGTCTTAAATTTAGTATATTCTTAGCATGAGGTTGAGATTATTTGCAAAGAACAAAAGTCCTTGGAGCAGCAGGGAAGGAAATGGGCACTTCTACAGCACTGATTTTACCAAGAGTGTGTGTTTGTGTCCAAACAATGTCAGCAAGCAAGCACTGAGCCTCGGATTTGGGGGAGAAAAGGCTGTGGAGAACCCTTTTTGGCCAGCTCACTGCAAGGCAGCCACAAAGGATTCATAGAAAAGAGGAGGAAAAACGCAGGAAAAGGAGAAAAAAACCTAAAGAGAGGCAAAATTTCCAGGTGTGGCTCTGCACCAACAGTTTATTTGCTCTGCTACCTTGGAAGTACAAGCAAGCTCTGTGCAGAAATGTGGTCCAGCCCATGGAAAGATTCTTTCAGGGCACCCCATCCAGAGGGAGAGCTTGGAAAGCCAGTGGCAGTTTATCAATCCCACATCAGGGAAATGGGAAAACAGGGACTGACCCTCCCTGGCTGCATCCTGGGGACATGGATTCCTTTCTCCTCCTGCCCCCAGCTCTGTGTCTGTCAAAAGCTGGTAGCAAATGATGTGTGTGGAGCCCCTAAATTGCCCTTGCACCCTACTGCTCGTTGTTCTGGTTTTCCCAAGAAAAATGGGAGGTGGGACCAGCACTTTTGGGTGGGAAAACCGTCATTCTCCAGGTGGGAGAAGCCAGAGAAATGTGGAGCCAGAGGTGCCTTGTCCCCTGTGAGGGGCAGGACGTGGGGAAGTACAATGCAAGTGGTCACCCCACGAGAAGAAGCTGCAGCTGCTCAGCCCATCCTGCCACATTTCCCACTGGACAAGTGGATTTAGGAGAGATCCTGGAGAATTAATAGTGCCAACAGCAGCTAACCCAGGCTCAAAGGCAGAGCTCCCCCACTCACCCTGATGTCCCAGTACAGCCAAGTGCCCTTCCTGCCCTTCCTGGGCCTCTGGGCTTCAATGCCCAGTTTTGTTTAGTCCAGGCTGGCTCCTTGCTGGGCCAGGCACAGGCAGGGCTTTGTTCAGGGACCCACCACCTAAACATGGAATTAAATCTGCTCCATCCCCACAGCCCCTGCCCCTACATTTCCAGAGGGCAGGGAGGCTTGGATGGCAGCCCCTGTGACCAGCTCAGCTCTTCCCAAGCTGTCCTGCTGTGTCATCCCAAAAGAAAGACCAAAGGACAGCAAAAAACCCCCAAAGAGCCCAAACCAGCAACACTGAAACCAACCCTCACCTAAACCTTCTGGAAAACCTTGGGAATACAGGAGCTGTGGAGAGAGGGGAGAGGGAAAAGCTGCAGGTTGAAGGCTCTGTGGTTTAGTTGATGGGTTTTGAGGTTCTCCTTCTGGAAATTGAGCACCCCCAGCTCCCTGGGGAGTAATAAATACCGAGTTTTGTCAGGCTGAGGGGCTGGAAGGTGCTGATTTGCAGTTGTAGGAACGTGCTCTGGATACAGGTCAATATAAATGTTTGTTTCTGGATGTGGGAGCTCAGGGTAGGAGCTGAGTCCTGCCACAAAAGCCCCGAGTGCTGACATCCAGCCTGGAGGGTGAATCCCTATGGGATGAGGACTGAGGGGTGGGGGATTGCCTTTGGAAACTCCCACACCAGAGGAGGGAATCCCCACTCCCTTTCTTAGAAAGAAGTGAATCTAAAACAAGCTTTGAGGACCCAGTAGGGGTGAGACTGTGCTGCTGTAGCACTGAGCTGGAACTTTCTGCTGGGTGCTCCCCTCCAAATAAATCCAACCAACCCAAAGCAAGGGTTGTCCCACTCCCCCACACTCTGCTCCCTTTTTCTTATGAACCCACGACTTTTTGCTAGAATTTTGTTCTTGATTCAATCATAGAATCATAAAAGGGTTGGGAAGGAACTTAAAGATCATCCAGTTGAAAGAGCATCTTGCACAAGCTCCAGTTAAAGGTCTTTTTTCTTTCTGGTTGTGCCACCAGTAAATGCTACTTGACACAAATTGCATTGCAGAGCAAGCTGGGATAGTGGAAGGTGTCCCTGCCTGTGGCAGGGGTTGGAACTGGATGATCTTTATGGTCCAAACCATTCTGGGATTCTATTCCATGATTCTGTGGGTGGGAGATCCCCTTTCAGACCTGTGAGTGGGAGAATATCCTTCTAGGATGAATTTCTGGTGTTAAACAAAGATCTGATTTCAGTCTGACTGGCCTGAAATCTTAAGAGAAAGGAGTCAAAGAGAGGGAAAACCCAAACCCTTTATGAAAGAACTTGTTTCAGTAATGTAATTTAATAATAATAAAGTGTGTCTCTCATTCATTTTTTGTTCTCCAAACCCAGGTCAGCCTGAGAGGCTCCTGCTTGGAAGTGGAAAGCAAAGCTTTCTGGACAATAAGTGGCTGCCTCACAGGGAACAGAGTGTGCAGTACATGTGCAGGCACTCCAACAAAAATGCAAATACAGCTCTACAGTCTCCAGCTATTCCGGTCTGAAATAATTGCCAGCAAATCACTCCATTTAGGGAGAACAAAAAAGATGCTGCTGCTCAAGAAATTCTATTAACAAGTTTGCAAATCTCTTGCTTTTTTGGCATAACTGAGAAGGAATTCTATGCAACCCATACGTGGACAGATCCTGATCCTCTCCCCTGCTCAGGACATCAGCCTGGAAGGGTTTGAGGTGCATCCTGAGCCCCTTGGAATGGTGTATAGCCCCAAGTTAAATAACATGGATCAACTGCTGTCCTGGACAGGGCTGATTTCAGCCAGGGGAGAGCAGGGAGAAGCCAATGTGGGGCTGTACAGCACCAGGTCTGAGCAGGGCATTGCAACTCAGCACTCAGGAAGCATGGAATGGATTGAGTTGGAAGAGACCTTAAGTCCATCTAGTTCCACCCCCCTGCCATGGGCAGGGACACCTTTCACCTACCCCAGGTTGCTCAGAGCCCCACCCAGCCCGACCTTGGACACTCCAGGGATGGAGAGTCCACAAGCAAAGCTTCATTCAAGAGCTTTGTTCCCCAAAGTGCTTGGGAATAACCTTTCTTCAGGACAAATGTGAAGATGGGAGACAAAAAGAGCTTGAAATAAGAGGAGCCCAAAGCCATCAGAAGAGGGAGTATGGAGTGATAGCAAAGAAAACACCCAGGGGAGCTTTTAACCTGGGCTGAGCTGAGGGGGCTTGGAGCCCCCATCAAAGGAACCATCCCTGTTTGATTCTTGCCATGCTCAGGGAGACAAGGCTTTGCAAAGTGTTGGCAAACAAGCAGGATCACAGCAAACAAGTATCTGGCTCCAACAGCAGGTGCTACTCCCAGAAGAAACCCCCTCAAGGCTTCCCGAGTGCCGTCCTTCCCACTGGGATCAGAAAGTGTGTCCCAGTTTTGCACCACCACGGGTGATCCTCACTGGGTGAAGCATCCTAAGGACAAAGTTTCCCCTCAGAAGAGCTGCTTACATGTCATCCCCCCTTCTTCACCCCCAGAGTCTTCTCCCAATCCATAAGGCAGCATTAAAACCCTGAGTGGGGGTATCCAGGAGGGAGACCAAGAAACTCAATCCCTCCCACTCAACAGATGCCACTGTTCCAACACCCTTCCCTGCTCCTGGTAAGACTGGCCAAGTGGGAAGGCTGGCTAATAAATCAGGCTGTCTAGCAGCTGTCAGAGGCAGGAATCCTTCCCTGCAAACCTTCTCCTGCCAGTGGTTAATTCAGGAAGCAGCCAGGCTGAACATTTCACCTCTCTCTGGCAGCTTGGATATCATATAAGGACAGAGGTAGCAGCTAAAGGAGAGGGATTTAGCTCATAAAGACACAGCAAAACCCTTCATCTTGACCTGGGAAGAAACTGGAGCTTCAGCCAAAATCTTGTCCTGATGTATCTGTGTAAAAGCTGAGTAATTTCCATTAATTTCCTACTACCAAGGATGGTGGATCCAAAAGCCTTTTGCTCATTTTCAGAAGTATTAAGAAAACTTTATCTACTCTCATTAAGCATTGAAGGATCTTTTTGCTTTTCTAAAAAGAAAATAAATACATAAATAAACAGAAGGAGAATAAAAACCACCTGGAGTATAAAATCATTTTCCAACACAGTCTGTTCTGGGTATGAAATTCATAAGCTTGACAAAATTTGCCCTGTGCTACTCACTGAGATGGACTGATCAGGGAAATCCAGATGACTCAGATTTCTTCCTTTCCTTCTAAAAGGAGTGTCTGGCCACAAAAAATCTTCTGTTTTCTATGGACAGGCACAATTGGTTGGTCAGTCCCCCTGGCAGGCAGTGGGTTATTAATATATACACTGTAGTCACCCTCTAACGAGCTTGGAAATGCATTTTGGGGCTGGTTTCTGAGATCATATCACAAAGCAGAGGGTAAACTGGAAAGCACCAAAAAAGTCATTGATGACTCTGATTATCTCTACAAAGCTCTGTAATTGTCTCGCTTTAAATATGTCTCAGGCTTTGTGTGAGAGTTTCAGTGTAACCAGGAATCTGCATTTTGCACAAGTGACTTTGGACTAATTTATTCTCGTGGATACTCTCAGCGGACATCAGGGCAAGGTTTGTTGGTGTAAATTCAGTCTTAAAATACCTTTTTTTGGAAGGAATTGTTGACTGTGAGGGTGGGGAGGGGCTGGGCTGGAATTCCCAGAGAAGCTGTGGCTGCCCCTGGATCCCTGGGAGTGTCCAAGGGCAGGTTGGAGCCCCCTGGGATAGTGGGAGGTGTCCCTGCCCAGGGCAGGGGTGGCACTGAGTAGGATTTAAATTCCCTCCCAACCCAAACCATTCTATGATTCTAAGAAACAGGATCTAGGATGGGAGGAAAGGGGCTAAAGCTGTTACAGGATAAGGGAATGAACACAACCCCAGGCAGTTTCCATTGCTCATCCCTACATTACTGGAGAAAATTTAGTAGTTTCTGACTGAAATTTATAGCCAATGGGGGACTTCTGAAAAAGCTGCTGCAAACATCTCAACATGTATGTGAAAATGAATTTTAGGTGTCTCTTCCTATTACAATGTGAAGTTCCAAGAACAGCCACCAGGCAACTGTTAATATAATAAAACAAAACAAAGCAGGGTAAAAAACCCTATATTTTTAATTTACAGTCCACCACAGTTAATTATAGAGATGGAGAGTATCTCTAGGGGGATAGGAAAGGGATTTTACACAAGGGAATGTAGTGAGAGGACAAGGAGAATGGCCTTGGACCCTGGCCTTGGACACTCCCAGGGATGGGGCAGCCACAGCTTCTCTGGGAATTCCAGCCCAGCCCCTCCCCACCCTCCCAGCCAGGAATCCCTTCCCAAGATCCCATCTCTCCTGCCCTCTGGCAGTGGGAAGCCATTCCCTGGGTCCTGTCACTCCAGGTCCTCACAAAAGTCCCTCTCCACACTGAGTGCACCATTTGCCCAATTCTGATGGGAAGCCTGGCCAGGCTTCAAGGCAGAGGTGCCAAATCCTTTGCCACGGGCTGTTCCCATGTGGGAAGTTCTGGGAAGCTCATGGGCAATCCCAGCCTTATGACAACTCCATCCCAGTTGTGGAGGCCCAGGAATTGTGTGCATTCCAGACAAGTATTTTGGCAGACACGGGTGACACCACACTGGCAGCTCCCTCCTCATGCACAGGGATGCTCCTGCTGCTGCCAGCTGGGAAAAGCAGCTCCAAACAAGGTGCCCTCTCTAGGGCTGCTGGCACTCAACAGGACCTATTTCCAATGTCACTCTGTCGTTTGTAAACCAAACTGTCTCAACTGGAACCAAAGCTGGACAGAATTCTGCAATTCCAAAGGGTGTGATGAGGGGACAAAAGTCATAAAGCCAAGCAGGGGACAGAGAGGGGATTCCTGGAAGACTGCTTCCAGGCACTGGCATGTTCTTGCTGCCCAGCTCTATTCAGGGTTTACCCTCCAACCCTCAGAGTAGTGGAAGTGAGTCAATTATGAAGTGATTGAGATAATTAAGCGCTTCCCTAGAACCAAGGAGCTGTCAGCCTGTGGAATCCCATGCATTTCACCTGCAGGGCAGGAGAGGTGGGTGAGATTAGAGAGAAACAAGGTGGACTGATCTTCAAGAGGCTTGTACCCTTGCCAAAGTTTCCTTTCTTTAAAAGCCAAGGGAAGGCATTGGGAAAAATCCTTATGATCCTGTTTTCCTGCATTTCATAGTTTTCCCAGTTGAAAGAACAACTTGGAACTTCTCAAGGAGGACCAAAGGCTCAGTTTGAACTTAGGGAAGACTCCTGTGGGCAAGTTGGGAGCCCAGGCTTGAGTGAGATGGAAACTAAACTAATCTGTGTCTCAGATTCCCCCAGTCACACAGTTTGTCTGGGTGCAAATCTTAGGGTGAGATGAGTCTCAACTAATTTTAGCTTTGCCTTGTCTAAGCTCCCTTTATAGTCACTGAGGGCTAGAAAGGCTCTGCCTGAGGGTGATTCAACCTTCTTATCTTAGACACTTATCTGGTGGTGGGAACAAACCCTATATGGAGGTGCCTCTCTCCCCACAATAACTGGAGAAGGGAGAACAGACTGACTTAGGCTGGACAGTACATGAGAAGAACCTCATCCCAAACATCTTGGATGCCATCATATTTCCCTGTGCATTTTTTTTTTTTTAATTTGAAGCCTTCTGGCATGTTCAGAAGAGCACAACGTCCAGATGAGCAGGACTGAAGTAAATGTGAACACTTATTGTCTGTCATATCTGCAATTTCTTTTTCTACAGCTCTAAACCCTGACTGAACAGCATTAGTGTAATGACCAGAAGACATTTGTTTTCTCTTTTAAGGCTTCATTACAGTGATTACAGCCACCAGTAAAACAATCATATCACCTCTCAGCCAGTAGACAACGTCATAAATTCCCCTAAAACGTCCAAAGCAATTGCTCAAGGCTTTAGATACCAACCCCCCCACTAGAGGAACTGCAGGGATAATGCTTCACACACTCCTTTGGAAAAGTGTGTCCTAATTATCTTTCCTGCCTGCAAAAGCAGCCCAGTTTAATGTTCCAAAGAGTGAGAAGTCAATGGGCTGAGGTGTGTCCCAGGTTATGCACACAATGCCAGAGTGGCAGCGAGAGAAACATCTAATTCAGGGAATATATACATATGTCCCAATTTAGACCTCCTGGAGCAGGGAGACAGCTGGGAGTGAAATCACTGGGACACATGGAAGTGAGTCAGAGAGGAGAAAGGGTAATGGGAGACTCCCACAAGTGGGAAATTCAGTGGATGCAGACATAACTATGCCAAACCAACTTACAACTGCACATAGTTAAGCCATGATTTGCACTTTGATGATGAGTGAACAAGAAGGGAAAGAGCTGCCTGTAAGACATGACTCATCCATTTCTCTTTCTTGAAAAATGAAAGAAAAAAACCCACCCTGTGAAAGAGTTCTGCTGCATGACATCACCCCGAGTTGGGATATACATGAAAATGTGCTTTGTTCACTTCCAGGGACATGGATGTGCCATTACTCAGCTTGGAAGTGGAACTGGTGGATGCTGAAGTCCAGGAATATCCTATTTATGGGTCATAGATAGACATGGAAATAACACAGGGCCCAATTTGCTGTGTTAACATACCTGAGAAGAAGTCAAACTTTTTCTTAATTTTTTTTTTGACTTGTGTGGAAAGAATGTCCTAAAGGATTAGGAAATCCTTCCCAGCTCTGCTTTGGACAGTGTTTCTGTTCTAAATAATCTGAGTGCCTTGGAAAAGTGATTGCAAAGGAAAAAAAATCACATCTTCCTCCTGAAAGCACAGGCAGTAACTGCAAAGCCAGGAGAGATGTCCTGCACTGGAATGGAAGAAGTGACAAGTTCTTTCTGGAAAAAACCCAAAGTGGCTGCACTTACTTTAACAGGCATTTAGGGACAGACCTGTAAGTACAGGTGGAATAAAAGCCTTTGTGGCAGTTTCCTAAATGCCAGCAAGCCAGAACTAGAGAATCTCAGAGTGGTTTGGGTTGGAAGGGACCTTAAAGCTCATCTTGTTCTGTGGGCAGGGACACCTTCCACTCTCCCAAGTGGCTCCAACCAGGTCTTGGACACTTCCAGGGAATGAAGGGCAGCCACAGCTTCTCTGGGCAAAGCCACAACCTCTCTGAGCAAAGTTCAGCTCATCCTGCTGCCACCCTGTGCTTTGGGGTTTCCTGACCTGGGGCTTTCTGCCAGATCCTGCTGCTGGACACGGGAACAGCCACCACAGACTGTGACCCAGTGTGGGATGGGGCATCCCATGGAACATCCCAGAGCTCCTGGTGGGCTGGAACACCCTTCCAAGCCTTGGGGACAACTGGGGTCAACCCTCTGGCTGCTCAGCAGAGGGCAGGAGGTGACCACATTCAGTCCCAGTGGTCAATCCTGTCTGGGATTACTTGCACCCCCCCTTCACCTTTGCCTCCTGCATCCTTGGTCCTGCTCCTGGAAACCAGGCTCAGAGGGGCTGAGGATGCAGGATGGCCTAGGTTCACTCTTCAGACATAGAGTGTCCTGAGAATTAACTCCTTTCCTTGCTTTTTCCCCAAAAAACTTCTTATCTGCTGTGAAAGCTGCCAGAAAACCCTTGGGCTGACCAAGGTACCACCACACAACGCCCCAAGTCCCTGTGATTGATGCCAGGATGGCTCTCCACGCCCTGTGCCACACAATAGGTGGGATTTTCAGCATCACTTGGGAGGAGTTGGATGAAAGCAGAGCAAAACCCAGGTTGTGGTTTATCCATTTGTCACCCCCCAAACCTCACAGTGGTGGCCTCGTTCTTCTGCAGGGTTTTGTGCTGTCAGACCACAGGGTAACGAGATCTTTTCAGCAGGAGTGATTTCAACTGGAAAATAAACTGAATTTTCTGACAGGTCCACGTCCATGTGCATTGTCTATTCTTCTCTGAACGTGTTCTCTCCTGCCAAAAAGCAGAGCACTGTGTTCAAGGCAGTAAAATGAAACCCCTCACAGTATGGTTGGGATTTCTATTTCCAGGCACAAAACCAAGGAAAGCCACACTGGACACTTGATACTCCGACAACTCTCTAAGAGATGTGGGGAAAATCAGAGCAGAACTGCTGCATAGTCAGTGTGGGCTAAAGGCAGGAGGCTATGGGAGGTGGTGGTGGGAGGGTTGGAGGGAGGTCAGGGAGGACCACGGTGTAACAGGCAGCACAAGGCCAGGGAGCTCTGGAATCATCCTCGGGAATCAGCTCCAAGATTTCAGGATTCCCTGCCCAGAGCATGAGGCAGCACAAAGGACAACACCTCGGGTGCTGCTTTGGAGCATCCTCTGCAGACTTAGTTCTTGCCATAATCCCAAGGAGGTTTAATGGGACATGTCTGAAATCAGAATTAGAGGTACTTTTATGCCTCAGAGACACTTTGTGCCTCACACCCCCTTGGAGTTTAATTATGATGAGCAGCAAAGAATTACAGCCAAGGCCAAAGACCAAATCTGCTTCAGAATAAGAGAAGTGTAAAGTAGTTCCTTTAAGGTTGGGTGTGGTGAGGTTTCTTTTTTTTAATTTTAATTTTAATTAAAGATGGAGCCTCTGGGCTCATTCTGGAAATTTTTTTCCTCTTCTTATCTTAAATATTTTCCACCAGCTGGTTTGGAAGCTCCCACGTTCATATGAATGTTTGTGGGGTTGGCACAGGTTGCAGTAAGAGATCAACAACGGCACCAAAGCATGAATATAAAGCAGCATTTTTGTGGCTCTGTGAATTTATTGCTTGTGAAAAGTGACTCCCTGGTGGCTCTGGAGACTGAGACCCTCAGTTATCCAGGAAAAAAGAGAGGAACAGACAATTCTCCTGACAATTCCTACCTTTTGCAACAACCAGCTCCAGAGGGAAGAGGAATGGTTTGGGTTGGAAAATACCTTATAGTTCATCCTGTTCCATCCCCTGCCATGGACAGGGACACCTTCTACAATCCCAGGTTGCTCAGAACTTCATCCAGCTTGGTCTTAAACACCTCTAGGGATGGGGCAGGGATTCTCCTCCTTGTGCAGTGTGGGCTCCCTGTTTATTTGGGAATGTCTGGGGCACAGACAGGTAGCAACAACCTCCTGCTTGTTGTTCAAAAACCTTCAGGAGACTGAACCAGAACAACAAACAGGGATGTTTTATTTGGTTAAATTTTGCACAAGCAAACGTGCAAAGTCTTGTGTGACTGATTCCATCAGCCTCTCAAGGAATAACATCTTTGCAGGTTTAGGCTGAAATCCTTCCCTCTTGGACTTCCCTGCATGCAAACCCACTGTTTCCATCACGTAGCTCCCATTTTTCCACATCCCCAGAGCTTTCCCTTCACCCTCTCCATGGAAAGACACAGGAGCAGCACCTGTGCTTTTGAAGTGACTCTCACAGGACATTGCAAATCTCCCTGGAAATCTGCCACAAACTCGAGTTTGTTTTGAAAGGTTTTACTTTTTGTCCTGAGAGCAACTGCTTGTCTGCAGTCCTGGAAACACCATTAGGGGTCTGTGTGGCTCAATTTATGACTCAGGAAACTGCTTATTCTGTCTTTCAAAGCACCATGTTTTTAGGTCCACACTTCAGTCAAATTGAAGTCAAATCAAACTGATTTCCCCCCCCCTCTCTGAGTAATTTAATTAGCCTGCACATCTGACAAAAAAAATATTAAAAAAGGAGTAAAATAACTCCTCACATTTTACAATAAATACCCCCTGGACATTGAGAGAACATGGTTATTTATCCCATGTCTTTTTTCCAAAAGGCAGTTCCTCTTCACACTGCTTGTCTAGCACATTTTAGGGAATTTTAGGGGTGCATATGTCCACAAATATGATGTGCAGCTGTTTCCTGACATTGTGATCAGAGGTCCTGCCTTGACATTGGCAAACCCCTTTGGAATGAAGCTACTGCACAGCCCCAGCACTTGGAGCTGTGGAAATCCTTCCCTGGCCCAGAGCAGACAAGAAAACCAACTCCCTTTGGTACAAAGAAACGTGTCATTGCACAGCCTCCAGTTCAGAAAGCCCCTCAAGAAACACAGATTTGTTTTAGCAGGTCCCCCTCCCTCCAACACAGCTGAACTAGTTGAGCACAACTCTGTACCTTCATCTTTCTGTTCCTACCCAAGACAAGCCCTTGACACAGACTATTCCTCTCCAACTGGAGATGCCTAGAGTTAAAATCCCAATTTTTCCTGCCCAGCTACCAGGAAGGCCTCTTTTCTCTGGTGGGCACAAGGGCAGAATGGTTTCTCATGCTCTGTCCCCTCCTTGGGCCACTTCCATGTTCTTCTGAAAAATAAGGCAGAAAAGCAAAACCCTGATTGTTCACTCAGGGATTTAGGAAGATTCCAGGAAACCCCCATCAATTCTAGGATTTGATGCTCTCAGCTCTCCCCCGTGTCCCTCTGTGCCAGGGCTGGGGAGATGCTCAGGCAGCAGGAGGGCAGATCCCAGGGGTGGTGGCACTGAGGCACAGAGCCATAAAGAGCCAGCTCTGCATTCATCATGCACAGACATGTGAGCACAAGCCCTGGCAGAGATGGACCTCACTCTTCCCTCACAGAATCATCCAGGTTGAAGAGACCTTCAGGATCACCCAGTGCCATCCTCACCCAGCAGCACCACAATCCCCCCCAGTCCGTGCCCCCAAGGGCCACATCCAGACACCTCTGGGCCACTCCCAGACACTGGGACTCCAGCACCTCCCTGGGACACTCATTCCAATCCCTGACCACTCTTTCTCTGAATTTTTTTCCTGATCTCCAAACTGAACCTCCCTTGGTGCTGTTCAAGGCCCTTCCCTCTCCTCCTTTCCCTTGGCACATGGGAGCAGAGCCCGATCCCCATCGCAGGGAAGAATTTCTCCCCAATATCCCATCTCTCCTGCCCTCCTTCTGTTTAAGGCCATTCCCTGTGTCCTGTCCCCCCAGCCCTTGTCCCCAGTCCCTCTCCAGCTCTCCTGGAGCTGCTTTAGGCTCTGGAAGGAGCCCAAAGATCTCAGTGGATCCTTGTCTTCTCCAGGCTGGACATTCCCAGCAATCCCAGACTGGCTCCATAGGAGAAAACCAGGCCTGAGAGTTTAATTTAGGATGGGGGTGTGAGTGCTTTCCACACTGTGTAATAGCAATAAGTGAATACAATATGTGCTCACAAATTCTAACATATTAGCTATGAAATTAAAGTATGTGTGGCTTGTTGAGAAGTTTGCATCACTCATGAGTGGCAAAGCCACTGACTGAGGTCACCTCCCCCTGATTCCACCAACACCAACAGGCTTTCCCCTCCTAACACAGGAAACCTACTCTAAAAGCAGCATTTTTAGAACCAAGATTTCCCCCTCCACCTTTCACTTCAATTTCTTTTCTCATAGCACAAATCTGCCAAGCTCAGAAATGAAGAGAAACCCTTTCCTATCTCTTCCCCCAAGATAAAATATTTTAGAGACCTGTACAAATGACTTGGACTAAATTTTATTACTCAAGCATAAAGGAGGGTTTAGGGAAAGGATTATCTGATGTTCTTGGGAGGACTGGGTGATATTTTGAGTGAAATGGGGGAGAATGAGAAGCTCTTCATGGTAGGAAGGCAATTAAAACCAGGAGGACAATGCACACCACAGCTCTCAAGTTGCTTCCCTTTGCCTGACCAAAGGAAAAGAAACTCTTGGAAGGGGAGGAACTAAGACTGTGGTAGGGAAAGCCCTGGCTTTGCTCCATATTTCTTTCTCAGGCTGATGTTGGAGAGGGTGACAGAGGGGTTTGGCTTTTGCTGCCTCTCCAACGCTCAGTGTCCAGGAGCAGCCCGGGAATGATCCTCACACCCAAGTAATGCACCTGTGTTGGTGGAGCAGTCACACTTTCCATCAGCCCTCGGGGATGGTGCTGACCTGAGCCCTGCCAGCCCTTCTGGCTGCTTCCCCTGCTCCACCAACAGGGCTCTGTCTGCAAGAGGCATTGTGGGATGGAACCGAGGGGAAAGGAATGACGCTGAATAAGTGGAAAAATGTGTTACCATATGGGCTGTTCAGAATCCTAGAATATCCTGAGCTGGAAGGGACACACAGGGATCATCCCAGTCCAAGGCCTGGCCCTGGGACCCCCCAGCCATGGCAGCCTGTCCCTGAGAGCCTTGTCCAAAGGCTCCTGGAGCTCTGGCAGCCTTGGGGCCGTGCCCATTCCCTGGGGAGCCTGGGCAGTGCCCCACCACCCTCTGGGGGAAGAACCTTTTGCTGAGATCCCCCCTGGCCCTGCCCTGGCTCCTGGCCCTGCTCACACCCAGCTCAGCTCAGTGTCCCCAGCTCCAGCTGAACCAGCCAAGTGCCCTCAGCTGCCCCTCCTGTGGCCCCTCCACACCCTTCATCCTTTGTCCTTCCTTTGGTTCTTTCTTATTTCATTGCACCCCAAACCCCCCCAGCACAGAGCAGAGCAGGACAATCCCCCCTCAGTGCTATTCCTGATGCCCCCCAGGACAAGTCTCCCAAGGGAAGTGGTTGGAAGCACCAGATCTTGAGTCATTTAAAACTACCCAGGAGAAAGTGCTCGAGAAGGCAGAGTAGGAAACTCTCCTGCCTTGGCAGCAGGGGAGCTTGGATCAGTGCACATGATCTCAGTGCTGAATTTCCAAGTGGCTGTGAAAACATGACGAGGCCAAGAGCAAAACATCCACTCTGGGCTTTTGAAAACAGAGCCACTGAAGCTTCTTGATAATCACCAATGGATTTTTTTTTTTCTGGCTAAGCTTGCATGTGCACACTGCTGCCTGCACCTCAGCTGCTCCCTGGAAAACCAAACAGAAACACAAGTGTGAAACACTGAGCTGCACATTTAACTCCTGGCAGGGCAGGACCCACCCAGCCACTGAGTCAGGCTTTGCAAAAAGTGCTTCCCAGGCCTTGTGCCTGAGTTTGCAGCCCTGGCCCCCAAAGGACACATCCTGCATCAGCCCCTCTGCCAACAGCGCCTGGGTCCTGACACGTTCTGTCCCTGAAGATATGAGGGAAGGTTTGGGATCCAGTTAAAAGTTTAATTCAAGGCAAAGTTTGTTGGGGTTTTTTTTTACTTTGGTGGAAAGAAATGGCACAGGTTGTCCAGAGAAGTTGTGCACTGTCCATCCATGGAAGTGTGGGCAGCCTGGAATAGTGGGAGGTGTCCCTGCCCATGGCAGGGGGTGGAATGAGGTGAGCTTTAAGGTCCCTTCCATCCCAAACTCTGGTTTTATGACAGACTCCTAAGCTTTTCAGTCCTCATTTCCAAAGCATCCCAGTGGAAAGGAATGAATCCATTTGCACAGAACCAGGCACACTGTTGGTTGTTTCTGACCCCACTCCAGGATCCACCTCCACCATGTCTCTGCTCCTTGTTCCTGCCACACCTTGGCAGCTCTAGCCTTGCAATCCCTACTCCTCCTGGACTCCATCTTTTCCTAAAAATCCCCTTGGATACCCAGCACAGCTTCCCTCCTTCTATCCAGTGCCTGTTCTTGACAGAGGAATAACACAATCAGTGTGTCCTCCAAACAGCACAAGCTGTGAAGCAAATGAACAGGCTCTGGTGATTAGGGCACCTTGATTAATGGTTTTGAACAGGACAGGCTTGGAGGGAAGGAAGAAGTTTCCCTGTCCTAGGCTATCAAACACACATGCATGGAAAAAGAGCCACTGGGCCAACAAATATCAGTCTGCTGGTGGTAATGGAGAGGCAGCTGCTCAGCTCTCTGAGGGAAAGCTGGTCGTGTGTGCATTGAATAACAGGCAATTATTGGTGGGTTTCCTAAAGAATGTACAAGAGAGTTAAATGAAACTTGATCCCTGGGAGGGAAAACTGCACAGCATCCTCAACTCTCTCCCAGTTTGGCTGGGGCAGCTCTGAGCTGTGCTGGGTGTGAGCAGGGCCAGGAGCCAGGGCAGGGCCAGGGGGGATCTCAGCAAAAGGTTCTTCCCCCAGAGGGTGGTGGGGCACTGCCCAGGCTCCCCAGGGAATGGGCACGGCCCCAAGGCTGCCAGAGCTCCAGGAGCCTTTGGACAAGGCTCTCAGGGACAGGCTGCCATGGCTGGGGGGGCCTGGATGATCCCTGGGGGTCTCTCCCAACTCTGTGATTCCATGCCCAGGGTCCAATTTGTTCCCACAGTGAAGTTAGTTGGGAAAAGTCGAAGCAAGTTTCATGATTCCACTCCCTGTGTGTGTAGTCATCCAGTTCAGGCCCATTTGGACTGGGCAGAAACTCCAGGTGGAGACACTGGGACAGAGGTACCAGTCAGGGAAGATCTGCACATCCCTGCTTGAAAAACTGCTGTTCCCAGCAGGACTTGGCCTGTGCAAGGGATCAACACACCCTGGGAGCATTTGGACCTGAAAAACCTGAAGTAGCCTCCAGGAAAGATGGAGAGAGACCATTTGCAAGGGATGCAGGGACAGGCCCCAGGGAATGGCTTCCCAGTGCCAGAGGGCAGGAGAGATGGGATCTTGGGAAGGGATTCCTGGCTGGGAGGGTGGGGAGGGGCTGGGCTGGAATTCCCAGAGAAGCTGTGGCTGCCCCTGGATCCCTGGGAGTGTCCCAGGGCAGGTTGGAGCCCCCTGGGACAGTGGGAGGTGTCCCTGCCCAGGGCAGGGGTGGCACTGGGTGATTTTCAAGGTCCTTCCAGCCCAACCCATTCTCCGATTTTCCAGTCAGACCCTTCCACCTCTTCTGCTGCTCCCACACCAACATGATGCTGTTACCCAACAACCAGTGCAGAAAATCCAGCCTTTGGCCTCAAGCCTTGAGCTGTGAAGTTATTTTCCATATCTGGCAGCTGCACCATCTCCCCTTAGAGGAAAACCAAGGTATGAAAGACAAAAATATTCAGGTCTAACCATTGGCCTCTGAAATAAAGTGTGTTTATCATCAAGTGTTACAACAAATAAAATATTTAAACAAGCATTTCTCAGCCAAGTGATTTTGTTGCTCCCTTTGGCACTTACTGTGCTGAATTTTGGAGTTCAGATGAATATTTATATCCAAGCTGAGAGCACAAGCAGGAACCCAGTCATCTTTTGTATGTTTTATACAGACTGTGGTGCTGTTACACTGCCCCATCTCTGCTCAGAATTATCATTTTCCAAGTTTCCATGTGCTCAGTGATGGGAATCATGGACTGAAATGGTGCCTCTACTGAAAACTCCAAGGAAAACACAGCTCAGGATTCATTTGCTTTCAACCTGAGAGAATCCATTTTTATTGGGATGTCTCAGCATTATTTCCTTGGAAGTTTTCCTTCTCCTCTTTAGTGCAATCAGTAGTTTAGATTATATTTTTCCTAAACATGCTTCAAGTGGTTTAAATTGGGTGTATCCTTTCACTGAACAACAGACTGATTTTCAGGGGATTACAAGTGGACAAAACCAGAGAGAAATTTCACCAAACATCTGAAATATGTTGAAACAGAACATCTGGGTACTCTCAACACCAGCTTAAAAAGTGATTTCTAGCTTTAAGTTTTACTTTCCCTTCCAGCTTTCTCCCCTCTCTGCTGCTTGAAATATCTTGAATAAGTTCCTAATTAATTTTTCCTGTTTCTCTCTTTTTTTTTCATTTACTATTCTGCCACTTTGCTAAATTTCCTTCATTTTGAGGGTTACTAGGGAGACTTTAAGACCTTTTAAATCTCCATTTGTTATGCCTTACTATTTTCAAGCAGTCTCCAAAAAGGATGATTTTTTCCACTGAATAAATTCCTTTTTTTCAATGGAAAAATTCCTTTTTTTCACTGCTCTACACGAAAACCCATTATATATTCATGTCTCCAGAGAGGACACATCCATCCAAACCCTCTTCAATTTATTTGAGGAATAAAACCATAAGTACCTTAAAAATAACAGAGGACTGAGAGAACAGATATTATATATAGTATTATCTCTATTCTATCTAATCTACCCATGTAAATCCTGAGCACAGAATAAAAATATTAATTGAAACTTAATTTAAATAAGAATTTCAGTTAAAATCCACTAAAAATGTCAGAAGTTTTGCAACTTCATGGCAGAAAAAGCCTTTCTCCAAGTCAGGGGAAGCCTATAACCCTTGTTGTGCTCCTCAGATGTTTTCCTGCAGGTTTCCTTTCTCAGGGAGAAGCTGTGGGACCAGCAGGATTTTTTGGCTGGACCTATTGTGGTTGTGCTTCCATGTGAGGAGGGTCTTGCATTTTTTAATCAGATGTTGCACAAAACACTTCCAGCCCTGTTCTCTCTGCACTTGTGGCTGGAACCTGGAGCAGGCAAAGCCACACTTGTTTCAAGCTGGGATCTGACAAAGCTTTGCTCATAAAACCAGCTCCTGCTTTCCTTCCACAGCACTTCCCTTGCTCTTGGGTGGGTTGTCAGTCTCTGGAGCTGAGACTCTCCCAGATTTGGATTCAGAAAGGACATGGAGCAAACTTGGCAATTAAACCCCACCAAAAGTGAGTGGAAGATGGGCTCCTAATTCGTTTTGGAACCTCTGGAAATGTGAAATTGTGCCCCTTAATTAGGCCAAATATTGTTTGTCACTTCGGAGCTGCACCATAACCTTCTACCAGTGTGTTCAGAGAATCCCAGGATGGTTTGGGAGGGACCTTAAATCCCATCCATCCCACCCCTGCCCTGGGCAGGGACACCTCCCACTGTCCCAGGGGGCTCCAACCTGCCCTGGGACACTCCCAGGGATCCAGGGGCAGCCACAGCTTCTCTGAGAATTCCAGCCCAGCCCCTCCCCACCCTCCCAGCCAGGAATCCCTTCCCCAGATCCCATCTCTCCTGCCCTCTGGCACTTTGAAGCCATTTTCCCTTCTCCTGTTCCTCCAGACCCTTGGAAATAATCTCTCTCCATTTCCTTGCAGCTGTCTCCAGGTAGTGAAAGGACAAATGCTACCCAGTGAATAAACACTAATTAATTTAAACCCTCAAAATAACACCACTTATCAAGATGGATTAAATCAAAATTTAGACATTTTCCTCAGTTTATAAACCAGCTCTTCCTCTTCAGCACTTGCAGTTCCCACCCCCAGCTTTTAAATAAGCTCAATTGAAAGCCACAGAAGTGATTTGGTCCCATTTTCCTGAAGAAACCTAAGAATCTTTGGGAACAGCTGGGCTGTAACATGAGTCCTGCACCCCACACTCCCTTTTGTTGTGCCATCCCAGTAAAGAGTGGGTTATTGGATGTCCTTGGGCAGGTGTTGCTGGATTAAAGGGGCTGGGCACAAATCCTTTTTTCTGCACTGCTTAAATAAACATCATGGGCTCTGTTACTCTTATTTCCTACAGGGATTTGGGATTTTGTACCAGAAAGGTTGTTTGATTTTTTGTTTGGTTTGTTTGTGTGTGTGTCTGTACATATTTTATTAAAAAATATATTAGAACTTTGATAAAATTATACATAATTCCAATATTTCCAAGGACCTGAAGGGAGCCTGTAAAAAAGATGGAGACTCTTTACAAAGGCAGGCCAAAGGGGCACAGTCAGATGGGATCTTGGCAAGGAATCCTTCCATGGGAGGGTGGGGAGGGGCTGGGCTGGAATTCCCAGAGAAGCTGTGGCTGCCCCTGGATCCCTGGGAGTGTCCCAGGGCAGGTTGGAGCCCCCTGGGACAGTGGGAGGTGTCCCTGCCCAGGGCAGGGGGTGGCACTGGGTGATTTTCAAGGTCCCAAACCACTCTAGGATTTTATTATTCCACAACAATGCCAGTTTTTTGTTCTGACAAAGAAGCTGGAGCATCAGAGAGGCAGAATAATAGGAATTACTCTCCTCACAATAAAACCCTGCAAATCCCACAGGTGGGCCTTAGTTTTTTAAAGCTCATCAAGTCCCACATTCACAGAAAAGACCAAACTTTGCTTGAGGAAACTTGTGGGAGTCCCTTTTCCTTGCTCTACTGTAAATGCAGGATCTGAAGAGCTGAATTTGGAGCCTGGAGTGCAGAGGCAGGAGCAATTCCCGAGGAGAAGAGTCCTGGCAGTGTTGCTGATGCTCCAGAAATTTCTGCAGTGTGAGCTTCACAACCCTTTGTTGTTCTTATGGCAAACACATTGTTTGCATTAGGGCAGGAAAAATTTCATACTGATAAGCAAAGATGGATAATTCAGCAGGGAGGGAAAACTGTTTCATGAAGTTCAGAGAGAACTTTTGTTTGTTTGTGTTTAACTGGGAGAAGAAACCATTTTGTTTTACAGCTACAGGTCTTCACATATTTTATGTGTTTTCTTTCAATCTGAAAACATTTGATCCTCCTCTGTACCAGCTGCATCCCAGAATCATCTGGGTTGGGAGAGACCTTCAGGATCATCCATACCCAGCCTCATCCAGAGCCACCAGAATCCCCCCCAGTCCATGTCCCCAAGGGTCACATCTTGAACACTCCCAGACACTGGGACTCCAGCACCTCCCTGGGACACTCATTCCCATCCCTGCCCACTATGCCAGGGAAGAATTGTTCCTGCTCTCCCCCCTGAAGCTGCCCTGGGGCAATTGAAGGCCCTTCCCTCTCCTCCTTTCCCTTGGCACATGGGAGCAGAGCCCGACCCCCCTCACTGCACCCTCCTGGCAGGGAGTTGGGGAGAGCAATGAGGTCCCCCCTGAGCCTCCTCTGCTCCACACCAACACCCCCAGCTCCCTCATAAGGGTTTTCCATCCCCTTCCCCAGCTCTGTTCCCATCTCTGGCCACCCTCCAGCCCCTCCATGTCCTTTTGGAAGGGAGGTCCTGATTTTGTTTGGAGGGAAGGCCCATGAGAAGAGGAGCTCCCAGCAGCATCCTCTCAAGGCAGACAAAGCTGTGCCCTGGCAGCTTCCTCTTAGGCAAGAGGAGAAACTTTCCTCTCCCCCAGCAGTGCCTTCACATCAACATCTCCACACCTCCCTCAGGCACATCCAGATGGCAGCAGGGACTGCCCTGATCTCTGGGATTTAGGAAGTTGTGCATCCAGGCCTGCAGCACCACAGAATCAGGGAATTACTGTGTGTTTTGGGTTGGAAGGGACCTGTAAGACCATCTCATTCCAAGCCCTGGCCATGGGCAGGGACACCTCCCACTATCCCAAGCTGCTCCCAGCTCTGTCCAAACTGGCCTTGGATATTTCCTTCTGGAATGGCTCTGTCAGGCTGACCATTAATACAAACCATATTCTGAATGGCTTTTTGTTAAGAATTTAAAATATTATGGGGCAAGAGCACATTTCAGAGGGTTTGGTAGTGAGATTTCTCCTTTCATTTGTCCTGCAAAGGAAATGGAGCTATTTGTGAGTGCTAAGAAATAATGGCATTTGTGATGATCTGAGTGGAAAACTCTTATCAGGAGAGAGACTTTTGTTTGGCAAATGAGCTGGTGGGGAATAGACAATAAACCACCACAGAGTCTGTTTTAACACCTGATTGAAGGTCAAGAAAAAAAAACAACTCCCTAGGAAGAAGATTAAAAAAAATTAAATTAAAAACTCCAAACTGTTCCATCCAGGGAAGGGTGAAGGTGCAAGTTTTCCCCTCAAGAACCAGCTTCCTAGTCCAGGCTTTTGCAGCAGCACAGCTGCTGATTTTGGGAGGTGAGAGATATCAAACACGAAAAGAACATGTTGGAAATAAAGCAAAATAAATGTGAATTGCTGCTGGAAAAACTGAGGTCAGCTGGGCCTATCTGTGGCCCAGCAGAGTCCCCCCTTTACCTCCAGCCTGTCTATCACCAACCAAGGAATGGTTGTGGTGGAATTAGTGGTGTAAAAGTGGCTTTTCCCTTCCCACAAGACAAAACCCAATTCTCTTTGCAGCTTCGCTTTCGATGAAACTCACGGGGGCAAACGACACTTCTGGGAGTTGTGAGATAAAATCAAAGCAAGTCACAGCACCAAAAGTCAAAGCCTCTGACTATGGATGTCTTTAAGGAGCAGCTTCTTCCATGGATAGAATGGAAAAGGCAAATAGGACCAAAGTGATGTTGGAATCCTGGAATATCCTGAGCTGGGAGAGACACCCAAGGATCATCCAATTCCAAGCCCTGTCCCTACCCAGGCCCCCCAGCCATGGCAGCCTGTCCCTGAGAGCCTTGTCCAAAGGCTCCTGGAGCTCTGGCAGCCTTGGGGCCGTGCCCATTCCCTGGGGAGCCTGGGCAGTGCCCCACCACCCTCTGGGGGAAGAACCTTTTGCTGAGATCCCCCCTGGCCCTGCCCTGGCCCAGCTCCAGCCCTGCCCTGGCTCCTGTTCCTCCTCATCAGAGAGAAGGGACTGGTGCTTGCCCACCCTCTTCCTCTTGTGAGGGGCTAAAATTGTCCAGAGCCAGGTTGGAGACCCCTGGGATAGTGGGAGGTGTCCCTGCCCAGGGCAGGGTGAGGGACTGGATGAACTTTAAGTTCTCTTCCAACAAAAACCATTCAATGAGTCTGTGTCCTGTGGCATGCAGAGTCAATAAAAAGAAAGAATATTTCATACCCTAAATCCATCTTTTTAAAGATAAACCAATGCAGATGGGTTACTAAACACAGACTGTAATTCCTTTACTTACAAATAAATTACATAGAAGAGTAGAATCATAGAACTGTGGAATGGTTTGGGTTGGGAGGGATCTTAAACACCCCCCAGTGCCCCCCCTGCCCTGGGCAGGGACACCTCCCACTGTCCCAGGGGGCTCCAACCTGCCCTGGGACACTCCCAGGGATCCAGGGGCAGCCACAGCTTCTCTGGGAATTCCAGCCCAGCCCCTCCCCGCCCTCCCAGCCAGGAATCCCTTCCCCAGATCCCATCTCTCCTGCCCTCTGGCACTGGGAAGCCATTCCCTGGGTCCTGTCCCTGCATCCCTTGGAAATGGTCTCTCTCCATCTTTCCTGCAGCTCCTCCAGCTCCTGCAAGGCCACCCTGAGTTCCCCCCAAAGCTTCTCCTCTCCAAGGTGCAATTTCCAATATGTTTTCTTCCTGAAAATTGAATTCCTTGCTGGAATGCCAATTTTTAACAAATGAAAAAAGTAATTATCCAGATCATGTAACTGATGCTGATGAGAACACAGGTCAAGCTGCTTTAAACAAGCTTGTCCTGAGATATTTTTACAGAGAAAGTGCTCTGAAAATATTGATGGATTTTATCTAATGCTCAATAAAAGTGATATTTTTGTTTGAGGAATAAAATCTCCTTTTCTACCAGCCCCAGAATTCTGATCCAAGAGAAAGAGGGGAAACTCTTTTAAATTAATACATGACTGAGCTTTCAGGTAAAGAGCTTCAAACTGAGTAAACCCCTTATTGAAAGCCCAGTGATCACTGTGGTTTCTCACAGAGGGAGATACACGAGTCCAGTGCTCTGGTAGCTCCTACATCTGTGAGTTTGAGTTTGCCTTCCCAGGTGTGCTTGGCTTTGAAGGGCTGAGTAACCTCATTTGAATTGTACTCAGAGCCAAGGCTGCTCCTGCTGCCACCAGGAAGGACCCAGGCAGGAATGCACAACCTTCCCACCAGACCCAGGGACCAGTGATGGTCACAGCAACAAAGTCACATGAAGGTTGGAAAAGACCTTCAGGATCCTCCAGTGCCATCCTCACCCAGCAGCACCACAATCCCCCCAGTCCATGTCCCCAAGGGCCACATCCAGACACCTCTGGGACACTTCCAGAGGCTGGGGCTCCAGCACCTCCCTGGGACACTCATTCCTGCTTGACCTTGCAGGGGAAAAAAAAAATTCAGATCTCTCATCTGAGCCTCCCCCCGTGCAATTAAGGCCATTTCCTCTCATCCTCTCTCTTGAATCGTGACATCTCATCTCTGCACAGTTGCAGAAGGAGGGTCCAAGTGTGCATCTCCCTGAGACTGAAGCACAGATCTCTTTGCCAAACTCTGAGCCCAGAAACGCCTTTCAATCTGCGTTCTCATTTCTGGTCTCCTCCAGAAACTCTCTGGAGTTAAACAAAACCTCCTAAAAGTGCTCCGAGACCTCGAGCTGGGGTGACAGATGTGAGTGCAAAATTACAAAACCCCAAACTGCCACAGGTCCACACTTCTCACAGCACTTATTTCCACCTCCTTCTTCCAGCCTGGGCTCCTTCCCCTGCAGTGCAGATGGTTTGGAGCAGGACTGGTCCCTTCTT
>VXBA01000659.1:154061-170361 GCA_013399895.1 Serilophus lunatus
GGGGAGTAACTGAAAAAACGTGGCAGAGCTTGAGAGGGGGTGGAACAGGAAAGCCCCAGGCAGAGCCCAGAGCTCAGCAGGGACGGAACTGCTGCAAGAGCAGCACAGGGCTCTTATCAGCCCCACGCAGGAGCTGCGGTTTGCTCGCTCTTGCAACCCTTCTCCAACTGCCGCTTGTTTTTCAACAAACAGGATGCCCCTGCTGAGCCTGCAGCTTCGGGGTGAGGGTCCTTGGGGCTGCCAGGGGGGCTCCTGGCTCTGCCCCATGTGGAGGGTGGGCTCAGGTGTGTCCCAGAGGGGATGGACCTGCCTCCTTCCCGCAGGGCAAAACACAAGGGAGGGAACGGGAAAGGCTGAGCTCCCAGCCTGGTGGCTTTTTAGTGTTCCACCTAAAAGCAGGTTTTAAGGAAGTGGTTGTGCCACACTCAGGCACCAAGGGCACAGCCAAGCTGCTCATCTCCTCTCTGGTCTGTGCAGCAGCTGGTTTGGGCCAGAGGAGCTGTGGATTCCCCAGCCCTGGAAGTGTTCAAGGCCAGGCTGGATGGGGCTTGGAGCTACTTGGACAGTGAATGTCATCCCAGCTCATGGCAGGGGCTTGGCACTAGATGGGCTTTAAAGACTCTTCCAAACCAAACCATTCCATGATTCTGTCATTCTATGTTCCATGACATGATGGTGTAACTCAGGATCATCCTGTGCAGGGCCAGGAGCTGGACTTGGGAGCCCCTTCCAACTCAGAGTATTCTGGGATTCTCTGCTGGCCACAAGGACACAGATATCATTTCCTTGCTATGCAGTGCCCCTGCACAGGCTGCAGGGAAGGAACTGGATGAGGGGAGATGCTACAGGTGTCTAAGGAAGGACTGGATGTGGAACTCAGTGCTCTGAGCTGGGGGACAAGGAGAGGATCAGGCAGAGCTTGGACTTGAGGATCTTGGAGGGCTTTTCCAACCAGAGCCAGGGCTCCTGACACTGTTGCTGGGCCTATTTTCACCTCCCTCCACCAGACTTTGCTGCTCAGGCTCCTCAAGAAGCACATGCTGTTTTCCAAGGTTACTTGGTTTATCCTAAAAAGAAACCTGCCCTGTCTGCAGACAAGCCAGGGACCAGCCTGGGATCCTATCCAGAAGTCAGATATGGGAAAAGCAAACCACACTCTGCCCCTGCTCTGATAATGGTCTGGCCAAAGGTTATTCTCTGTCCCAGAGGTGGAGCCTGTGCCAAGAGCTCTTTAACCTGCAAAAATTTCTGGCACTGCCCAATGCTGTGGCAGATCAACATCAGAGAGAGCAGGGGGGAAAAAATACCTCCAAAATTAAATGTTCATAAAAATTAAGCTTTACTTTTGAAATATTTTATGTGGAGAAAAGAGAAAGACGAAATATGGGAAATGTCTTTTCACATCTCGCTGTCCCACAACAACAACCTCCTGCTTTGCTGGATCCTGGAAGGATTTTAGGGATTCTCTGAGCAGTGAGTGGGGTTGAACTGTGCCCTAATCCTGCTCTCACTGCTCATGGCCATCCCTGTGCTGTGCTGGCACAGGGAGGTGCAAAGCATCACTTTCTGCCAAGAAGGGGATGGTCTAGTGGAAGGTGTTCCTGGTCTTCTGGAAATGTTCCTACCCATGGCGGGGGGTTGGAACTAGGTGATATTTAATGTCTCTTCCAACCCAAACCACTCCCTGATTCTATGAAGATGATGCTAGGCCAGGCTGGAGAAATCCCTGCTGCTCCTGGATCTGAAATTCTCACAAGCTGAGCAAGTTCTGTATCACAAATTGTTCCTCAGCTGGTCTTACTTCTTTTCCCATATTTGAATCACAGAATGTCCTGAGTTGGAAGGAACCCACAAGGATCATTGAGTCCAACTCGATGTCCACAAACAGCTCTTAGAATTTTCAAGTTCACCTGCTGTTCAAAAGCAATTGGAAAACATTTCCTTCCTGGAATTTCTTTATGGTTTGCTATTTGATCTGGATTTCCCAGTTGCAAGTGTAATATTGAGCCCTGAGATAATGTGTAAATGCAAGGGAAAGTTTCTGATTAAAACACTGGCTTGATTAGATTTGAATTTCAAAGTAAACATGAGATCTTTTTGTAGATAGTTGAGCTCAGAACCCAAGTCAAGAAAGAATCAAGAAAATTCAAGAATTAAGTAAAAAAAAAAAAAAAAGAAAGTTGAAGTTCTGCTTCCAACACTGTCAGACAATTCTTCCCTGATTCTTCATCTGTGAAGATGAGGAGTATATTCCCAGAGTAGTTGAAGCAGTTTCTGGGTGTATTTGACTATCTTTGTTTGTCACTTTGGCCAAACTGAACTGCACACTCCTTTATCAGCCTGCTGTTGTGTGGAGGCAGTGCTTCTGTGAGCCTTCCCCCTGTGCCTCCCCCAGCTTTTGTGGTTTGTGGGCCAACCTGAACTAAATTTGATAGAGCAGAAGTGGTCTGAAGTTCCTCCAGCTTGCACAAAACGTGGTGCACAAAACTGGCTCTGCCAGTGCTCCCAGTGAAGGGTGACTGAGAGACTTGAGAGATTCCTCAAGGAGGGAAGAACCTTCAATCAGATTAAAGCCTTGTTGGAGGTTAGAGAATGAAGCCACAAAGCACATCCACGGCTTTAGGAATTCAGCCTTCCCAGGTTCTGCCCAGGGCAGCATCTCCTGGATTTTTAAGTGCATCAACCCACACTTGCCTGGGATTCAGGTGGCTCCATCCATCTGAAATTTTGCCCTAAGACCAACTTTGCCATGGAGATTTCTAGTGGCTTTGCAGACTTTCAGGCGAAGCTTTTTGAGATTTCCCACTAAAGCAAGGCTTAACTAAGAAAACAGTGACACATCCTCGGGAGTTTCCCAGAGCCCCAGAAACAAGAAGGATTTTTGCCACATGACTCTGATTGAGGGGAAGGCCCCCATTAACAACATGATGCCCAGCAAGTTCCACCTGACACGAGCAACAACTTCTTTGCTGGGCTGTGACCCAGCACTGAACAGAGACCAGGGAGGGGCTGGAGTCTCCACATTGGGGATTTTCCAGAAAGATCTGGACACAATCCTGTGCCATGTGCTCTGGGATGGCCCTGGTGGAGCAGGGAGGACCCTTCCAAGCTGACCCATCCTGGGCTTCTGTGAAGAACATTTATGATCTCACTGCTCACATCATTAGAATCTGCTGTGAGACAGATCTTGAGATGCTCCAATCCCAATTATCTTACAAATAGCAACACCTCAAAGTTGCCTGAGGCTCAGGCAGAGTAACACCAAGGTCCAACACTAAGTCTCACCCAGAAAACCATTATTAATGCTGCAAAGGGCTTCTGGTTTGGTGGAGGACACACCCTGGACTGTGCTGATATTCCCAGCAGGACACAAGCCAGCATGCTTAGTTTTATTTATTGCAAGGCCCATTGAAAGAGAATGCTAAAGTAGGATTAAATAAGAAAAAAATAATCTTTCAGATATAAACCTGAGCACTTGAACCAACCCTTTGGCTTAAATCCTCCTCACTTTTGATCTACCACGTCATATCTTGCATCAGAGCTGAGGCACAAGCTGCCTACCAAGTTTCACATCTCTGGGAGTGAAAAGCTAAGAAACTACTCTAGAAATACTTCTCTTTTTCCTACCCCTGCTCTCCTTCCCACACCCAGCACACGCCACTTTCAAGCTTTGCATTGATGTCATGGCATTACCAACAACAAACTCCCAGGCCAAGGCTCGTGCAGGAACCTTCTAGGAGAGCCTGGAAAAGGGAAAGCAAGAACCCACAGAAGCACACACCTGTTGATCCCATGGCAGAGTGTATTAAACCTGGCATTTGGGGAAAACATCAGGAGCCTTGTAGGTGTGTTCAGCACTTCCTTAAAGAGGATCAAATACAAGATGTGTTGTCCAAGGACTCTCTGTAAGCTCAGAAATTAAGGAGCAGGGCTGTGTAGCAGCACCAGGAGAAACCAGCCCTTCCACCCCATAGTTGTGGATTTCCCATCCCTGGAAGTGTGGAGGACCAGGTTGGATGGGGTTTGGAGCCACCTGGGATAGTGGAAGGTGGCAGAGGATGGAACTGGATGAGAATTAAGGTCTCTTCCAGTCCAAGCCATCCTGTGATTCCATGATCCCTTCCTGATTTTCTGTATCAGCTGGACAGGGAGGAGGCTCCAGGCATCGTGATCAAAGGCAGGAGGTGCTCAGCACAGAATCCTGGTTTCTTTGGCCACCTGTATCCACCTGATTGCAGCCAGAGTGGGAAGGTACCAGTGGAGAAGAGGTTGATAATTTGATAAGGTGGTAAAATGATGTTATGAACTCAGTTCAAACACTGAAATCCCAAATCAAGTGGAACAAATTCCCATGGATTATCCTCAGAGCACAACCTGTGGGCAGTTTGCTATATTGCATTGTTCTGGCTCATGGGCAAAGGCAGCTCCAGACCCCTGTGTCCCAAATATTCCCAGTTGGGCCAAGTGTGTCCATCACCCAACGATCCCATCAGCTACAGTGGGTTGGGAATGTGCCCTATTCAAGCTGGAAAATGCAGTCCCCAGTAGAATTATTGCAGAGGTCAGCTGAGGAGAAGTGGCTTTGCTAATTCAAGGGCTAAATCAGTCCTGCAATGAAATACTTCTTCCCTTTCTTGCTCTATTCCTGACTTTCTCCCCCTCTCTGCTGCACTGAATTCTGGTAAAAAATATTCAGGATGGATTTTTTTTGGCAGTCAAATATATTATCCACTTGGGTTGTTTTTTTCCTTCATTCTATGATAACTGAAAGCATGTTGTGGTCCAGATGCAGAAATGAAAACCAGCAGCAAAATTAGCAACGTAAGTCATGCACTAGAAATGTTGGGGTTAATTTGTCTGTAGCAAATGTTGCAAACAGCAGCATTTCATAAAAACCTCAATGACAAGGTAGATTGTTTTCTCACCAAAGAAAAATAAACAAGGGAAACGTTGCTGGCACCAAATTATCTCCCAGAAATAGGACAGCTAATGTTTTTATATAGGTTATTTTTCTAATTTCTCAATTCATTCCTTCTTTGAAGTGCAGTTTCAAATAGGAGATGCTTTAATGTTTCCTGCATTTTCAGCAGAGAGAAAAATTACGTAGAAATCCAGCAATGCCTTGCAAGAAAAGGGGCTGAAGCCTTAAAACGTGAAGGACTTGGTCCAGGAAGTGAGTTAAGGAACAGTGAAAAGATTTTCCTGGAAAACGAGTTGAAATTTGACAACAAATTTCTGTTAAATCGTGGCTTGGATTATTTTTTAAACCAAGACCTCTATATGAGGAAGTTGATTTAACCTGAAGCTTCAGCAAGGGAGGGGGGACTGTGCCCCTGTGCCCCCTCAGGTGAGACCCCCCCTGCAGAGCTGCTCCAGCTCTGGGATCCAGCCCAGCAAGGGCCTGGAGCTGCTGGAGAGAGTCCAGAGGAGGCCCCAGGATGAGCAGAGGGCTGGAGCAGCTCTGCTGGGAGGAAAGGCTGGGAGAGCTGGGATTGTTCAGCTGCAGAGGAGAAGCTTTGGGGGGAACTCAGGGTGGCCTTGCAGGAGCTGGAGGAGCTGCAGGAAAGATGGAGAGAGACCATTTCCAAGGGATGCAGGGACAGGCCCCAGGGAATGGCTTCCCACTGCCAGAGGGCAGGAGAGATGGGATCTTGGGAAGGGATTCCTGGCTGGGAGGGTGGGGAGGGGCTGGGCTGGAATTCCCAGAGAAGCTGTGGCTGCCCCTGGGTCCCTGGGAGTGTCCAAGGGCAGGTTGGAGACCCCTGGGACAGTGGGAGGTGTCCCTGCCCAGGGCAGGGGTGGCACTGGATGAGTTTTGAGGTCTCTTCCCACCCAGGCTGTTCTATATTTCTGAGATTCTGTGATGTCTCTCCCAAGCAAAAAGCAGATGTGTGAAATGGGACTGGTGAGCTCGGCCATCAGTGACACACCTACAGGTTGGTGACTCCTTTTTCTACAGAACAGGCACCACAGGCCTCATCCAGTGCCCAAAGACATCAACCAGGTCTTTCTACTGGTTTGTTGGCTCTTGGATGTGACACTGCATACACTAAATACAGGATTGTTTTAATTGCCCCACTAAAATGTGAACCTAAATCATCTTTCCTTGTACAGACATCTGTCCCATGGCACAACCTCACTCCACAGGGGAACTATAAACCTCTCTCCGTGTTGGAAATGTGTAGTTACAGCTGAGCACCCTCCAAAACTGGACTCATGGAATATCCTGAGCTGGAAGGGACCCCCAAGGATCATCCAAGTCCTGCCCAGGCCCCTCCATCAATCCCAGCCTGTCCCTGAGGGCGTTGTCCAAATGTTCTTTGAGCTTTTGGGGATGTGCCCATTCCCTGGGGAGCCTCTTATAGGTATAAAACTGTTCATCCTGGTAAAGATTATTCCTCCACAGTAAAGGAAAGAAGCTCTTTGGGGCTGCCATTTTCTGCTACAAAACACCCAAAAATATCAATACAAAATAATACCACTCCTCACAAACAGCACTCAGAGTTGTTTGGACTGTGTAAAAAATATGACTATTTGCATTGCAAGCCCCATCAGGTGAAAAGNACACTAAATACAGGATTGTTTTAATTGCCCCACTAAAATGTGAACCTAAATCATCTTTCCTTGTACAGACATCTGTCCCATGGCACAACCTCACTCCACAGGGGAACTATAAACCTCTCTCCGTGTTGGAAATGTGTAGTTACAGCTGAGCACCCTCCAAAACTGGACTCATGGAATATCCTGAGCTGGAAGGGACCCCCAAGGATCATCCAAGTCCTGCCCAGGCCCCTCCATCAATCCCAGCCTGTCCCTGAGGGCGTTGTCCAAATGTTCTTTGAGCTTTTGGGGATGTGCCCATTCCCTGGGGAGCCCTTATAGGTATAAAACTGTTCATCCTGGTAAAGATTATTCCTCCACAGTAAAGGAAAGAAGCTCTTTGGGGCTGCCATTTTCTGCTACAAAACACCCAAAAATATCAATACAAAATAATACCACTCCTCACAAACAGCACTCAGAGTTGTTTGGACTGTGTAAAAAATATGACTATTTGCATTGCAAGCCCCATCAGGTGAAAAGAAAAGCACCACAGCAGTAACAGTTGTGCAAATTGTTCTTCACTTTTAAACCCAAAAGGTTTATCCTATTTTTTTTTAACTAGGCAAGCCATTCATGTCCTTTATTTCCTATAACATGAAACACTCTGTTTCATTTAGAAAAGCAATTCATTTTCTCCAATGAATCAAGGTACAGCAGAGTAAGTTCCTATATGAGACCTGAATCTTGGTTTCAATGTTCAAGTTATTTTATGCTTAGTGTGAAAGATGTGTGGGTGTTCAGCACTGTACATTGTTATTTTTACAGGCTTGGTGTAGAAGCTGGTGCAGAGACTGAGGTGCCTTTTTCCTTTCAGAAGTGGCCAAAATGATGGACAAAATGGTAACTGGATTTCTTTGCAGTGTTTGGAATAATTAAAACACTTTATATTGAAGTAAGTGGTTTGTCAACACCTGTGGAAATTACAGAATCATAAAATGATTTGTGTTGAGAGGGAACTTATGGATCATCCATTCCCACCCCTGCCCTGGGCAGGGACACCTCCCACTGTCCCAGGGGGCTCCAACCTGGCCTGGGACCCTTCCAGGGATGGGGCAGCCACAGCTTCTCTGGGCATCCTGTGCCAGCCCCTCCCCACCCTCCCAGCCAAGAATTTTTTTCCTAATATCTAAACTGAACCTGCCCTCTTTCAGTTTAAAACCTTTCCCACTTGTTAACAAAGTGTATCTTCCAGATATGATTTGGGTGACACCTGACTTCCACAAACCCCAAGGCTCACTTACATGTAGGTCCTGAAAAACAGAAGCATTTTACAGAAGTCTGATATTATCTGGTAACTGTACTCTAAAATATCAAACCCTTCCTATGAACTGGGTGTAGCACCTCGTCCCATATCAGTGGCCTCTCTGCAAAGATGGGCAGCAGCCCTGTCCTGTGCTGACTGCACAGCTGAGGCCTCTTCCTCACTGTCTTTTCCTTGGAGAAGGTGTTTCTAGTGTTGTTTTGCAAAGGTGTGGTTGCACCCATGGAAGTCCTGCCCCTCCTGTGGAGGAGCAGAGTGTTTCCTGACTGGAAATACACCTCCCCTGTCCCCTGGGTGAGGTGTAGACCTTTGATGTACAAGCTAAAGACAAATCAACAGCTACCAACTACACCCAAAATCGCAGCCAGGTCAAAGGTCCTTCTACAGCTCTGCATCCTATGCCACCAAGAGTTGTTCCACACCAACATTTCCTGCATAAAAGACACAAACCTCTTGATTCTCAAGCTGCAGTAGTGCTCTTTGGCACTACAGGAATTACACTTGTGCTTTAAAGTCGTGTTTCCTTCAGCCCCAATATCAAGGAATCACAGAGTCACCAAGATGCCTTCAGGACCATCCAGTCCCACTGTCACCACCACAATACCATGTCCCCAAAGGCCACATCCAGACACCTCTTGTGACAGTGACTCCACTCCTCCTTGAGACCTTTTTTCCAACCCCTGCCCACTGTGCCAGGGAAGAATTGTTCCTGCTCTCCCCCCTGAAGCTGCCCTGGGGCAATTGAAGGCCCTTCCCTCTCCTCCTTTCCCTTGGCACATGGGAGCAGAGCCCG
The DNA here is from genome assembly GCA_013399895.1 of Serilophus lunatus. Taxonomy (NCBI): domain Eukaryota; kingdom Metazoa; phylum Chordata; class Aves; order Passeriformes; family Eurylaimidae; genus Serilophus; species Serilophus lunatus. Next base: position 162,716 of record VXBA01000659.1, read on the forward strand.
ACCCCCCTCACTGCACCCTCCTGGCAGGGAGTTGGGGTGAGAGCAATGAGGTCCCCCCTGAGCCTCCTCTGCTCCATACTAAACAGCTGAGGACCATTTTGCCCCTGTCTGTGTGGAACTGGGATATTATCCCAGGAATTAGCTCTGGGGCATGTTTTCTGCCCCCCTGCTCATGCCTGCAGAGAAAAGGGGGAGCACAGCTTGCAGGCATGTGGGTGTAAAGCAAGGCCACCTTAAATCTCCCCAGTCTGTCTGATATCAGGAGTGAAACCCCAGAGGTGCATCTGCTGCCCACACTCAGCACCACAGGCTCTGACATCTCTCAGGGCTGGCTGCTGGTGATTCCCACACTTCCAAAAGGACAGGGAGGGGATGGAGTGTGTCCAGAGAAGGGAACAGAGCTGGGGAAGGGTCTGGCAAATGTGTCCNGTCTGGCCATCCCAGCACAGGTCTGTGCCCTGAAAGCATTTTAAAAATGCATTTGTGAGAAGTTCAGGTGATTGAGAAGGTGTCAGACATCTGTCACAAAGGAAGCACATGCTGTGCTGCTTCACCCTGGGCATCCAAAGTATTTCTGTAACATTCCTCTTTCTCTTTCAAAGAGCACAAAAAGGCCCTTGAAGGGCTGGGCTCGTGTCTTCTGAGGTTGCTGATTTGATGAGGTTGGCAGGGCTTGCCCTAAGTAGAGCAGCATGAAATGTTTATGGCAAATCACATAAAATTTGACAGGTTTCAAGTTTCCTTCCACTGCATTCATGGAAAGATTCGTAAGAGACATAAACCTTTCAACTTACAGACAAAATCCTTCCTAAGGGCAGCTTCTGAGCAGCTCTCCAAGTCAAAACTTCAGTGTGAAACCAGATGACAGAAAAACAGACTGAAAGGCAAAATACTCATGAGGCAAAAGAAAAAGCCCCAAGTCCTGTCTTGGACTGCTTTTGGGTTCACTGGAAGCAGAAACTGAAAACAAAAAGCACAGGTTGGAAAAAAAAAATGTCCAGACAGATCAAAGCCAGAGCTACTGTTCTCAAAGATCTTCAGGAAGTGAAACTGCCCAATTTAACCGGCAAGAAGAAGTGATGAATCCTCTGGACAATATTAAGGATGAATTGGAAAGTCTACCAGGTGGAAGCTTCTGTCACTGTCTGCTTCCCTGCCTTCACACTCAGCTCTTCTCTGCCCTTCTCCTTCTATTTCAATCTATGAGTAAACCTTTATAAAGTATTTGGTGTTTTGGACTAAAATGTACCTTGGTTGTAGACCCTTGGCCAGGACCTCAGTGAAAGAAAAGACATTTATTTTGGGAATTGCTTACATTGGGAATCTGCCTGATTTCTAGTCCTCTTTCCACTGGCAACAAGGCTTTTTTCAGTGTCACTCTGGGTTTGCTGGTGCTTGCAGGGACTTCACCAACATACTCTAGAGCTTTGCAGTTGCTCTAATGCTTCCAACACCACCCAGACAGTTCTTTAATACCCTTCAGAGTGGAGATATCCCTACTACTCATCTACTATTTGGGAAGTTGACTTAAGTCTATACAAATATTATCCATCCTCCCCAGATGACACAAGAGGTGATGAGGGAGTGCAATGTTTTCTTGTCCCTCTCTCAGACCAGTGAGTCACCCAGCCAGTGGCCTGTCTCCCTCCAAGGCCAGTTCCAGATGTTGTGGAGGAAGCCAGAAATCCTTTGGCACATGACAGACCTGCTTCCATGGGATCTTTCTTTCCAAGCTTTAACAGAGTTTGGTTTGTGCTCTGCCACATGGCAAAGAAATGAAGGGAGGACTTAACCCTTCCCAAGCTGTTTTTTTCTTGGCCTGCTGGTGCCTGTTAAAAAACTCTTGATGATCTTAGAGGTCTTTTCCAACCTAAACAGTTCTATGATACTCTGTTGTGTAGAGGCAGATCCAGCTGTTCCAAGGGTTCTGCTAAACCCTTGGATTCAGTGGTATTTAGTGGCCATGAGTTCTAGGATATAACCACCCACTGCTTAAAAAGAAAGCCCCACTCTACCTTGGCCCATGGACTAAGCACAGAGAAAGGAATAAGAGTGAGTGTGTGAGCTGACTGTCCATCCTCTGGGCCAGAGCCAGAGCTTCTTTTTCCTCACCCTCCTGCTGGAGCTGTCTTGTCACAGGAGTAAGAAACCTCAAACCATCACTTGGTGAGGCACCACAGCCCCAGAGCACCAGCTCTCCCTGACTTTTTCCCTGCTCTTGGAATACACAGAATCATTAGGGCTGGGAGAGACCTTCAGGACCATCCAGCTGGATCAGCTTCTCCTGTTCTGGGGAAAATTTTGTAGTTTTACAGAGAAATGCCCTGGGATTGTTTCCTTGGGATTGTTTCTGCTCAACTTTTCAAATCAAACTTTTCTAATTCCAAGAATGGCAATTTCTTTGTCACTCTTTATTTAGGTACAGACTCTCCCTTCTTGAGTATCAGGATGGTGCAGATACCCATTCAGTGTTCTGAAGTAAAATTCTTCAGGAATTCATAAATTACTTCCACAAACTTGCCAATATCACTGGCTTTCACATGCATTTAAAGATAAGCAGTTCTTTTGAGGTCATGCCTTAGCAGTCAAACTAAATAGTGATTATTTTCTAGCAATGAAAAAAAAAACCAAACCCAAAAAACCAAACCCCAAAAAACCAAACCCCCAAAATCCACCCAGTTTATTTTAGATTTGTATTTCATACACAAGCAGTGTGGGGAAGATACTTTTGCTTTCCACCAGGGAAGTACCTCTGAGCTGGAGTTTGTCATTTGTGGCAAAACCTGGTCAGAGCTGCTACCCAACAACCTCTTATTAATGGCCACAGGATAAAAGGCAAGGACGAGGCAATGTTGGGGTTCTGCAAGCCAGGCCTAAGCCTAAGTCTTTGCTAAGACACTTCCCTGTGCTGAGTGTGACTGGTCAAACACTCAGGCACATATTTTGACCTTGGATTAAAATTCTTCATCTTGTCATCTCCATGGGTTAAAGCCTCACGTTTTCTCCAGGGTTTCAAATGAAAAAAAGAGCTCAGAGAAAAGGCTCAGACGTTGTGCAAGAGCTTTTCTACTTGTAAGCCAAGGTTTTTATGAGCTTTAGTTCAATTTAGTTCAATTTGATGGTGCTGACACAAAATTAACTCTTTGTTACAGCACAGGCAGCCCTGAAAAAGTGCTGAAAAACTCCCCTTCCTCCTACACAGTGACAACAGTTTGTGCTGCTGTGAAAAGAATCATGGAATGGTTTGTGCTGGGAGGGACCTTAAAGCCCATCCAGTGCCACCCCTGCCCTGGGCAGGGACACCTCCCACTGTCCCAGGAGGCTCCAACCTGGCCTGGGACACTCCCAGGGATGGGGATTCCACCTGGAGGTGCTGGAAAGGAGACTCTGGTCTCTACTCACCCACAGCATTAGGGGCTTGGGGGCTCTGTCAGTGTAAATCCCACCACCAGGCTGGTCAGAACCAGTAACTTTTAAGGAGAAACAGCACATTTTGGGGGTCCAGGAAGGGAAATCCTTCAGAGCAGGAAGAGTTTTTTCACAGGATCATGGAATCATCCAGGTTGGAAGAGACCTTCTGGATCATCCATTCCCACCCTCACCCAGCAGCACCACAATCCCCTCCAGTCCGTGTCCCCAAGGGCCCCATCCAGACACCTCTGGGCCACTCCCAGACACTGGGACTCCAGCACCTCCCTGGGACACTCATTCCCATCCCTGCCCACTGTGCCAGGGAAGAATTGTTCCTGCTCTCCCCCCTGAAGCTGCCCTGGGGCAATTGAAGGCCCTTCCCTCTCCTCCTTTCCCTTGGCACATGGGAGCAGAGCCCGACCCCCCTCACTGCACCCTCCTGGCAGGGAGTTGGGGAGAGCAATGAGGTCCCCCCTGAGCCTCCTCTGCTCCACACCAACACCCCCAGCTCCATTCCCTTCTTCTCACACGTTTTCCAGCCCCTTCCCCAGCTCCACTCCCCTTCACTTTTGTCCTACTCTTTTATTTAGCATATCCAAAGGAAGAAACCCACAATGTCTGGGTACTCCCTGGCACTGTAAAATGAAGGATAAAATCTTTACAGTGTATTTTTCCATGTGGTAAAATTTCTCTACTGGAGTTCATTTCCATTTGATAAGAAACCAACAAAATATTGCACCATGAGTCTTCGTGGCCTCGATTAATTCATAAAAAAATACAACAAAGACAAAAACAAGGGGTAACCATCTTTGCACATTGAAATAATTAGACCTTGCAGCAAAAATGCAGGAAAAGTGCCCTCCTGGAAAATATTATGCTTGGTGCTATTTAGAGCTCCATAACAACCCAGCAAAAAGATTAATTCTGTCTTCCTTCATAGCCAAAATTATTAGGAAACCTTACAGGACAGCGTAATGCCCTTAAGAACTCAAATGATGAGGACATGTGCTATAATGCAATTATATAGGAACCAGTGTGTATTATTAAACCAAGACTCCCCAGCAGGTCTCGTTTTTGTCCCCCTTCCCAAAAGGTCTCGTTTTTCCAGCACTCAGAGCCCACCTTTGAGCCCAGTCCTCATTTCTTTAGCTCGTGGCAGAAGCGAGGAGCTGGTGTGGTGTGATAGAAAAAGGGCCATATCCTCTGTGGTGAACCACATCCAATGAATATGTCAGGCTTTCTGCCTCTGCCACTGCTCACGGGGGCTGGAACAATGGTTCTGCTTCCCCACTCCCCGCTTTTTTCCCAATTTTCACAGAGTATCAGGCAAAAAAAAGAGTTATGGATTTCCTTCTCAGAGAGCTGTGGGGACTGATAAAGTGAAATCCACGGCAGAAAGCAACTTGTTGTTTTCCCCTTTACCTCAGGATTTCAGTTAGAGAGAAAGTGCAATAAATTTTGGCGGGAAGAAAAGGAAAGAGGCATTTTTGGGACAGTTCAAATGACCAGTCTGTGTAAACACTGTTGAGAAATAGGCTGAGAACAACCGACCCTGGGGATGATTATTTTTCTTGCTCCTGAGCCCAAACGTTACTTCTGTTGCTCCCAGGATTCTGAAATTGTGTGAAGTTCATTTGAGTGAAGAAAGGAACAAAAAGGGAACTGCTGGAAAACAGTCACAGGCTTCCACATTCAAGCACAATTTTCTTTCCCAACAATGAAATATTTGCATTACAACTCAACCCAAGAGCTGTTGGCCAAGGATTCGATCTGGGCTCCCAGACTGGATGAATATGGAATCATTGGATGGGTTGGAAGGGACCTTAAAGCCCATCCAGTTCCAACCCCTTGCCATGGGCAGGGACACTTTCCACTATTCCAGGTGGCTCCAACCTGGCCTTGGACACTTCCAGATGTTCTTGAAGTGTCCAAAATGACTTCTAGCCTAGCAAGGCTTGGAGCCCAGTCCACAGAGAAACACAAAATACTGATGTTGTAGCAACATTAATGAAAATAATGAGTAGTAAGGAGGATGATAAACCCCACTCTGGGGTGTTAAATCAGTTAAAGCTGGATTAACCAGCTTTAATAAAACTCCTTTTCTGGACAAGTCAGTCCTTGCACTTCAAGCTGCTGCTCTCAGGCTTTTTGGGCTCCTGCCTGCAAACCAACCCTGCCATCCATCCTGGCTGTGCTCTGCCACTCTGCAAGCACAGCCCCACGAGCTTCACCCTGCTTTTATATCAGAAACACAAAATTTCCTGTGCTGCAGATTAAACTCTAAACCGTTGGGTGAGCTAAAAAAAAAAAAAAAAAAAAAAAAAAAAGAAGGCTGACGAATTGCAGGAAGATCCTTCTTGTTATTTTAGCAGTATTGCTTCCTTTGCTTGCTAGGGGTGCTGAGCAGTGCCAGCTGCCAAGTTGGCCACATCTGGCTCAGCCTTCAGCATCTCCCACGCCCAGGCCAGAAGGTGCTGCGAGCTCTGGTGACTCCTGGGCTCTCTGAGATTCCCAGCACCAGGAAAGACAGATGTAGAACAACTTTGGACACGGGGAAAGGAGGGGAAAAAAAAGAGCTGAAGGCAGGCAGGAGAGCAGGCAAACATTTGGGCAGGCTCTGCCCACGTCCCACTGCTGGCTGGGACACAGCCTTCCGCATTCCCGCCTGTTAATAGGGATAAACTCCTGACTCACCAGGCCGGGAAACGAGTCTGTGGCTATAAAGAGCTCTGAAGTGCTGCTTTCTGGCAGCACCACGGAGCAGAGAGATCCTTGTGCCTTGTCATGCTCACAGGCACAGCCCTGCTGAGCGCTCAGCAGAGGGGAAAAGTTCAGCTGTAGGATGAACTATTTGGGAAGGGAGCGAGGAGGCAGCAGACGAGCTCCCCGTGCCAGTCCCTGGCTCAGTTGGATGAATAACCCATGACTAAACCAGCAGCTCCACAGGGGGCTGTGAGAACATTGCAAGGAGTCTCTTGGTCCCTGGTTGTAAAGGACAGATTGGGAGTGAAGCCCTTTAATTCCGCCCTCAGCCCTTCCAGAGCTGCTTCACTTTCCTAAGGGAGCTGCATTGCATCCATTCTGAGTTTTCCCACACTGCTTCTTTTCCCCAGCCAGGGGACTTGCAGCAAACATGAAGCAGGTCCCTAAGCTTTTCCTGGCTGAGGGTCCAGCCCGAGTGAGGCAGCATCACTCTCTGCTGGCTCTGTGCACCGGCTGCTCCCTCCCTGCAATACGTGTCCTTTGCTGCTGGCTGTCACTCAGCAGGGCAGCCTCTCAAAAAGTCCCAATTCTGCCAAAGAAAAAAAAAAAAAAGGAGCCCAAAGGGGCTTTTGCCACCGCTGTTGTATGTGCAGTCATTCACACGAGTTACTTTATCACACTTTGATTTATGAAGAGCAGATTCACCGGCACGTTTGAACAGCTTAAAGGAGTCCTTGTTATAATCTCTCTAACGGACTGGTAAGGAATGAGATGATATTCCTGCAAGCTCAGTATTCATTTCCAGGAGAGAGCCTCAAAAAAAAACCCCCCAAAACCTGAAGTGGAAAAAAAGCATGTACTGCAAGAAAGTCCCCAGATACTCTCCAAACATGCATTTCCTTAAGCATGGTAAAAGTAAAAAGTATATTTAGAATGGCACTTACCTCTCAAGAAGTGTTGGTAAGAAGGAAGTGACTCAAATATGCTGTTTGAAGCCATTGTTTCCTCTTTAAAACTCACTCTCTCTTTAGTGGGAAGGAATATATGATTTCTTCTACCTTGGGGGGTGAGAAATGAAGATTGGTCATTGCCACCACCCTCCTCCCAGCCATCGCGCTCGCCGCTGTCCCGGTGCCTCTGGAGCGGCACAAAGCGGGTTCTGAGGTTCTTTTGCTACAAGAACTCCGAAATTGTTTCTTAAAAAGAAGAAAGGCAAAAAAAAAAAACCAAAAACCCAACCCCCGAGCGGCTTGGTTGTGGTTGATGATCTTACCACCCTACGAAACCCTGTGGTTTGCAGTCACAACGCTTCGCCCTCCCTGCTGACCAATATCCCGGACCCGCTCTCGTGTCACTGCCTCCGTACCCAACTTGTGGTTCTGTGGTTGTTTATGAGGCCCAAAGAAGTGTTTCACACAACCAAAATTACAAATTTAACTGTTCCCCTTTCCACAACCTGCCTCCATTGGTCCCTTTGGGTCATGTGATGGGAGTGATGTCGAGTTTCTTTTTTTTTTTTTTTCCCTTTTTTT
>VXBA01000660.1:0-25986 GCA_013399895.1 Serilophus lunatus
CTCAGCAGCCGGACAGGAAGCTGCAGAGCCCAGAAGGCCTCTGTGCTCAGCCTTTCAAACTGTCCAAGTCAATTTGAGGACCCCTGGTGTAGAGGGAGTATATGCAGGATAGGGAGTAACAAGACCAAAATGAATGGATATCACTCCTTAATGGTTCTTTATGATAATTTTATGGGATATGGGCTTGGGGGAAGAAATAGAGATTTTCAGTGACCTATGGGAGAAATTTTTAGATTATATTTTAATATTTAATTTTTTGGCAGGAATATTGTCAAATACTCTGAGGCATTTCATTCTTATTAAACTCACTATTTCTTAATAATGAGTTGATTTGAGAATCAGGGCGTTTTGTCTACTTAAAAAAATTAATAGCATTGAAGGAATTGGAACTTTGCTGACTCTGCAAGGCAGAGAAATAATAATAGTAATAATGAAAGAACAAAACCTTTGCTATCAGTTTATTTCCCTGCTGAAAGACCATGGCCATTCTGTTATGTAAAGGTTCAGAGTTAAAAATGTTGTTCTCCTGCATGGTATGTGTTTGAAACAAGTAAATAATTTAACTGATCAACAGATCAGAAGAAGCTCAATGTAAGTTTTCCAAATTCATGTTTTTTGTGCAGAGAATCTTCTGTTCTTGAGAGCCTGAACTGGTTAAAATGGGCTCAACAGCTCCAGTAATTTCAATATCCTTGACTTTAAAAAAAAAAAAAAAGTAGATTTAGATAATACTATTTTTTATTTTTGCTGTGAAATTAATAAACATAAATCTCATATAAACGAATGCTATGTGTTAAATGGTTAAATCAATAAGGTACTCTAAAATTAGATAGTTAAAAATGAAGGAAAAGAGGTTTTTTGTGGTCTGAGTAAAAAAAAAAAGAAGAGCACTGTTGGCTTGGAAGGGGTGCTTTGATGTATGCATGGCTTTTAAAGTCTTTATCTGCTAAAATTATTGAAACCTGACCAAACAGCTTTGAGTTGTTTGTTAATTGTTTATAAGCTTCTTATTTTAGTTGGATTTTGTGTTCACTGTTTGCCTTGTGTTTTCCATGGTTTTCACTTGGTACACTTTACGAAAATTATCTTGAAAACAGCTGGCTAGCTTCCATGTAGATATGGTAAAATTGCTATAGGTAGGAGTGCTTTTTATTGCTGGTGTCCACTAGCATCTCAAAAAATATAATGCAATGGATTTTGCAACAGCACACAGTCAACACAGAAAATAAACCCCACTGAAATATTTACACTCTGATTTTTAAAATGCAAAGCTGAACTTTTCAGTCCTTGCTGTTTTCACTGAATTATATATAATGTGCAGAAATCTGCTTCCTATGGTTTCCTGGTTGATACTTGTAATTTTTTTAACACTCCTTTATTCCCTTAATTCCAAACAGATGCTGATCAGGTATCCAAGTATTCTTATCTTTAATAGGACATTTTATATAACACCTCAATACAAATGATTTAAATGTGCCTTAGCAAAGATTCCTGAAGTGCAATAGACCATTTTAGGTATTATTGCAGCCATTCTTTCTTAGTCTCATAAATAGTTTTACATAGATCTGATTTCTTTTGTTGTTGTTGTTGTTGTTGTTGTTGTTTTTCCTTGAGAAACCTTTGCAGCTATAAAGGAAAAAAAAAAAGGCTTCTTTCTGCCCCTGTCCTGCAAAAATTGGGATGTGCTTCATGGAGGCACTTAATGTAAAATGTTTGGGTCTTAAGCATGACTGCATCAGAATAGGAATAGCAGTTGCTCTTGCAAACTTCAAACATCTGTTCCTGCTCCTACTAGGGATGGCATATCCCAGATGTGTACCATGATAGTTTTCTGTGCTGTTTTTTTACCATCTGAACTCTGGGGCAAGGTTCTAATTTTTTTATGATTTCAAAGGCAGTAAAAATTTCAAAACACTGTCTAGAGCTATTTTGATCTGTTTGCAAGTGGTAGTATTTTTTCCATAAGCATTACTGAAGAATCAGTTGGCACAGATGTTACAAAATCCATGGGCCTAGCAGCTGACATGCACTTCTTTGACCAAGGAGCCTTGGTGCAAATGATTTAAAAACTTCCTTCTGCTGGTAATCTTTGAAAGAACTAAAGTAGAAGGTATAATCAGTAATTTCTGCTCACTGTGAACAATTGAAGATAAATTTTCCAAGTCAGGTGTGGGATTTGGATGGGTATATATAATTTCCTTTACAGGTAGTGCTGTGGCAGAAATTGCACTCAGTGTTTCAAGAGCACTTTCCCTACTGTTTCCTATCAAAATTGTTTTAATGGGAACATCACTTTAAATTGATACTGTCTTTTCTCTAGCTATTGACTCGAGCCCAAGGTGATTACCTCAGGAAAATATTAAATGAAGCCTTTAGTACTACAGGTACCCATTGAAGCCAGTCAAGTTACCCAAGTGTGGAAATTGATCCTAAACATTAGAAACACGGCCGTATCTTCTTCCTTGTGTTGTTTTGTCTCGTCTTGCCTCCCAGAACATTGTTGTTGGGTTCTCACAGGGAAAGGAAGAGCAACATCTATGCTGAATTTGGAAGAACAGACTTCAAGCAATGGCTTTCCCCTGGCTATAACCTGAAGTTTCAGGGCAATCCAAGTGGGAATTTGGCCTATGTAGATGGACATATGAAGAGCCAGTGCATTCACAGTGTCCAGAGTAACTTACGGAGTCTCTTTGTGTTTTTTAGAGACCTCATGTGTCTCTGACAGTGACACTGGAATTTGTGGGGAATTGGGCCCTCTCCAGCTGCATCTGTGACCTTCCAAGGCAACTAGTGTAGGCCAAATGCACTGTCTTACGTTAATAAAGGTGGAATAAATCCATTCTTCATTAGGTGAATGGGAAAAAGAACTTATTTTATGATTCTAAGTTCTATTTCCATCTTGTTCTTATGAGTACCCTTATGGGACTCATGTGTCTGCCTGAAACAGACCTCAATAATGAAAGAGGTCATCTACTTCTGTTCTCAGTCTGAAATACTGAAGGTCATCTATAGTGATAAGCAGAAAAACTCTTTTGCTAAGCACAAAGTAAAAAATGGCTGAGTAGGTACAGAATTTTATCTTTCGCCTCTTGCATTAATGCTTAAGAATCAAAATCCAGAAAAAAGTTGTGTTCCATTTTTTCTTTTTTTGTTGCTGTTTGTTTTGTTAGTTGTAAGGTGTTTTAAAAGTGTTATCCCTGATGAATAAAATATTAACAATCTCTTTTTATCCTCTTTGTTGAAATATTTATAGCTAATCTTACTCTTAGTGAATGTCAATTAAAATTTAATTATCTTTGTGCAACCAAGGCAACCATATTGATGAATATAGCAGGCTGGAATCTTAGTATTTCTCTGTAATGAAATCAGCATCTCTACAGTAATGCACTTAGTATTGTCTGTATTTTACTAATTACTAGATTGTAAATATGAGACTTAAGTGACAGCGCAGACTAGGTAAAGTGAGCAGCAAACTGATGGTAACAGTGCTGCTCTCCAACTGTTCCAAAAGAAATCTGAAGCAATTTTGCAGTGGTCATTCCCTTGACTTTACGTGCCTGGACCCTGGGCTGCATCTGTAGATTGTAGAGTATTGGACACTAAAATAATTGTGCTGATTGTTAAAATCAATTCTATGCTGGATCCAAGGCGTATGTAAGCGGCCCGCTCCATGCAAGGCAATGCTGGCTCAGCTTTTGGGTCTGTAACCAGTAGCTGTGGTCACCCACCAGTCCATGTGAATGTGTGAAACTCTGGAGTCTAAGGATTCAAATCTTGAGAAGCTGGATTTGCATATGTAATAGACCAGGGTTTTTGCAGCTGCTACTGGAGTCATTTGGGCTGGCATAGCCCCCTACGGTATCATTTGGAGCCCCTCTTGCTCAGCACAGCTGCAGTGCTGCTCACTTGGACCCGAATTTCTCTGTCCCTCTGCATGAAAAAAGGGCTTTTACAGAACCAGTTTGAGGAGCTATGTGATGGCTTTTTCCTCTGCACAATTCCTGCTTTGCAGCTGGAATGGTGACAGGGGACCTGGCACAGTGGGAGTGCAGGAATAGAAAGGCTGTATGGGGATGTGAGAAGCGGTGATAAGGAAGAGAGTTATACAGGAAAGGGGAATAAGGAAGCAATTTGAATATGCAGTGCTTGTGCTGTGCTATGAAAACAGGCAGCGTGTCAGATGTGCAGAGCTGCCAGTCTGGAGAATGGCAGGGAGTCCAGCTGCGAGGAAGTGGTGGGAGACGAGGGGCTTGGGTGAACCTGCCATACACTGAAGTAGGTGAAACTGCTGGGATGGATATTCCCTCAGAAAATGAATGGGTGTAATGATGCATTTTGTGTAGAAAAGCTTTAATTCATTCACTGCATTTATTATCTACAATTTCCCTTCATGACTACAGAGGCACATGCATGCAGCATGGCTTGTGTAGGCTAACCTTTCTTCAGTGCACACTGGCGTGCTGTAACCCTGCAGCAAAGCACTTTAATACATGCCTAGATAACCACAGGGGTTATCCCCATTGCCATCAGTGGCTCTGCTGATAAAAATAACATTAGAACAAAGGATTATATACTTCTCAAAGCTAAGCCTTAGCTTTATGTAGTGTTAACCTAGTGTAAGAGCCAGTCAGAAGATGGATATTGTCTTAACATTGTCACCGGGGACCTGGACATTTTCAGTTACCCCAAAACCCGAGTTAAGGCTTGACCGCAGTTTGCGGAGCCATCCTGCCTGAGGCAGCGTGGCTGCCAGGTGCTGCTCCCTGGACTGAGACTGGAATGTGGTTCCTATGGAAACCAGGGTGTGGATACCCCCAAGCAATGGATGGGGTGGCATGAAATATACTGTACCCCTTCTCTGATAAGGGGAAGGGGAATGATACATTTTGGACTCATTCTCCAGCATCGGGGAGCCATGACGGACGTGAAAACCACCCCCTGGCAAAAGGCCACTCGCTTTTGGGACTGACCACGCCTTGGACACTCCTCTTTGGACATGTGTGGGCAAAAGTCCATGGGACAAAGGAGGGGTCCCGGGTAACATCTAATATAAAAAAAGGCCTCTTACCAACCAACGGGGAGGGATTGCCCCCAAGCAATCCAACCAAGAGCATCCACGATGAATCTGTAGGGGTGCCTTGAGGACTCGTTCGTGTGGTGCTAGCTATATATATTCTTTCTCTCTTTCTCTCTCTCTCTTGTGTTACTTTCTCGGGAACATAATAAAGTTTCTCTGTTTGATCAAAGCTAACGGTTTTTTTGCACTCTGAGATCACAATAATGAACCGTCACGCGTCCTGCCGAATTCAAGTGGACTGTGACACCCAGTCTAAGTCCTATAGTGTGCTATAACTTTATTCATGGGAGATAATGTGCTGAAAGAATTGTGATGGCTGCTAATGGTAATTGCTAATGGTGCCAGGGACGTTTACCAGAGCACAGGAACAGGTTGCTTTGTTTCATACCAACATTAAATAACTCTTTCTGGTTTAAATGGAGAAATGTCCCTGCTCTGTGATTATTTGCATGTACATGATTGCTTCTTATTTCTAGTTGGTAAAAAAAGCCAGTAAATGAATGCTTTAACTACAGAAATCAAAGATAATCCAATTTAAAGTTGAAAGTCTTACCGGAATGCTAATTAACCTTTTACTATATGTGAGCAAATAATGGTTTCTTATCTTATGATAGCTTTATGAGAAGGTCCTGGAGGATTCAAACGAGGAGAAAAATGTGCCTTGCTGAGACATGACTTCAGTATTTTGTCTCAAGATCTTAAAACTTCAGTTACAGCTTTTTACATCTGGGTTGGATCAGTGGGTCAGTTGGTAGGTACAGTGTAAGAGAGTTCAAAATTTTGTGTGTCAGTAGGACACAAGTTCTGAGGGCAAATTTTCTAAGCAGTGTTTTTTATAAAGCACTGACAGAGGTTTGCTTTCTCTCACAGGGGCGTCAGACACTGTCATGAATCATATTTAATTTCTGATACATACCCGTTAACAACTGAAAACCCAGTTAGCAGAAATAATGCTAAATTCTTTAATAAGGTGATAACTGTAAGGAAGTGGAACAATAATGAGTTTGCTGGAGGACTTTCTTCTCTCTGATCTCTCTGCACACTACTTACCCACAAACCTGCTCAGATTTGTGTTCTGGACAGCAGGGCAGGCTGGGCTGGCTCCTTTTGAGATCCTGTTCTGCTGTTCTGATTTATATAAGAATCTTATTGGAGATAAAGAACAACTTAAAATGATATTAGAAGTCCAAGGCTTAATTGGCTTAATCTTGAATTTTCCTGCCATGCCTTTCCAGTCTTTTTCAGTCATGTAGGAGAGGGAAGAAACATTTGTGTACTGTAGGCGTGAGTAAGAGGAAAAGTGAAGTGGTTATTGTGTTGTTCACTGCAAGTGGAATTTTGTGGAATATATTTGTGCATGATTTTCTTTGAGAGGAACTTTTTACCATCTCCTTAAAATCAGTGCTCATTCATGCCTTGTTCATGTTTCTACTTTATAATTAGCAACCTTTCAATCCATGGGCTTTGAATATGAATATCTGCTTCTTTATACTATTAAAAAAGTATTTTTGAAAATGTAACAGAGAAGATATGTGGATTTTTCTGACCATAGCTACCCTTGCAGGAGGAGAAAAATGCAATGCAGTAGTCAGGGGGTGACTGATCACAGTGTGAAACTGGTTTTGAGGGCCATTACACATCTTTCTGTTGTTCTCTAACACCCCTGCAATGAATTATCCTTCCCTTTCTGTTCTCCCAATTCTATCTGATTCACAGTGAAGCTGCAAAGACAGAAGCAGTAATTGGGGCCATAAGGTTTGGAACAGATGGAGGGGGAAGCAGGATAAGAATGGTAGGAAATTGTAATGTGTCAGGTGTGTCTGTAAGAGTCTGTCTTGAATAACTTGGGCTAAGATGGCTGCACAAATGAAAGAATTTGAGATACAATAAGATGAACAGATTTGCCATATGTGTACAAAAATCTTTGGCTGAAGAGGACACTGAAATTAGACTTTGAGTCTTGATCCACGTGTAATGTCTGTGTAGAGTAATGGTCTGGGATGGGCTCTCGGTTTCAGCACTGTTCTTAGTGAGCTCCAGACACAAATGGGAGCTTTGTATATCCCGTGGCATAAATTAGTAACAAGGGGAGACATTTGTAATATAGAGCAAGTAAACAACATTTTCTTACACTTTGGATGGAAAACATAGATCTAAATTATTTTCCATTGCTTGGAAAGCCTTAACCAGTAATTAACAAAGACAAAGCTGTACTCTTTTTCTCCTTCCTTCTCACATAACTAAATCAACCATCAACAAAAAAACACCTGACAAAGCAAGAACATCTCTTAAAAAAAGGCTTTTTTTTTTTTTTTTTTTTTAGGATTGAACATATTTGTGACTAGTTTCCTTGTATAAAAGGAACAAACCATTTTATTTTTTTAATAATGTATCATCACAGAACCCTATTTAATCTTTTAAATAAGCGTGGTGTACTATATGACTGCATTAAAGCACTTGAGAGCACACATCACTGAAGGATGTTCCCACACTTGGCTTACTTGAAAGCTTGTCATAGAAACAAAATGGTAGGTAGGTTTGTATAAATTATAGACCAAATACAGGAAAACTGAAAGCTATGGCACTGTCTAGTAACATGGACTGGAAACTTTTGAAATAGCATTTGGAGCGGGAAAACAAAAATGAGTTAAATAAAACCTCTAACCAAATCATTCATCAGAATTGGGGTGGCTGATATGCAGTGTAATGGGGCACAGGATTCTCTGGGGTAAATACAAAATAATTTGATTGCAATAGCTGATACAATAAAAGTGAAATGAGAGTCAGACTCAGTAAATTGCATGTATTTCTTGAACTTTGTTGCCTTGCTGTTTTATTCATACATATTTTATACCTCAGAATTAATCTTAATTTAGTATCACTACAGCTCAAATATTAACATAGAATTTAAAGTTAACTTCCTGCCTGTACAGGACAATAATCATCATAAAGATCTTTGAGATGAGTGCTCAAAAGCTGCTTTTCTTAGCAGGGAGAGACTTGAATGGTTTTAGGGTTGTCAAATGTGCTTTGGAGAAGTGTCATCATTTTTATTAAGATATCACTATTAACAATTCTTAAGTTCTACTCAGAAATGAATGTAGGAAAATGAAGCAGAGGTTTGTTATTTATCCAGCAACAGACCTCAGACAAGTTTGGATGGATGTCTGGAATTCCTGCAACTTGAGGAATTCCAGAAACATGTCAGCCTGTGTCTCTTTTCTTTAGGAAAATTTTTCTCTGGCAACATAAGGAGGGAAAAGATGACAAATTGTTTCCCAGTCAAGTTTTCTTCAGTTCATTTAATGTTTCTGTCTCTGTTCAATCGTGATGTGTCTTAATGCCATACTCCTCTTTCCTTTGGGCTACTCTCTTAAAACATTTTTAAAAGAACCAATTCATTGTGTAACTGTACGGTTAATTTCCCAGATCAAATGTTTAATTAGTGATCAGTGTTTAATTTTTCAAATCAACTGCAGTCTGTAATCGAGCAGGAGTCCTGTAGCAGTAACATGCCTGGCTCAGTAGGACTGTTCAGAGGAGGGTGACCCACCAAATACTGGATTACCAGAGAAATTTCAATGTGCTTTCTCTACCCTACTGTGTTATTAAGCTGAAGTAGATGCTTCTGTGGAAGAGAAAAAAGCTAAGGTAACTTTTCAGTAGCATTAATGGGAAATCATTGCTTAGCAGGCAAGTCTTTGAGTCTTCTATATCTGTCATTTTTACCAGCAGAGAGGGCAAGAGGGTCAGAGAGGTTGATGTTCCTGGTAGAAACACAACACTTGTTCTACGTGTCTGAGTTAAGTGGTTTGCCCTTTGTGCCTACCACAACTTTTGTGGGAACAAATGATTATTTTATGGGATTGGTTTTAGTATTAACAATATTTTCATGATGTGCTTATGTCTTCTTATGGAATACATTGTGCTTAAAGACTAGAAAACAGAGGAAATATTTTACATCTTTATCATGTGACTACAGAGATCCAGCAGTCTGTCCCTGCAAGAAACACATGCAAAATAATTTCATTTTATGTTGCAGGTCTTCACAGAATGAGCTGTTGAGGGCAGTAACTTCCTAAAGTGCTTTGAACTAATTGCAATTACCTGACCATGTTTACCATTAATTACATTCTCTAGTCATTGTAGCACAGAAAGAAATAAAAAAAAAAAGAAAAAACTGGAATGAAATATTAAGCATTCTTCTTTATGTACCTCTTTTTCTGATGAAATCTTTATTTCTTCTAAGAAATAATACTGGAATTAAATGTGGTTATTGGGAGCTGTACTTACTCATTAACTTGCTAGAAATGAACACACAAGTTGTGTTGCAGCTCTTAACAGGCTCAAACTCTAAATTGTCAACATTAAGACTAAGCAAAAAAAAAAATAAAAAATAATTGTTTATATACCATCCCCTGGCTTTTTTAGAAGATAATTGCTATGGTATGCACTAAGCATAGATATATGGCCAGACTAGCATGATTTCTCAAAAATCTCTTTTATTTCAACCTCCAGCAGCACAGTTGCTTCTCCATTAACTCTCTACATCGAACAATTAAATGCTGGAAGTTGTAGTGTTTACAATAGCTGAACAAAACTTCTTGGAGTAATGGAATATAGACATAAAGAAATACTATGCTGTGATACTGGGAAACAAAAATTCAAAAATGTACTCTACCTGTTGTTTTCCCCTTCCTTAAGCAGAACCTAAAGTCACACTTCCCAATTCTCTGTGACCTGATGGCCCTGATAGACCTCTCATGTCTGCTGCAACTTGAAGTAGAGCTGTAGTTTACTTGGGAGCAAGTTTTTAGCAATAGGATTAAATTAAGATGTCATTGAAAACACAGTTAAGTCTGAAAGATCTTATGAGCAGATTTCAGTGGGTTTCTCACGAGTCGCATAGATTTCAAACTGTATTTTCTCATCTAAATATTTCTTTCACTGTCTATTTAAAAACTGAATATTGCCTTCATTTCTTACTATTTTTTTCCTTTGCAGCTGTCTTAGGAAATCACATTTTGGGTTGCATGTGAAGTCCAGTGCAACCAGCAGAAATACTGCTGTTGATTTAAATGAGACTTGGATCAGGGTCCAAAGGTCAATTATGCACGAATTCTTTTCCGTAACTTTATTTGCATATTAACTTTTCACTGTTGCTTGAAACACTTTATAATTAATTTATTTATTTAGCTGTCCATTTTCACTGACTTCTTGTTCGTGCTGTCCTCTGAAGTCATAAGACTGAAACAGTGCTAGACTGGAGATTTTGTAGAAGAATCTGGTTGTTTGCTTCAGAATTAAAATGATCCTGAGACCCCTTTTAAAGTCTTTGAAAGTTACCTGAATGAATCAAAGAATAATTTTCCCATTCTATTTATTTTTTGGAATTCTGGTAAAAAGGATGAATGAAATATACTTGTAAGTGTCTGTAGTAGAAACATGAACAGAGTTCTTTAGCCTCTTTCACTTCACTCTAAGATGTTTGAGTCTACAGATATTTGACCACTCTAAGGAAAATTAAAGGAGAATTGAAGAATGAAGGGATCATCCACTGCTGGTTTTAGTTAATCTATTTGCTGTTCTTGAACCTCTTGAACTTTTCTTAACTTCAGTTTTGTATAGAATAGATGGAGGAATTATTACCTTACTTAAATTTGATGTTTGGGTTGTTTTTTATAACATCTAAGTCCAGTTCAACATTTCTGTGTATTCCTTTAGCAACTGCTGCACCAAATACAGGCAGTATTGGAGGCTTTGCTGCTATTATTGTTGTTGGTTTAGATAATAACTTCTCCACTGCCTAATGCATTAACTCATTTTTCTGCCCACTTATATCTAAAAACAGATTTTATAAAACAACTAAACTGATCTTTGACCTCCTCATTTGCACATTTGTATGTTTTTCTGAGGGTGTTAATCTTTCAATGCCATCTTTCCTGATCCATATGCAATACCCTTGGTAACTATGTGTTAACTTTACAATTCTGCCTTTCTCTTGACACTTAGCAAATAATAAAAAAATAAAAATCAATCCTTTGGCTTCTTTAGTTCCTTTGGCTGTCAATAACTTTCTTTTTTCCTATCTTGTAATTTTCCCCTTGAAAATCTCTTTCTCTTGTATACCAAAGGCAGATTTTTCTTTTAGCTTAGGTTTGATTTCTTCTGAAAGAGTATTTTTGGTTTTATTTTCCTTACCTGAATATGAAGGGAATGTGTCATTGTTTTTTGAATATTCTTAGTGAAGCTTTTAATTATTTCCACAATTCTCCTCTGATATATTACTTCATTATATTCACAAACTAGTATTTTATTCCATTTACTTGGGTTTTTTGCACCCTCTTCCTTGCATTTCTCAAATTATCTAGGGGGAGCATGGATATCATTTTGGTTGTAAGCCACCTCCCATTAATTTACAGCTGCAGAAACCACTTCTGGAGAAAAAATATTTTTTGTCAGTTTTTGATTTTCACCTCAAATATCTTCTCCATGACATCATTTTCCACTATTTTTTTACCCAAAATATTTGTTTATATATCCAGCCTTTGAGCTTTATAGTCATTATTGTTTTGAACCTACCAGTGTTTTCTGCTATTTCTTAAATAGACATTTTCTTTAGTCATATAGATTCAACTCTGTTTTGACTGCCCTACCAAAAAGACCTATTGTTAGATCTGAGATTCTTTGTCCCAGGGTTTTTTATCATTTTATCCTGGAGATTACATGGTTGTTTCCTACCTGATCATTTATAGGCATATTTCTGATATGAACATGAAATGGAAAAATAAATAGGAAATAACTCCTTCATGTACCAAGATTCACTACTGTTCATTATTCCTCTGAGAGCCTTTAAATTGCCTTGTTCAATTTCCTTTGTAAATAAATCCCCTTAATAAAATTACTGTATATAAAAAAGACATGAGTGTACACGTTGCTTTCAGGCAAATGCAATGTTTAAGCTTTGCAGACAACGTGAAGGTGATTTTGGTTTTCAAGTGATGAAAAGTTTAAGAAAACAACTGGAATTATTCTCTGTAGGATCTGTCAGAGATATAACTTGCACTTTACAGTGCGAGGAGTCTTTATGTGCATCAGTACTTCAGGGTGAAATCTAGAAAAAGAAAACTATGGAGAA
The DNA here is from genome assembly GCA_013399895.1 of Serilophus lunatus. Classification (NCBI taxonomy): domain Eukaryota; kingdom Metazoa; phylum Chordata; class Aves; order Passeriformes; family Eurylaimidae; genus Serilophus; species Serilophus lunatus. The sequence goes on from VXBA01000660.1 coordinate 12,216, forward strand.
AGCATTGAAAGGGAGCAGTGGTGGAAGGATTTGACTTAGTTCAGATGGATTTTTATATATCCCAAATAATTGCAATCTGATAAAGATCTATCAATCTGAACATAGGATGAACTTAGGGCTCTTCAATTAGAAATGTACTTGCTTCCTACTTGTTAAAGGTGCACTTTTTCTTGGTTTCCATGCTCAGACTGAAGAATAATCATTGTTTTGCAAGGACAAAGATTTATAGCACAGTCATAGCTGATGCCAGTGAAGCTGAGGAAGTAATGACTTCTGAGGAGATTCACCTCAGCATCCCTTCTTTGTACCCTATCCTAGCGGTGGTGTTGCATAAGGATTTGGGGATAGACAACAAAAGAGAAGTCATGGTGTCTGGTGGAAAAAGAAGGGACTTCAAATTTATAGAAATGTTAAGGCAAAGTTTTAATTTCTACTAAAGGGTTGTGATAAATGTGTTCAGGTGAAATCCTCAATCCTTTTTAGATGGCTGACATTACAGCTAAAAAGTCAGTGGACAGACATTTATTAAGCCCAACTTCAAATAGAAATATGGGCAAGACAACATGGTTCTTGGGAAAAGGTGAGTTTTTAAGATGGTGTTTAGTTTTAGAACACCCTTACCATTCAGTGTTTTTCCTCTGAAAGCAGTTTTCCCCTTCTTCTGCTGTCTGGGGAGATTTGGGACCCAGTCACCAAAGAAGTCTAAATGGCTCTAAAGGAATCAGGAAATAAGCTGCAAGTTTAGTTTGGAAGTGATTGTGCCATCTTCCTTGAAATCCCACCCTCTGAACATCAGACTTATATCAGCCTAAATCTAAATCTAAACCTTTATATTTATGCATATAAGCCTCTTATATTTATGCATATTTTCCTCTGAAAAGGTAAGTAAACATGTACCATCACACGTTGTACATTTTAGTATGAGAATACATCACAGTTTAAGTATCTAATAATTAATTAGCATATGCAGTTTCTACAGGTGCAGTGATGTTAATACTTCATGTCAGTCAAACAAATTTGGAAGTAACTTAATTAAGGGGCATTCAGTGACTTCAAGAAAAAAGCAGTTTGCTAATTACTTGCCAAAAGAGAGGAAAAAATTGTAGCATCCAGGTCGAAAGCAGAATCACTGCATATGTGGGAACTGCCAGCCCAGGGGAAAGCTGAAGCTTTGTGCCTTTTCTAGTCATATTCAGCAAGAAAGCACACGGAGCTCTTCCCCTTGTGTTAAAAAATAAATAATACTCTGCATCATTCCTAAATCAAATTGCATTATGAATTTGGGAGCCTGTACAAGGGCCAGAGAAGAATTTTTAAAAAAAACATTTGTTTGAGTTTTTTTTCCCCCTAATATCACATGATAAATGAAAAAAGATAGATATGATAAAAGATCTTCAGTTTTCCTAATCTTTCCTATTTTGAAATGCCTGGTTTTGGAATGCAGTTTTCTATCCAGTAAAATCAGCTTTATTGCATTTAGCTGGTTCAATGCCATCAGCAGTTTAGCAGAGTTCCATATCATGGCACCTGTTTATAACCTAGAATTATATATCTTATTATATTTATCTGTTTATAACCTAGAGAACATGTACAGGGCAGGTACAGCATTTCCTTTTATAATAGCTATTCTTTGCTGTATTTGGTCACTGAAATGTGTTGAACACTGACCAATATACTACTTCACATTTAGAAAATTTACATGGAAACATCAAATATTTTAATCAGAATTTCTTCCTTCTGTATAAATAATTTAAAAGCAGCAGTCTAGGGAATGTAATCACCATTTAAACCTGAACTGAGCTACCTCTGACTGACAAAATGGTGATTAATTATTTGAGAAATGTAGCTATGTGTAATGCAGTCTTTGGAAGTAAGAGCCAGTAAAAGTGCATACTGCATAAAGAGAACACATTGACTTATTTCATTATGTATTTGTCAAGATAATTCACTTCTCAAACACGAGTTAAGAAATCAAGAATAATATATGGTTGCTTCAGTCCTAGCAATGGCCCCCAGTTCTCATGCCAAACTATAAATTTTCTAGTACTTTTTCCATGTTTTTGACAACAGATTATTTATTCAAGCCTGTGAACATTTTAAATGTTAGAGGGAGACAGTATAAAAGACTGAGTTTCTCAAATGAATAATACACCACATGTCATGGTTTTGGAGGCTCTCTGTGCGTGTTCAGTAATCCCTCAAACATTCCAGCTGGTTACTGTCATATGCTATAATAGATGCAGTTCAGACATTGTCATTTCCCAAGTGAAGTTAATGATTAACAACTAGTACGAAGGAAAGACATCTATCATATTGCTTAAAACTACCTCAGTTGATGAACAATGCTTGCACAGTCCCAGGAGCCATCAAGAACCACCGAATTGTTGGGCAACACTTGCTTTTAGACCTGGAGTGACTTGGATGAGTTCCTACTCAAATTTATTATTCAGATTCCCATGGCACATCTGTGCCAGCAGCAGTTTCAGGATGATATTTCAAGTTGACTGGTTAAGAATATTTTTAGTTGAAAACAAAAGAAATTACAAGCATGCTGGGGACAGCTGTGGTGATGATGTTCTTCTTATGGTGACCAACTAAAAATGGTTTTCTGCTAGAAGGTAATGATATATGTGTTTAGGAATGTGTTAAATCTGCATCTTGTGATTTGATCTAGTCCTGTGATAGCTGTAAGATTCATAGAGTGGGAAAGCAAATTTAAGTTTGTTGTTGTTTCTCTTTGCACTTTGTATCTGCGAGCTTTGTTCAAACGTTTGGCTTCTTCTAGCAACCTTGAATGAAGTTAGAAGTGTCTCCCAAGTGACAGGAAACAATGAATGGAATGTTGTTGCTTACAATGGAATGCTGCAATGGGATGCATTTACTATAACATCTTTTTAAGTAAAGTAGCATTTTGAAATGTTTTTAATATTTCTCTGTGTAATTGAAGCAGATTAAATCACAGAAATCCTGACCTTTTAGTTTCCAATTGAGGAATGGACTGCTGAATTCCATCTTTCCAAAGATACCTCCTGGCACCTCCACACCCATGACAATGGAAATCGAAATGGGCAAGCAATAGGAGCAGGTGCTGTTGGGACACATAAAGAGGCAACATCTGTTACTATAAAGTTAATATCTGTGGAAAGTTCTTTGTGAAATTTCTATATCTCTTATCAGCAGTCTCTAGGGGTAGAAAAATTTGTTGTCAATTCAAGATGAAAAATGACTTTGAAAGTGCAGATTTCAGTCCTGGATCACTGTAGTGGTGCTCAATTATGATGATCAAGTTTGAGTGAGAGAAGGAATTCCTTGTGTAGTCACACGTGTCCATTTCACTTTCATATATAAATCTTCTTGAATTTTTAGCGCAACTTTGTGTGTTGAAATTTGGATAGAAGCATATCAGCATACCCCTGTCTCAGTGACAGGGATTGTAGGGTGGAAAATCTCTTTAAAAAGTGGGAATACATATTTTTCAGAAAGTGCACTGCATATAATCAGCAAGCCTCATAAGGCATTTCAGGATCACAGATCTTCATGCTCCGTTGTCTCTTCCATATGGCTTGCTGAGGGATACACGTGCCACGGCTGAGGGACGGCACCGTGAACGCTGCTCACAATCCTGAGAGCAGTGCTAATGACGAGCTGCAGATAATGCTCACCCAGCTTTGAAATCATAGATCCTCTCTTCCTTGCTGATGCTTTGAAGGATGTTTGTTTCAAGGATTTTTGGAGCACAGAGGTCTGATCTTCAATAAGTCCCTCAAGTTCCATTTTTTCCCCTTATTATACGCAGAAGATGCTTTGGCTCTATTAGTCATACCGAGCATGGGAGTAGATATTTTTGTATGAGTTTTATAGTTCAGGTTGCAGCAGTACTAAAAAGTCCTTACTGTTGGTTATTTCAGTTTTAGTGGCAATTTTGAGGTAAAGATGAACTCATAATTTAGCAGGGCTGCAATCAGAGAGTTCTATTAGAGCTCTCTTCTGCTGAGTTTGCTTTGCATCATGTCTTCTTGGAGCTACTTGTTTCAAACTTGCTGGTTCTGCTGCTTCATAAAAGAGCCATGTGAAATCCAGTGGTTCATTGTTTGGCCTTGCAGGAGGATTATGTGCCATATGGGACTACGGCAGCGATTTATCACCTGACACTCATTCACATTGTTCCTGCAATCCAGGCTGTGCACCATGTCTGATATCCTGGTTCCAGCTTGAAAAAATGCTGGCCGGCAGCTGACAGAGAAAATAAGTAGGAGTGATGAATAGCTCTTATATTTATAGCCAGTATTATTTATTCTTGCTTAAGTTCAGAGTATCATACTCCTCCTCATCCTTTCTTGTGAAGAAATGCAAATATATTGATTACATATCACCTTTGGGTAAGGTTTGGATTCAGGATTTGTCACTGTAATTTCCATTAATCAGTGAACATGACAAGTAATGTGTGTTCCCAGGAACAGCCAGCACATGGTCTATGCAGCTGTGAGGCAGCTTGAGGTCAGAGAAATTTGGCAATGGCTCTCCTCTATAACTATGTAATCAATCCTTTCGATACACGATATATTTTTCTATTTATTATTATTTCTCACTATATGATTTTAATTGGCGTATTTTATTGATGTACCGAAAAGATACTCAAGCTCTGACAGTCTTTATCGTTGCATATTCAGTATATTCTTTTATAACCATCTGCTTTTTTCACTGTACAATACTGAGTGTATCTCATAGACTTCCTTTACCCTTTGATGGGCTGCCACTCACCTCTGCTTACCTTGTTATTGAGCTGCTAATGCACACCCAAATGTGGCATTACTGGGGTAAAAGTATTGAGCTAAAAATAGACATGGGAAGGCTGAAAAACTGTTTTGAAAAATGTTGCATTCTTGTTTTTTTTCTAAAGACATTAAAGGTATATATTTTTCCTATGTGAAGTTATCTTTTAACAAGAATTTTTATGATGCTTTTCACGAATGCTGTACTGATTTCACATTTCTTTTTCACATGTCTAAACTAATGTACTGAGGAAAATGGCTGAGGGAGAGCGCAGGATCTGGCTCTATGTGTGTGTATCAGCTCTTACCTCTGCTTTGATTGCAGGCAGCATTATGCACAAAATCCACTCCTCTATGCTGGGAACCAGGGAATGAGTGTGAGATGACAGATTGTGTTACATGTCCCATAGACTTGTCTCAGGAGCTGATGATGGATTTGCTTTAGTTTGAGGCTTCTTGTCTTGGGCTGGTGCAAGTATCAGAGTGTGTGTGCAACTCTGAATATTGGTTATCTTGTACTCTCATGTGAGTATGTAGACATATTTTGGGACACTGAACTAGCCATAATGAATTTGTTTTAAACACTGATAAAGTGTGTGCTTTCAAAACTAAGACTCCTTTCACCAGTTGAGCAATACACAGTGATTGAGAAGAAAGTCATAAAGTGTTGCTGATAGAAAACTAGAAACTAGTATTTCTTGAACCTAACTTGAACTGCCTCCTCTTCTTCCAAATATATCTCCTATTAGAATAACTATTTTACTTACCTATTTTCTTGGATATTTCAATATTTCTCCAGTTTTCTGGTTCTGTAAGTCAGTATCTTCCTGTAACATGTTAGTTGATATTTTCCTACATACTTCAGGTTTATAAAAGGTGCCTTGCATAATATTGAAAAATTAGTCATTCTTTCACTATTCTGACATGAATTCGTGCCTGGTTTACTATTTCTTTAGTTGTTATTCTACACTAAATTGATGATTTTCACATTTACCCCAAACCTGTTTCCCGAACATTGTATTTAATTTGAAATGATTATCAGGTGCTTGCTTCATCTCAGAGGGGTTTTTTTGCCTCCTCATTTGGCTTTTACATAATCTTCAAAGCTCTATTTATCCAATCTTTGCTGTGGTTTAGCCAGGGAATTTAAAAGCATTTACATTCTTAAAAATGGGACTTATAAAATGTTTCATATTATTAAATTCAAGTAGCATGGATATAAAACCGCAGGATTAATTTAGCAGGTGAACAGTAGTGGTGTAAAGGTTGAGATTAACCCAGATGGATGGTTACAATAAGGTCAGACACCGCAGGGAAGTTGGGAAGAGAGAAGCTGGCAACTGAATGTCTCATTGATTTCCAAGGCAGCCGGTGTTGTCTGGAAAAGGAGGTCTGGAAGAGATGGGAGCCTAGATTAGAAAGTTATAGATTTGTGTCAGATGAAAAGGCACTGGCAAAAGATGACCTTGGATTAAAATAGTTGGAGAAAAACGAGAGAATGCTTGTCAGGTATAAACAGAGGAGGAAGGCACAACTTGAAGTACCCTGGAATTAGCTCCCTGACTGTGATGGCTCCTGACTCGAAGCACTTAGAGTTCAGCCTTGCCAGATGACTGTGAACTCTGACCTCATCAAAGGCAATTTGGGCTGTGTGGAGGTCAATAGAGCAGAGATTTCATATTTCTGGTTGTTATTTTCTTCTTTCATTTTGCCAGTTTTCTCATCCAGCTTCTCTTGCTTTCATATAAGAAAAAATATCCATATAGCTCTCCTGCTGGCAGAAGGCAGAAAAGTTGTAGCTGTGTGCTTTTTCTGTTAGGATAAATGTTTTTCTGCCAGTTATTAAGGAACATTATTACTTCTTTACAAGCCAAACTGTAGTTCTCTTTAAATCAAAGGAGGCAGTCTTTAAAAGAAACTGTAATCTGTCTTTAATGGCATTTGAAAAGCACTTATCTATTTAATAAAAAAAAAAAAAGAATGCAGCTAAAACTTGTGGTGTGATAGCTACTACTAAAAGAATAGTAGTGACATTATAAATAGATACATATATATTTAGAAACTAGTGTTTTGAGAGAGTAGGATCTGAAATAGAAGCAATGTTAGTATTTATGATGGTACCTTTATTAAATGTGTATTTAAAACCAAAATGCTCAGTTGGAGTTCTGCAGTTTAGTGAATGTGTGGATTCCTACATCTGGTCCAATAGATACACTCCTTTGTCATTTAGAAGGAAAATTAAATTTTCTCCTGCATTGTTACTGTTTTGTTCATAGTAGGATGGGCTCTGTCCTGCTTGAAACAAGGGATTTGGTTTGTGAAATTAATTTCTTTTTTTCCATTATCTAATCCTTATATTGCTTTTGCTGCTTCACAGAAGCAAAAGAGAAGCAAAAGGTCATCTTTCTTACATAACTCAGTTCATCTCCTTGCCACGTTGACATATCTCCTCCTTACAGCTCATCTATTTCTTTAGCATTTGAGTCTTATTCAACAGCTTATTGAATATGTCAAAATATTTTGATGTGTGTCTTCTCAAGTAATGCAGCCACATCCTCCCATGTTATTTATACTGTATAGAAGAGATTAAAAGCTTGCTGTACATTTAAATGTCCACATTTCCATTTCTCCAGCATTTATCGCTTTTTAGAAAATCTTTGTTCTTGCTTTATGCTTCCTAATCATTGAATTTAATTTTTTTCTCTATTTGAAACATGGTGTAAAACACTGAAGTGGAAAATGTAACAGGGTATTGACCATGACAGTGACAAACAGGAGCTTCTCTTCCCTGATAATTTGCAAATAATTAATTATTCAAAGAGGAGATAAAAAAAAAATAGACTTTTCTCTATGAATTAAAAAAAAGAGGAAATAAATTGGGGTCCAAACTGACAAATGAGACTTTTGGTTTAGCTCCACAAGCTTTGTGATGGGAACTTTCAACATTTTCTTAATGTTTCTCTGCCTTTATAAGGGAAGATCCTGAGTTGCTCTCATCTTTTCGTCCTACAGCCTTTAGATGAAACATGACAGTTAAACAAGTTGAGATTCAGCAAGTGTTATGCATTAATTTAATATTCATGCTGTTTTGTTGTTTTCTGTCACAAGTAAGTTTGCTATGTCCCAAAAGGGTTTTTTCTTTGAAATGAATTTTGAAAATAAGAGCTTCCAGATCCAAATAAATACCTCAGATTAATTTATTATGTACACATTAACATGATAAATCAAAGCGGATGTTTCTTGAGGTTTAAGTAAGAGATGGGGAGGCTGATGCGAAAAGAGCCACAAAAACCTGTATGATTTTGTATGTTACCTATTTAGTTTACACATTTTCTTTCACTGAATAAATTTTCTATTGAATAAATAATAAATGTTTAAACACACTATCACGGTGAGTACAGACAATATCAACAATGTATATTTTTATTATATAGGAAGCTCCATTAAATCTCTTCTCTAGAGATTTTTCACATACCTTGACAGGAAGAAAAACCCAAGTGATATGAAAGATAAGTCTGAAGGCAGTAAAATGTCACGTAACTCATAGGATTTACTGTAAACCCAAAACTACCAACATAGAATTTATTAAAAATCATAAACAGAAAATAATACATAAGTAAAAAAATAAAAAGGCAAGCAACACCCTCCCCCCCATAAATTTAGCCCTTCACAATTAAAAAAAACATCTTAAACACATTAGTCACCCACTTAGAAACACCGATTCAGCATTTTTTTTATCATGAAAATAATAAGACTGTCATCTGGGAGCAACAGCATGTCTTTAAAAAGTCAGTTGTATTTTGGTACAAGGGCTCTTGACTGTGGCCATCTGGGTACATCTGCAAAACAGAACCCATTTGGGTGGAAGCCTGAGGTCACATTCTATCCTGGATGACGGGACTGCTCCACCACTACAATTCCCAGCCAAGGGACCCAGGGCAATATTCTACATGTGGAAATTTAATTTAGAATTACCTTAGAAAATTAAATCCTAGATATTTTAAAAAACCCAGTCAGTGTGTGTTCTTGCTGCTTGTTTTTCCCCTCTTTTTATTTATTCAGGCTGAGGACTGTCCATGCTCAAATGCAGCACCTACATTTTCACTAGGATGTACAATGACTTTTGAAAGAAAAAAGCTCAAAAGAGAAGCTAGACATTTTATTACTTAGTAAACATCAGTTGAATCCTCAGTGTTTTATTCCCTTGATGTTTAGGTGAAATGTGTATGTTTGCAAAAGATCTATGTGTGTGTATATAATGGTGGGACAAAGGTCTGCTTTTTAAAAGTCCCTGTGTGTGCATGTATATATATGTGTATGCCCATATGTATATTTTTAAAATTATTTAATAATATGTGTAAACTCTTCTTGAGTTATTGAGCCATTAATTTATCAGGCTGATAAATTCAACACTTCTATAGCAGTAAAATATGACACCCCAAAATTTTCCCATGATGTTTTACTGTGTTCTGAATGAAGGCCTCATGAAAATGCTTTAAAGCTCTTCTCTCTCCCTACATTCCGGTCTTTTCCTCAAATAACAGGAAATACGGATTTGTGTTTATTTCTAAAATATTTCAGTCCGGATTGTTTATTTTATATGGCACTGTTTGAGTGTATGTCTGTCAACTTACAAACAACAAATATTCATTTCTCCATTTGGAGTGAATGTTTTTGAAATATATTGCAAGCAGTGCTGCACAGCGTCAAAACTCAAAGTCCTTGTGTGATTCCCCACTTTTTTTTTTTTTTTTTGCTGATTGCCACACATTAAGATACTTCAATCTTCTGCATTTTTTAGAGAGAGTATTTTTTTCTGTTCCCAGCAAAATTAATTAATTAATCTACATTTTCATTGATTTATACATTTGAACTTTTTAATTTGTAGTATTTAGAAAAGGTAGACTAAAAAATTGAAAGAAAATATTATCTTGTAATTATCATACCAACATTATGAAACTAAAAATTTAAGCCATATATAAAAGTTAATAATATAAATATATAAGTTGATATAGTATTTAAATATATTATCACATAACAATATATTTTTGAAACTTCTAAAATTAAGACTTTTAAAAAGATTTCAAAAATTATAGTGCTAAAACAGTTATGCCTTAAAAAGTAACTGTATTTTGAATTTAATACAAAAACTAAGACTAGTTCCTCAGCTGAAATAAATCTCCACTGTAACACATTTCAGTGAGTTGAACCCTATTTGGACCACTAAATTATCCATTTTCTTTGTTTCTGTGGTATGCCCGCCGTGCTGCAGATACAAGCTTTAGAATGTGTGAAAAATCGTAATTCTTTATACCTAACAACTAGAGGTTAATCACTTGCAGATTTTTGGCCTGTTTTTTTAACCTAAAAAGAAAGGGAAGTCACCTTTAATGCTAACAGGATCATTGCCTTGTTAAAAATTAATTCATTTTGGAGTTCTAATAGAAGCATTTATCATAAGAAGGTCTCTATTCCTGGTGAGCATTTATAAATTGTGCTATTAAGATGACTCATAGTTATTCAAATTGCTCTTAAATATTTAAAATATTCTGCCATTAAATTAGTGTCTAAGTTTCTCTATTTTGTTTTTGTTCAGGGCTCAGGTCTGGTAGTGTAGTAGTCGAGACTTTGATAGTTGAAGTAAAATGATGTAGAGTCACATGTTCTGAACGAGTCCAAAATTAACAAAGTCTTTACAGTTGTATGTGGTGCTAGATTAGAAGATAATTTGGTTTGTTTTTCTCAATCTAAATAATAATAATTAATGGACCTCTCTGCATAGAAGTATATTAAAAATGTATTGTGAGTGGCAGAGTAATTATAGGCTCATTTTGTATCATTATAGCTGAAGATTTACAAGCATTTTAATTTTTATTCCTCTTCCTTGTGATTTTTGTAACTTGAGTGTAAAATGTTACTTGATGGTAACTCTTTCAACAGAAGGTTTCTGCATGAGAGCAGCATATGAAGTGATTTTGTCACAGCTATTCTTGTGTTCTCTAATGAAGTTTACATGTAGGCAGATATTTGTGTGTGTCAGTTACACAGGGATTGTTCATTCGATTTTGGATTAGATCAGAATGTTTGTATTGTTCTTTCAGAAAACAATATTTAACGGAGGAGGGGATTTAAAAGATAATTTCCTTGTTTTCAAGACTTTAGTTTTCCTGCTATGCTTCGTTTGCTAAAGAGTAATACATAATATGCATTTTAGCGCCCTTTGAGTCTTATTTAGGATGGCCTTTCTTTCATTACACTTTAATAAAAGGTGTGTGCAATACAAATAAAATAGTTCTGATGATGTTAACTGAACTTTGGAGGACTTCTGGATAAGCAAAAACTATTAAAAGTATGGATTGAGTAGACAGAAGCTCTTCCATATCCAGGAGTTGTCTTTCTAAGAGCTGCAATTAGGACCACAGTAAATTGTGGACTTCAAGGTGCAGAATTACACTCCAGGACTTCAGCAGAAGTACAAGCTATATTGCAGCAATGCTGTGAAGAGTTGTTATGGAAATGGCTGGGAAAAAAGGACTTTGTATAGATTTTAATGAAAAAACCCTGTATACAAGGAGCTCATTGAGGTGAACTGGAGAAAAGTGACAGGCTAGACATTACCAAAATATTTTCCTTGCATGTAATCCACACTTCCTATTATTTACATTATGGTTTCAATAAGCATGGTTAAAATATGATTTATTCATGACACAATAACTCTAAATTAATGTGATTTTTAGATCAGTATGCATTTTTTTGGTCAGTAAATACCTCACCCAAAGTGTTTCTTTAACAAAGTGAAACCATTCATATATCTCTGCAAACTCCTGAGAATCATTTAGTCTGGGATGAAGTAGGAAAAATAAAAATGAACTGCAATATTTTTTAAAATTGCAAAATCTTTATTTCAGGAGCCTCTCTTGTCTCAAAGATTTGTGTCTCTCCATTTAGTTCCAGGATGTGTGTATATTCTTCCAGGATGTGTGTATTCTTCCTTTCAGATCATGGACTTGTACCAGATTGCAGATATACTTAAGTCGTGGTGATTCTATGATATTTGTATGTTCACAAATACAATAAAAAATAGTTTTCTTTCATTTAGAAAAAGATAAGTAGTTGATAAGCTGAGTATCAGGATAATTTTGAACTCACTTTCTGAAGGAATATAAGCTTTATATTGCAGCAGACTGTTAGTTTATGTACTTTTATAGTTTGTCCAGTGTCAAATAGAGAAAATAACTATAAAACTTTGTAATGAATCAAATCCCATTACTATCTCCTGGGTCTACTTTCTTCCCAACCACAGCTATTAGTACAAGCCTTTTACTCTTGAAGTGTGAGAATTTTAACTCCTCATGATTTTATATCTAATCTAGATTTTCTTTGGATACTTCAAAGGTACAATGCTGTGTGTATAAGTAAATGTATTGTAATTTTTAAAGGTATTGTATGCTTGTCCTTCTCATTGGCCATTACACTCCAGAGATTTTATAGCATACTTAGAATTGTATTTTATTTTTACTTTCTTTGTATTCTTCTGAGAAAAGGTAAAGAACAAGTGACCCCTGGATACAGTAGAAAAATTTGTTGTACTGTCATATCCTGTACCTACCCACCAAACAAATAAACCATTCACTTTTCTGTTTCCTTTTTCTAAATGTTTTTGCCTTTTAATCCCTGCTTCCTTTCTGAGATGGAAAGAGAAAAATAAGAAATCATATTCTTACATGTCCAGCTCTGGTTTTAGCTATGTAAATTTCTGTTTCTTATTCTAAACCAAATCATCTTCTCTATAAAGTATATTGTAATTACTGTGATGATGTTAATAGTAAGGCTGAGAATTGTTTTCTAAATGTTTATTTCATTGAAGGTGTGCAAATATCTGATGCAATCATGTATTTAAGTGTGTACAGTGCCACAATTATCAATTGTGTCTTTTTTTTTTCATATTGTCTGGTAACACAGATTTCTGTTGGACTTCATAATTGTATAGTTTGCCTTCTTTTTAGACTTTGTTTTATATTTGTACTGGGGGAAAATATCCAAGACAATACTGATTTCTTCTCTTAGTATGGAATAAGTAAATATTTTGTACTGCCCATTATTCTCAAAAAAAAGTTGCTATACTGAAAGATTTACATTTAGTTTGTGGTCTGCAATTTTGACAGCAGGTTGAAAAAAGGGGAATATTGAGACTCAAATACACAGTGTTTATTTCTGAGACAGCCAAGTCTGTTTTATGCCTGCCTGGGAATGTGGAGACATAGAGCAAATGGAGAGGAAGGGATTCCACTGATTCCAACTGGCTGATTGTGTAGAAAACATTATTGTCTTTCCAATTTTATATTTTTAGAAGAAGGGTTTTGTGTTTGTGTTTTTGGTTTGGATTCAATGTGGAAGAGTGTTTTCTCTTCCTAATTAATCTCTAGACACCTAATTGCTAAAGAATTCCAGATTAGCTAGACACTGGAGAATTAATATGAACACTCACAGAAAAAAAAACAAACCCGAACAAACATTTTCTTGCCAGACTTGAACTGTGAATTGGAATAAGAGCACAAAAATTCCTTTTCAAAGTGCACACATACACAAAATTTTGTGCATGATCATGACTTGAGACAAACTTTTTCTGCATCTCAGCTGTGGGGCTGACTAAGCTGTCTTGCACATATTCATATGAAGCCTACAGAATTTGCAGTCTTCAAAATCAAGGTAAAAAGATCTGTCTTTTGACTATGTTTCTTTATTTCAAACTGATGTATTGGTTTTTCTGTGGCCAGGTTTTGGTGGCAGTGGGGGGGGCTGAGGGAGAGGCTTCTTCGAGAAGCTGCTGGAAGTTTCCCCATGTCCAGGCTGGGCCCGCTGCTGACCAAGGCCGGGCCAATCAGTGGTTGAAGGAACACCTCTGTGATAACATATTGAAGAAGGAAGAAAAGAAAAAGTAGTTGGAAATGAAGATGGCTGCCGGAGAGGAGCAGGGTGAGAGCCTGTGAACAACAACA
>VXBA01000660.1:26136-128039 GCA_013399895.1 Serilophus lunatus
CGTGGGGCCCACGCTGGAGCAGCCTGTGCCTGAGGGACTGCACCCTGTGGAATGGGAGCCATGTGGCAGCTGTGGGTGAAGGGCTGCTGCCCATGGGATGGACTCTCGCCGGAGCAGTTTGTGAGAGGAACTGTATCCTGTGAGGGATGGACCCCATGGAATGTGGCTGGAAGGACTCCTCTCCCCAAGCAGCGGCTGAGAACAGCAGCTGAGCACAGCAACACCTCCCCCCCACCTCGCCTTTTCCCTTGGCCGCTGCGGGAGAATAGGTTGGATGTAAGAAGGAGGGGGTGGGGGGTAAAAGGTGTCTTTTAGTCTCTCACTCTTAGCTCTGATCTTGTTAGTAATAAATTTGATTATTATTCCCACATGGAGTCTTGTTTTGCCTGTGACTGTGATTAAGAAAGAATCTGTTTTAGTCCTTATCATGAATAACAAAACCTCTCGTTATATTCTCTCTCCTCTATAGCTGGGCAAGGGGGAGTGAGAGAGTGGCTGCAGTGGGCCCCCGGCACTCAGCCTGGATTAAACCACTGCAACTGATCTTGAGAATTAGGGACCTCAACATTTCCCTTAGAAGTGTCTTCATTGTAATATTTGTCTTTACCAAAAATTGCACTTGGTTTCAAAGTGGTTTTTAAGCGGGGAAAATTCACGGTTTTCCACTTATACCTTCTGACGTTTTAAAGTTTTGTCCCTGATTATAAAACTTATCTAGAATATGGAGATGCTATGGATGAATTTGATAATGTATTTCCTTTATCTCAAACATTGCTGTTGCACTGAGACACGTAATTCTGCGATATATGCTGCATAGGTAGAGTTGTAGATTGAAGGTGAAAGATTGAATACCAAGTATTAAAATAATCCATTTAAATAAGCAAATATAGGAGTAACATAGTGTGATGAGTTGGAGAGAAAAATAGAAAAAAATAAATCCTTTCCTCTCCTTGAACCAGTGAGCCCTGAGCTGGGGCTGGAGACGAGGCATTCCTGTTTTTGGGTGCCTGGCCGAGTTTGGGGGCCAGGAGGGTGGGACACAGTATTTAGGGGCCAGACGTGACATACTCAGCACTTATTGAGACAGGAGCAAGAGCTTATCTCTCACTAAGAACTACGGAGAGACATGTCCCCTCCCCGCGGCCGGGCCCGACGGGCTTTACTATAAGTTTGGGAGGGGATGCCTTTTCTCCTCGATCTCCCATTAGTCCCCAGTGGCCAAGAGGTGCCTGAGAAAAACACACAGAAAACTCTGAGAAGACAGATGGACATCTTGTGGAGGAGGAGGAAGGGAACCACGCGCAGTTTTGTTCAGACTCGTTGTGCGAGCACGTGTAGCGGCTCAGACCGCTCTCCTTGGCGCTGCTTGCAGAAACGCTTCGGCGCGACCGTCCGCTGCCTTGTCTTTTCTCCTGGAAACACCAGACCATCACCGCCTGCTCTTCCCAGCTGCTGAGACCCCCGCGGGTGCTGCGCTGCCCGAAAGCCACCGCAGACACCCCCACAAAGATCTGAGTTTGTGTGCTCCTATCTCTAAGTTTCCCTCGTGTGCCCAAGAGAGTCCCCAGTCCCTCTCAGTCCCTGGGCTCAGCACCCAACTGAAAAAGAGTCACTGCAGCCCCTGAGCTCCCGAGCGCCCCCCACTGTCCAGAGGACTCACTGCAGCTCCTGCACCTCCAGGACATCGGAACTGTTAGAGGGCATAAGAGACAATATTTCTAAAGACATTGATTATTGGGGGGTTTTGTGGGTTTTTCTTTGGTTCACCGCTTCAATAACAAGTGTATCAGTTCATATCAGTTCATTCATATCCATGTCCGTACACCCATGCATATTTATACCCAGCTCATATATTTAATAAATTGCTGCCTTTCCTATACGCATCTCATTTGCTCAATAACACTTCTTATTGTCTTTTAAACGAGGATACATAGAAAAAGTTGAAAATTTTATAAAGAAAACTCTTATTTTGCTAAAAGGAAACTCTTCACAGAAATGTCTCGGGTTTGCTGGCAGTTCTACTGTGTAGTGCTTTTAAGGTCCAGCACAGAATTTCAGGAGAGTAGTAAAGAAGGGTTGTCAGTCTCAGTAATTAAGGTAGGTTTCATGGCCTCCTGCCAAGAATGCATCCTATAGCCACACTCCTTATAGTGCTGTCAGATCTTTCACTAAAAGCTGGATTTGTATTAAACTGCTGGGTACTGAACCAGTCTCAAGGAGAACCCTTCAGCCTGAACATCTGTGCAGACACTCCAAGGCCCATCCCTCTCAGTGAAATGGCCTTCTCAAGCACTTCTAGGAGTTAACAAAGTTTTAATAAAAGTTTTCTAGAACTTGCCTAATAGCTATTCAGAGAGCACATGGGAAAATGTGTGTGTGGGAAAAGATAAGCTTTGTCCAAAATTATTTAAGCTGCTGGTGCTTTCAATTCAGGGATGAGATAAGAGGGCTTTCTAAAATAATGTTGAAGCATTCTGTGTTTCACTTGGGAGTTCTGTCTGGGTCCAGCAAAGCAAATATTCCACTTTGCCCACCACTTCTGTCCCCATTTCTCAGTGTTTATCACAAAAAGCTGACAAATTAAAAATGTCGCATTCCTTGTCTTTGTGTGAGGTCAGGAGATGACCATGTCATTTGGAGATGACCCAAATCATTTGGACAGTGCTAGTATTGTCCCAAAAGGATCAGTGTTGGTATATTCACTATAGTGATTAAGATATTTTCATTTGAACATACCGTGTCTCTGCTGCTAGAGTTCCAGAAAAACCTGAAAGTGACAAGACAGAGATTAAAGAACGAGTTGTGCATCTGAAATATGGATGATAGTTCAGTAAATACGCCTTTACAGGATTCAGAGTTTTGATACATTCCTAAAAGGTGCAGAAATCCCCCATGGGGATGAGGCAGTAAGTAAGGGCACCATGGCAGGGTGGCCAAATTTCTAATAAGGTTAACGGAGTTGGAGAAATGCCCACTAACCGCATGGGACCAGCGAAGAGAAGAGAGGAAGCAGAGCAAAGATGGTCCTACTGCATGGATGGGAGTGCAAGAAGGCGAAATCCTCTCTTCTACTCAAAGCGTTTTGAAATCCCTCTGTCCCTTCTCAACCTTCCCTGTCTCCTACAAGCCTACTGATCCAGATCCTTTAGGAGCAGTTCTGCATTTTCTTCAAAATTGAATTTTTTACCTTGTTCAAAGCATGGACAACACCCTGACAAAAGAGAAATTAAATTTTGCTTACATTGCTGGGAAACTCTGAGCTTAAGCCTATAAAGATATGAAACAGAGAAAAACAGGCCTTTCAGTAGATCTCTTTTCTGTTATGGGAATGTGTCAGCCACAAGCCTTTCTTTCTATCCCTGTTTATTGAGGGGAACAAGCAACCAACTGAAGCAAAACCTCCAAGATGGCTTTGAGTTTTGTTTTAATGGGAAATAGGACCCTCCCTGAAATGTCATTAAAAGTTTATTGGGTGATTGTATCAATACATGCTGAGAAGAGGGATATGTTTTCCTACTGATGCATAGGGATCTCTATCTTAGGTTGAGAAATATACTTGCCAAAGGCTTTATTAGTTTTCTTGCTAGTCATCATAAAATAACTTTGCTCTTTCTATTAAATCCAATTTGAACTTCTGCTGACTGGACTTTTCACATGGGTACAAGCCTAACTGTGCTTGACATAAAATTTATCTGGATGAAGTGTTTTAAATTATGTCAGTCTAATGAACAAAATTTAATGGTTCACTTGAGGCTCTGTTGAGAACATCCAAATAAATTTGCTTTTCAGGGTTCAGATTCCTTTTATGAAACTGTTGACTCATAGCCACTAGAAAGTTTGGCAAGTTCTTTAGAAGAGAGCTCGGATTTTCTACTGGAATATAAAACCCGATAGCTTGAAACCAAGTCCTTTTTCAGCACATATTGCAACATCAACATGTTAACAGTATTCACACACTGGGCATAGCAGTATCTTTACTTTCTTTGCAGATCCTACTTGTTTCTTAAATCATTTTGCAGATTATAAAAGTGGATATAGAAATTCTATACTTCATAATTCATGTAGGTTTTGAAAAATCATGATGCATGTTGCTTGTTAAATCATTGTTTTATCAGTATTTTTATTTAGGTTTTAATGACAATAGGTAGAGATCTGTTCATCTTTGACTGTGTGAGCTTGTACTGCTTGCTGCGTTGTCCTGCTACATTGCAATCTTAGCAGCTATTGTTACTTCTGCTCTTTCTAGTTTTTTTGCACAAATCTTTCTTATCCTTCCTCTAAAGATAGTAAAAATCCATGGGCCAGCTCTAATGTCATTGCCAGTTTTGACCAGCTCACAGTTTCCTCTGATCTATTTTGCTGTAGCAGTATGATGTCTGCTGTAGTGTGGGGATTGTGAAGATAAGTAAGATGTTTTGCTCAGAAAAATAAATTATGAAAAAATTGAATTCAATGTCAGTATGGAGGCATCATTTTTTCAAGATACTATGTGACTGCAAACCAAATCAGAGATGGGATCACTGCAGCTTGTCCCTGCTTGACCAGGACACCAGTTGTCACAGACAGGTTCTGGTGAGGTTTATAGCATTGCACACCGCAACCCAATTAGGTTAATGCTCCCCTTCAGTCAGCATGAGATTTTCCAGTGCTGTGCACTGAACCTTTGACAGAAAGCTGCTTATCTGGCTCCAAGTACAGATAAATATCAGACCACAGTAAAATGTGATACCCCCAGCATAAGCAGCTTAATTTAGTGCTCATGCTTTCTGTAGTCTGACCTACTACAAACTGTGGCCCTGACTGACTTCATAAGTAAGTTTTGTTCATCAAGAAAAACAGTTTACATAGGTAGTATATAGCTATTATGTTATGAAGCTGGCCATAGTGAATAATAATATTTGAAACCCCCCCCCCCCCCCAAATATCATAGTGAAGCAATCTCCCTACTATGGCACAGCTTTCAGCCAGGGCATGACAGTTGCTAACCACTCTATAGAAAAGAAATGAGAATGACTGGTATCTAGATAGTCTTAACTACAAGGAATATCTTGCATTGTTTAACTTAAAACATTCTCTCTGTACCAGTCTCAAGCATGAAACAGACTGCTGTAAACTAGAAAGTTGTGGAGTAAGAAAATGTTAATTTGGAATTAGGAAAAGTGTTTTAATGGCACGGACAGTAGGCAAACTATGTAGAGAAATGTGAAGTCTTTCTCATTAGAAGCCACTGAATAAATGTCTGGTCTGACTAGAATATCTGCCAGGAACAACAGAAGCAGAGAAGCAGGGAGACACAACTTCTTCAGATTCTTTCTGATCTATGATCCATAGTAGTCTCTGTCAAATTATTAAAACTTCACAGCTATAAAACATATTATAGAATGCCAGATACTCACAGAAAATCAAATTAGGTACAAATATCAGGCAATGAGAACAAGAATCAATGATTTATCCTTAAGGTACCATGTTATTAGGCATAATTGGCCAATTAACTTACAATAGGGAGAATTACCTAGTGCAAAAATGATTAAAAGGCTGGATGCATAAGGTTGTTCGGAGGCAACACAAAGTGGTTCATTTCCAAGAACTACTGTTAGCCCTGTGACTAAACGAAATTATTTTGTAAGATGTCTTCTTGGAGTTTGGATATTAGGAATTTGTACTTAAATACAGGCTGTTGTGAAAATAACTGTGTAGGGAAGCTCTTGATTAATGTGTTGGATGATTCCTACGCACATCTGATGTTCTTAAAAGATATTAGGAATAATAGAACTTCTACTGGTGTGTTACGAAAAGTGCCAAATTGTAGCCAATTCTGAGAGAGTGAGAAAGGCCAGATCTTCAAAAATCGGTATAGTTTTGTTGGGATTCGGGAGGGGGGTGCTGGGTCTTTATGGGGGAGGCCCCTGGGGGTCTTGGGGGGAGGGGGGAGGAAAAGGTGTGTTTTAAACTGTTCACTGGCTCTCTGCTCTGTTGTAAACCCTGTGTTTTTGCCTTAAGAAAGAAAGCCCAGGCTCTTCACCTCCCCCTGCCCTCTGGAGTTGGCAGAGGGGGGACAGAGGCAGCCCATGTTCCTGCTCGGCCTCTCTCTCGCTCGGGGGAGGTGGGGGTCGCCCCAGCCGTCTCCACACAGTCTTTCCCTAGCAGAGACTCACCAAGAGCTCGGTGGTGGTGGCGGAGATGCGGGCAGGCAGCTTGGCGCTGCCACGTGTGCCCTCCCTTCCCTGCCGGCGGCTGCCGGCGGCTCATTAGCAGAGCGGCCGCAGCGCCAGGGGAAGAGACAGGAGCAGTGCCGCCGGCGGTGCCCACGCTCATGGCCAGCACCTGTGCGGCAGCAAGCCCGGTGTGAAGCTGGCTCAGGAGTGCAAGCAGCGGCAGCGGTTCCCGACAGCGCGTCCCACCGGTGGCCATGCCCATGGCCAGTACCCGTTCTGCAGCAAGTCCAGGTCCGTGCCGGTGCGGTGCGGAGCATGTGCAGAGCCGGCTCCATGGTGCAAGCGACAGCAGCTTGCAGTGGCAGTTCCAAGCGGCGCCACTCCCCATCCCCTTGGGCGGTGGCCGGCCCCCGTTCTGGGCGGTGGCCGATCCCAACTCTGCTGGCATGGGTGACAGCTGGTGCTGCTGGCCCCACACCGTCATGGGGGGAGCCCAGCTGGGGGTCCCATGGTCCCATGTGGGGGCAGCAGCCCCAGGGAGCGCCCCAGCATCCATGGTGGGCATGGCAGCTGCCCTAGGAGGTCATGGGCGGCCCCACGGTCCCAGAGGGTCCGTCCTGCGGGAGTCCCTGGGGCAGCAGCGAGGCCCCGCGCTGGCTGTGGCCGCATGGAGGGGCGGTGGCCATTCCGAGGGTGCTGCGGGTGACCTGCGGCTGCTAAAAACATGGCGCCTCCGAGCACTAAACTCACGGCTTTTGGTGGGAACCGCCATTTCGCTGGAAGCGAAGACCTCGGAAGAGAGGTGGATCCCAGACCGCTGGCCAATCAGAAGATGGCGAAGCTGGGAAGAAGACGGTGAGAATTGCGTGGGACTTGGAGGGCTTAAAAGGCCTGAACACGGAAGTCCTCCCTCTCTTCAGCTTCCCGCAAGCTGGGGAGCAGCTGCACGGCCCCTCCCCTCCCAGCTTCCAGGCCCCACGGCTTCAGCCACCTTCATCGGTATCAGAGCCAAGCCAGCACAATCGCAAGGGAAAAGCTTCCCCAAGTGGCTTCCCTGGGGTGGGGGAGTGCTTTTCACTTCTTTTGTGTTTTTGCAGAGACTTCAAGGGCTGGGAGTGATACCATCAGAGGGAGAGAGAGAGAGAGAGAGAGAGAGAAAGAGAGAGAGAGAGAGAGGCAACTTCCCTTTCCTTTCCTTTCCCCTGCTTTTCCTTGGCTGGCCTGCCTGCCCTTTGAGAAGCAGTTTGTTTATTTCCTTTTTTTTTCCTTTCCCTTTTTGCGTGACTTTTTGTCGGGTGTATTTTTGTGTTAAGTCTGAGGTTCCCATAAATTGTTTTCTTCCCTTGGTAGAGCCCTAGATGAATAAACTGTTTCCCTGCCGTTCAAATCCTGTTTAGCCTTTTCGTCATCATTGAGCATGCCCCTGGTGAAAAACAGTGGTTCAAACCACCACAAGGTTCGTGTTGTATTTGAGATGGAATTCCTTATAAAACTCAGATATTCGTTTGCTTTGAGATGAATAAGAAAAACTTTTTTTTTTTCCTTTTAAGATGGACTGTGTTTGCAGGGACTCCTGTAGCAAGTAAAAGTTTAATACCATCAAAAAAAGTTATGCTTCCCTGCAGTAGATATATTAAGGACAAAATTGATGGGGTGCACTGAGCAGATTATTTTTGTCTCTCTAAATGCCCAGTGTTTGATAAATGGATGTGGCCTCTGAAGACTGCTACAAAAAACACGAAACACTCATCACACAAGGAGGTCAGTTGCAATTCACTGTGATGCTCTTTGCCCTGAGAAACTATCTGTAACTCTTCAGCCTTCAGTGAGCCTCATGGGACTGACTTAGAGCAAACGTTGTTTGGTGCAGCCTTGACTACTGTGTGCAGTTCTGGGTGCCACAGATAAAAATGGTATGTCCAAAATGTGAGGGGCCTTGAGGGGAAGCCCTATGAGGAACAGCTGACTTCACTTGGCTTTTTCAGCCTGGAGAAGAGGAGAGTCTGGGGAGACCTCATTGTGGGCTGCAGCTTCCTCATCAGAGGAGGTGGAGGGGCAAGGTCTGATTTTCTCCTTGGTGACCAGTGACACGACCCCGGGGAATGGTCTGAAGTTGTGACAGGAAAGATTCAGGATGGATGTTAGGAAAAGGTTCTTTACTCAGAGGGTGATTTAACACTGGAACAGGTTCCCCAGGGAAGTATTCACAGCACCAAACCTGACAGAGTTCAAGGAGCGTTTAGATGATACTCTCAAGCGCAAGGTGTGACTCTGGGGGGTGGTCTTGTTCAGGACCAGGAGTTGAACTCAGTGACCCTTGTGGAACTCTTCCAACTCAGGAGACACTATGATTATATGACCTTTACAACACATTGTATATCCTAAGAAGCAGAGGAGCTTGGTAATTTGAAATTTACTCGGACTTGATTAATTTTTTGGGGGGTTGTGTTGATTTTTTTAGATTTTTCTGGCTCTGAAATATCATTGATGCACCACAAAAGTAGTACTTATAGCAGTCAGGTACAGTTATAGAATTTTTTTCCAGTTATTCTAAAAACAGGGAGAAAAAACCCTCAGATTTTGCCTGGTCTGGTGTCAGAAAATTGTGACTTGGTTTTATTTAACCTAATTATTCTAGGATATTACTGTGGTATATTCTAGCTAGTTTGATCAACAGTACAGCTGAGCTAATAATTGCGGTTAGTTATCAACAATACAGAAATATGCTACTTTTAAAATGAAGTGATAAATAGAAACACACTCTGGGGAAGTTCTGTCAAAGATCTATATTTTTTAATTTAGTAAGTATTGATTTAAATTATTTTTAATGTATAGGTCTAATAATAAATCTGCTTTCTAGAGTAATTAAAATGTACATTGAGTTTTCTACAGGATATTCATGAATAAAAAAAAAGATTTTAGATGGTAATACTACTGAGGAAAGGAATTATTTCTAAGGTAATTACTTTCTATAGTAATTATAACTTCTTACATTTTGATTAAATGTGCACCCCTCTAGTACTCCAGTGGCTTTTACTAGTAAAATGTGTGGAACATAACTTCTTTTTTCAGACAGTAGACTTTTCATGCACCATAGGCAACAAGTGTGTTTTTTCAATCGGATATTTTTGATGATTGTGTATCAAGCCCAATGCTTGTGGTGAATTTTATAGTTTGCTTTATTTTGATCAAAGTAAGATGGAAAGATGACCCATTAAGCAGTGCAGTACCAGGTGGCGTGGCACTAAAAGTGAGCTTAATGTGCTGTCTCTAAAGGTGAGTGCTAACAGCTCTGGAAGGTTGGAAGCTCATGCAATTGGACATGGGCTTAGAGTGTTTCATTTTCGGTCACCGATTCACAGCTAATGCAGCCGAGCAGTAACTGAAGGTATCACTGTGTTTTGGAAGGATGCTGTCTGAAAAAGCACTGTTACAGGGCTAGACCAGACAACACAGTAACCATATCACAATCTAGACAACGGCCTTCACTTCTCAAGGGTTCTTCTAACAGGGATGGGTTAAATGGAAGGAGCAAAGCATCAGGGGAAAAACATCTCTTAAGAGAAAGCAAATCGATTAATTTGTAGATTCAGCTTCAAATCAAGAGGGATTTTTTCCTCTCCTGAGAACTTTTATTTTCCCATTAGATTTGAGTGGTTTCCGTTTACCTAAGCAACTTAATTTGTGAAGAGTTGCCAATAAAACATTTGCAAAATAACTAAAAGTAAAAAGAGACAGTTATAATCATGCTGCAAGCATTTATTGAAAGTCTTCATTCCAGGTGACAGACAGACGTGAACTGTTAATCTGAACATCAGTCCTGCAACTTAACAAAACTGACCTCCGTGCTCTTAACAGGAAACTGCATTCGGGGATGACAGGAAATGGTTATTAACCCATCTAGTCTATAGCTTTATATGGAAAATTTAATATTAAAAACCATAACGCAAGATTAAAGCAGGAAAATAAAGAAAACCCCTGTTTTACATATTTTAGTACTTGACTTTACATAAATAAAATGAGTATGTCCTATGTATCTTTTGATAATTTCTTTTATAGTTTGGGCTCCTGTGCTTTTCCTATGGTGTGGCAGTCCTGGGAAGGCTCTGGATCAAACAGAATGGCTCAAGGTGGGTTTTGATTTTAGGGTTTCATTGGTTTAACTTTTCAGTACTTATTGTATCCTAATCTTATCATTAGGAATGCTTTCATGTTTATCACTTGTCTTTGGTAGATGTCATCTAGACAATGATAAAAGAAGTTTGCATGATGGAGCCAGGGAACATGGTTTATGGTGGGGAAACAAACTAGAATGAGAGATAAAAGAGAAATATACTTGTTTCATAAAAGTATTTTTTATTATGTATTTTTCTGTCAATTTTTCATTCTTATTAGTTTTGAGGTCTTCTGGTTTTGCATGTCTATATTAGAATTAGATTATCTGTTTAAGGCTCAAATTTTATTGTATAGCTAAACTATAGTGAAAAAAAAAAGTACTACTGGAATTGCAACCGAAGTATTCCTATTACCAGGAGAAAGGAGAGGCCAAACCTTTGCATAATGAAGAAGTTACTTTCCCGCTCTGAATGCAAATACTTTACAAATATATTTTTTTTTAAATCATGATTTATTTGAAAAATTAAATTTAGAATGAGTGCTGTAGTAGAAATTGACCTGGAATAAAATGAAACTCAGGCATAACACTGAGCAACCGTAGAGAAATAATTCAGAATATAACTGGAGTAACACTCTTAGTGAACAGGAGAAGGCATATGAAAATTAAGGTTTTGGTTGACTTGAAACATGTGCCAGCCAAAGGCATTAAAATCCTACACAATTAGTAGAATGCTGCCAGCTAGGTATAATCCCTCACATTGCTTATGAGTTAGTAGAGTTAACCTCCCATACATTAATTTTTAACAGTGAATAGCACTGAAGTTCAAGTAATTCTAAAGCTAAAAATTGCTTATTTTATCCAAATCACTTTTCTTCATCTTAATAAACAATTTGCTGATTAAAGTTCATTCCAATGCTGCTAAACCTGAATTACTACCATATTTTAAATAGTTAAGGTGGAGCACAGAAAAATGGATACTGAGACCACTTCTGATTAGTTTAAACCAAAATTTTTGAGCTGTTAATGTTTTTTGATTTTGTGTTTTAAAGGTGATAGCTGACATGTTAGATCTGAAATGTTATGAGAGATAACTAATCAAGGTAAGAGTATTTTATATTTGAAAATATTTTAAAATGCTCAGATATTTGGCCTTATAAAGAATCTGCTAAGAAATATTGCTGACAAGTAGGAGTAAGGATTTTTTCTAGGATAGAATTACAAACAAGAATTATCAGACTATGTGGTTCTTGATGAAGAATTAACTATTAAAAGGATTAATTAACAATTAAGCATTAAATTAAAAATATTAATAATTAAAAACAAATCCTCTGGGGTTGGAGTGTTTGGAGGCTAGGTGCATATAAAAGGGAAACAGCCAAATATGTTTGTCCTGGTTTTACTTTACCCTAAGTACCTTTGAGCTGTGCTGAAAACAGAGCAGTGGGGCAGATGGACTCTTGATCGGGACCCTGTTCTAGTTCATGTATTTTAAGGAAGGATATTTTTGCATCTTTTCTCTTTTGCTTTTCTGCCCAGAATGCTCACATGCTCCCAAAACCCCCCTTTGTACGAGTCTGAGTTTCTTCCAGGGATAGATTCTGAGATTTTACAAAAGATGGGACATCCTGTCATTCCTTCCTTTAAGTTTAGAACTGAGGCACAGAAAAGTGAATTACATTGTTCTCAGGAGAGAACCAAACACAGGGCTCTTATACTGAGCAGACCAAGAATTTTTGTCGCCTTGTTTTTCTACTCTTGCTGTTTTCGTGGGTACCCTCTGTATTTATACCTAATGCCCACACAGTGCTGTGCTGAGGCTTGGATAAGGTGAGAAACTGTGCTGGCACAGAGGACACGAATCCAACAAAAGCCTGATGTCAGATACTCTTGTTTTGAGCTTCATGTCCTTGGATGACAATGATAGAAGGGAGATAATCCAGTGAAATAAAAAGAAATAAGTAGTAGATATAAATAGCATACACTTCTCTTCTTGAATCATGTTTATTAGTATTCTGCTACATTAATACTCATAGATAGTTAGGGAATATGATTGTGAGTTACAACTTCCATGTCAGAAAGGCACAGAAACATTGAATGAAAAGAGAACTGTAGTCAAATAATGTATAGGTACCAGAAAGTATCGTACTGTATATCAATATTTGATTCTGAAGTTTTATTTTAGTCAAATGGAGTTTATTGTGACAGCTGAAAAAGGAAAAATGATGCTCAGACTGACTGATGGATAATAAGTGACAAAGAAAATTGCTTTTTTCTTTTTCAGATGGATTTATAAGCATTTGATGAATTTGCCTTTACTTTTTCACCTCTTTCTCTTGTATAGCATTAGAATAAATGTAAGAAAATCAAATTCTTGATGCCTAGTATCTTGGGGGACATGTCCCACTGAAGGGCTGTCACCAGTTTGAAAAATAAAACACTTGATTTCCTAATATTTAATATCCAGTGAGCAGAATAACCCTTAACTTATATTAAAAGGCAAAGACTAGAGAGACTTTTTCATTTCTTAGAGACAGATGACAAGTAAATGATTACCCATCCTATCTATAGTGTCTGAAACTTATTTCTGAGTTCATTCAACACAAGAGCAGTTGGAGATTTAGCTGGAAAGAGCTGAGGATTGAGTGCTTCCTCCAGGACCTACAACTAAACCCAAAATTCATACTTTTAAGCATCCTTTCAGAATATTGTTAAGAAGGAGGACTTGGTAAAATGGTATTTATGATTTTACAGCTTACTATGGTGAAAGCTCTTCCTCACTTCTGCTACAGAGTTTTTCAAAACCAGTACCAATAGAGATAAAAAGGATGCTCATTTTGAAAAATGTTTCACCTACCTCTGCATAGGATGACATACAGAAATGAACAGATTTTCTTGCTTGCTGTGCTGACTCCTAATTTTCTCCGCCAACTACAAAGACATCCCATAAAATTACCTGACTTGGAGATATTTACACTATAGAAAAAATAAAGCCCATTCAGGGAGCCCTAAGCTCCTTTCCTGCTCAAACCAACCTCTACTACCTGTGTCAGTGGTTTCTCTGTTCCTAATGTTCTCATATGAATTTGTGTAGTGCTACAAGTACTGAGGTGCCCTCAGCAAACGTGGCAGAGCAGGAGTGCGGTTTGTGCAGCCCTTGCATTGCTCAGTGATGTGTTTCCTGTTGCACTACAATCCTTGCATTCCGTGCTGTGTTCGGCCTCACTGGCTCAGTCTGCCTGTGCCTCCCTGCTCTGGGTTCACACCTTCACATGGGTCTGCTTGGGGTTTGGTGTATTTTCAATATGTGTGCATTTTGCCAGGTTTTGTCTTTAATAATTGTGGTGCTAAAACTTTAGATAATGTTTCAAAAAAGACATCTTCCTGTAGCAGCAAGGAGCTGATGTGAACTAAAGTGCAACTCTCTACATTTGTTTGGAGCAGCAGTAGAGCATGTGATAGTAGTTGTGGCAATAGTGATGGAAAAGGCAGGGTGAGAAGTTTCACAATCTATTTTATTGCTCTGCTATTTTATTACTCTGGGGAGTAATTAAGTATCCTCTTCTGCTTCCTGCCCCCCAGCCTATCATGAATTCTGTTGTAATTTGTGTAATTTCTCTTGCCTGGTAGCAGCAGCAACCTTACAACTGAGGTACGGTGTGTGTAGATGATTAGACATTATGGCCCCTGTGGCAGCTTTCTGTTTGTTTTTCTCAGCTACATGGTGGAGCACAAGAATTTAAACTTGGGGGTTGTCAATAACTTTTCCTGTCCCAAGGACCTTAAGCCAACAGAGTGTTGAAGGTTTCAGAATTTCCCAGAGCTTTAAGTTTTAGTACATATCTGAAACAAAAGTATTATATTCATGTCAAAGATATGACAGGAATTTATTTTCTCAATAAATGTGAGTATTTTTATTTTAGCTCGGTTCTTAAGATACCTTCTTTTTTTTTGGAGTTACCTGAATAAGATGGTGATAAATGGGGAGTTGGACTTATCTAATGATTGTGCTATTATCTGCCTAGAAAATATGATCAATTTAAAATGATACTATAATTCACTAGTGAACTACTGCAAATCAGTGAAATAAATCCAATGACTCTTGCTGTCAGAAAATTGGAATGAAGGCAGATGAACATGTGTGGTGAGGCTGAAGGTTTTTCAGGGTAAAGAACCCCTTTTCTGCTCCAGTTAAATGAGTCTGTCTCAGTAGTGTTTCAATGAGGAGAGGCAGAACAGAATGCTTAATGTGCTATTATGTGCTTTAGATGAAGAGTCAAATTGGCGTTAAGTCTTGCATTTCCTGCTCATTTTATGGAGCTCTGTATTTGCTGATGAATTGTGTTTCCTCAGGAAAGATATTGCATTTTCTCTTCAGACCTCAAATGCTAAAAAGGTGTCTCCAGTAAAACATGTTTATTTGGATGTGTATATCCAGCAGCATTCAAACAGCAGAAGGCAAAGGCAAATGTCACATACTCTACATAGTGAGGCTATTGGAGGCTATGATGGTTTGAGGACAATAAGGTGACTAGTGTAGTAAGTAACTTTTTATGATACTGTCAGCAATAAGCAAATGCTAAAATACCTGGTGTAACACAAGAGTTTTTGGCATTCTGCAGGATGACCACTGTAGAATTCCCACAGGCAAGTCACAAAGCAGGTCATATTCTCTGTTCAAAGTGATGTCAACACTGAGTGTGTGAGAGTTCATCATCCACTGCAACAATACACAGAACTCGGGTTTTCCAGAATCAAAACAGAATCTCTGTCCAGAGAATTAAATGTGGAAGCAATCACTGTCTGCTGATTTTGGCAGGGGTGCCGGTACTACTTGGTAGTACTCACACAATACTTCTGATTCCCACCTCTTCAAAGTTCTTTGGATTTCTTACACAGAGGGACGAAAATAAGCACCTGTAATTAGTCATGAAAAGAGAAATGACCTTAATGGAACAGGATATTTCTTCAGGCTCTTGAGAAGATTCTCTTTCCAGTCAGTTTTCCCTAATCTGCTATGTCCTATGTATGTAAGGTACTATCTTAGAAAAGGGAAGAAATTTGTCAGTTCTGCATGCCACTGTCCAAAAAAGATGCAGGCAAACAATTATAATAATTAAAAACTATGGTTTTCTTGGATGTTGAAATGAATGCTTCTTTGTGATGGCTCAATTGGAATAAGGATTTGCTAGAAGCAGTTAACAAAAGACAGATGTCAACTGAATTTTGCAATGAATAAATGATATCTCTCTAGGTGCAGCAAAATTTTGTTGTATCTTTGTATATGAAGTATTTAGATACTATAATAATGTAGATGATACAGGAATGTGAGTGGAAAAACCAGCTCTACTGTACAAATAAGTTCATAAACACTGTCTTATGAGAAAGTCAAGAGACATAAAATGGTTCTATTGTATTAGAGCTCTCGTTGAATACAATGATGAAAGGTAATAGTTCTTTTTTCACCTAAAGTTCTTGCAAGAATTTGAAGGGAAGAAATGTTTTAAACTAAACACTTGCTTCAAAAAAAAAAAAAAAAAAAGTTTTAAGAGTGGTTTCTGAGAGATAGGTGCAAAACAAGTATTTTGAAAAGTTAACAGCCTATTCAGGTCATGGTATATGTGCTGTTAGGCTAAGTAGAAAAATCAGTCAAGGAAGGTTTTGAAATCAGTGTATTGAATGGGTGTCAAAAGAACAGGATGATGTCAAGGACCTAGAAAATACAAATGGAGTTGATGAGGCTTCTAAGGTCTCCTTCTTAACAGTCCCATTTCTTTCTTTAGATTTGGACTGTGTTTTCTTGGATCTTTTCTTTCTTATGGAGAAGTGCTTAAATTCATCCTTTTGTTGCTTCTTATGGCAATGTGTTGAAATCTCCAATTAACTGTCAGTCAAGGCCACCTCTGACAACAAAACTCAAGAGTCCCAAGAAAAGAATTCTCAATGTTAAATAGAATATGGAAAATAGTACCCAAAAAGAAGTATGCACACTATATTTTCAAACAGTATTAGAGAAGCTGAGCTCTTGAAAGAAAGTAGCTGTTAATGTGACATTGGAGTTGCTGGCTGTATACAAAACATCACCTTCTTGGTGCATCTGAGCAGTTGCAGGTAAAGCCTAAGAGTATTCAATTTTGACTAAATCTGAAAGGACTAACATATATAGTTTGTCTTAATTTCTCTTTGGACCAATTTAGGGTACTTATTAAGTATGATAAAATCAAAATATATTACCAATGAAAAAAAACACAAAATAGATGCACTATATCACGTATATAAATTAAATTCCAAGAAAAACCTGCTTTATTTTGGCTAAGTCCCTTACGTGTTATACAACTGGGATTTTACTGCTCTGGTGGGTCATGTTTTCAGAAGCAAGTGTGTCAATGGGTTGCAAGATAGAGACTAAAAGGGAATGAATTCTTACAAGTAGTTTGAAAGAGATTTTTGAGGTATCACAAATACGGAGCTGCTGATGTATTGAACAGCTTAGAAGGAGCACTGATGTGATAGGCTCTACATCGTATCCTGTTTCCTTTGATCCAATCTCTCTGGAGTGGCTGCTTGCCATTTTCAAATGAGATGCTGTCCCTGAAGCTGCACAACCAAGGCTTTTATTTGACTTCAGTATGAATTGAGGCTGAAGGAGGTGTGCTAATGGATCATTGTCCATTTGGGATTGCCAGGAAAACTGGCAGTCTGCCCTGCTTTTGATCATGTTAAAGAGCAATACCTGATTGCTCTTCAAAGCTGTGTCAGTTAGAAATCCCCTTTGGGACCCTGAGTGGATCACAGGTGCTTTTCATGAAGGACAGAAATGATAAATATGTAAAAAGCTATTTTCCTCAATTACAATATTTGGCTTGTTGTAATGTTTCATCTAACTGATGTTGAGCTGAAATATGAAGAATGAAATTGCTAACTTGCTGAAAGCTGATTCTAGTTATTGTTTCTGCCCTAGACCATGCTTGTTATACATTTGATTTTTGCTAAGAGATGCTAAGGTAAAAAAAAAAAAAAAAAAAGGAATTTTTAAACATGTCATACTTTTATAAATACATTATACACATTTTTATCTTTTATAAATACATTATACACATTTTTATTTTCATAAATGTAAGTGTTTGAAAGTCTCAAGGGAGAAAAATTTAAAAGCATAAAAGTGAATTCCAGGTCACCAGGGAAACAAGCAACTTTTTCAGATGTTTTTAAATTCTCTGTGTTACAAACCAAAGGCCTTTTAAAATAATTAATTGTTTATTTATTTATGACATACCTGCTAGTGATATAAGATGGAATTCTGTCTCTGATCTCAATAGCTTTAGATTTTCTTCAGTTTCTTGGATTTTATTTTTTTGGAGGAGAGCAGGCAATGTTAGAATACTGTGCGGGGAATATGTAAATCATATCTCTGACTTGTTGATTTTAGAAAATAGGCACTGTTTGAAGTTGCACAGAGATATGTTACAATGAATTCTGGGGCTGCTGGTTTAACAGGTGATAGTCAAATATGGATGATAAATTTGTTTGAGACAGGACTATGCAATTTATCACTTGGCTGTGGGCTCAAAAAGAAGTGCTTTTCTGCATGACAGAGCATAAACTGGTCAGCAGTAGAAATTACATTAATATTGAGCATATAAAATGCTGTACTTGGAATTATCATTTAAAAATAAATTTGGATGCTGCGAAGCACTAAAGCAGTGAATTTGGAATTCTTAGATGGATTCTTGCCCTTTTTCTCCCCTAAAATGAGTAATTATTGAAATGTTCCATATATATTATCTGAAAAACATAAAAGAGCTACTTTCAAGAGGTCAGAAAATAGTTTCAGTCAGTTGGAACTGACAAAATCAGTCAGTTTTACAGACTAGAATGGAGTACTAAACATCCTGGTAATGCACTGGCAATTATAATTAGTGTAGTGCAGCGTGATGAACTATACAGTAGAATAGAAAGAGTTTGTTGTCCACCATTGTCCACCATTATACAGTTTCCAAATGTTGTTGTTGTTTGTGGTTTCTTTTCATTTTTATTGTCCTAATTGCATAATCTTCACGGTTTTTTTGGTCTATGTTTGATAATACCTTGAAAATTGTGTCATTGGTCTTTTGTGGTACTTTTGACTTTGGAGGGACAAAATGAATACATAAATGCTTTGGTTTGTTTTTTTTTGTTTGGGTTGGGTTTTTTATGACACTACAGATATACAGAAAACACCCACTAGGGAAGAAAGAAATGGAAGTTCTGTTCATGCCACAGAACAGATTCATAGCAAGACACTCATTATATATTCAAGCTACAGATATAATGGCAATTTTTATGGTGGTTTCATAGCAAAGCATATATCTTCTTAGGACTGACTTTTTTCAAGGAAGACAAGAGAATTAGAATCATATTCCCTACACTGCAAGTTTACTAACTTTTAATTAATTTTGTTGGTTTGATTAGTGAATGTCCTGGGACTTTTTTATTTTATCCTATGTCATCTTATATTTCACTATTGCAGATGAGATTAATAAATATGCAGCAGCATGCATCAGTATTATAATAGGCATTTTATTAATTTTAGTATGGGTTGTGGCTGTCTAATTTTCCAGGTTAGAAATACCAGTGAACAATCACAATGGTACTTTTGTCTCTGAGATACAATGTGTTCAGTGTCCTTGGCTGCCATTGAAATTGCTATCTTGAGCATTCAGAAAACTGTGGAATGGAGAGAATAACAGAGTAGTTTCATCACTAATAAAAGAGATGCCACATTTGGGATGCTCACTGGTGCAGGAAACAAGGGCATTTCATTTCAGTTCACCTTAATAATTCAAGTCTCAGATGTCAATAGGTATCCGGTCCTCCTTGTAAGCCTCTCTATGAACTGCTAAAGTATAAAGGAATCAAAGTTGATGAGGAAGGAGAGGTTTGAAAGCTCCTTTTCATCTGTCATGTTATTTGGACATTGAACTGTGCAAACTAATTATTTTGCCTTTCTATCACCTCTAAGCCTGGACATCCCTTAATAACTTAGAGTCATGACTGTGAGTCCTAACCTTTCCTTTTTCTTTACAGGCTCCCTAAGCAATCTTGGCTCAAAACGTACATAGGGTCAGAATGGCCCCCAGGAGAGTTTTTTGAGCATTTGTTCTTCAAAACCAGAAACGTGTAGCATCTTGATATGTCTGAAATGTAGACCTCAGTTCTTAGTTGCTGCTCTATTTAACTGGAAAAATAAAACAACTCCTTCCCTAGTTAAATGACGGTTTCATGGTGCCAATTTCAAGATGTACTTATATTTTGCCTTTCACACTGCTCAGGTCCTTTAATTAATATTTCTCATAGGTCCATCTCCTTGTTGAAACAAGATCTGACTTTTTAGGTTGAGCTAGGAAAACATTAAATGCTTCCATGTGAATCACAGAATTATGGGGAGTAGCTACGAACAGAATTTGACTGTGATTTAGAACTATGGGTGATAGCTTCAGTAACGAGCTGAAAGTGCTCAAAAGCCTGTCTGATTTTTCAAATTAAGTAAGTTCTCCTATATATTAGAAAAAAGACAGTATACTCTGCTATTATTATTGAATTTAACAATTGAATTAAATGATGTCGTGGCCCTGACAAAACTCTGTGATGTAATCGTGATTTCTTTGCAAAGTAAACATTCAAAAGGCGGCACAGTCTTACAATATTTGTTGTTTTATTTGTTCCTTGTGTACTCATCTTGGGTATCAAAGAGGTGAAAGCAGGCAAAGAAACATGAAACCTCCTTCAAACAAGTCTGAGGTAAAATTCAAGTTGTTCAGTCAGGCTATATCCAAAATAATCATCACTTCATGTAGGTTTTACTGCAATGTTCCATTAATTTTTCTCTCTGAAAGCAGTCCTCTTTAGTCAGCTCTTCTGTGCAATATCTTTTTACTAAATGTTTCTGAGGTTTGTGTACTGGGAGCTGCTTTTCTACCAGCACAGGTGCTAGAAGGTGTCCTGAGACTGGACCTGAAATGTCTCCCATAAAAGAGCAAGTTTTACCCTGAGTTTGTGTTCTCTTGCCCACTGAGGGCATCTGTTACTGGTGGGAATGTGCCATATCCAGAAAGGTTTTGGCTGGCGGAACTATGAGCTGCCTCTTTCTTGCTCCCATTGATTTAGTTCCTTTAGAAGTCATTAAGTATTTTTAAATTTTTTTCCTTCTGTTTTTCTTGGCTTTAATAGCAGTAACAACATTTTATATCCAACAATGACATGATTATATTTTGTACTGCAGTGAAATCTTAGAGGGCATTACCTCAAACAGAGGATGGCCTTTACTAGCTGCCTGTTCCAGACCTTTCTGCACCACCTTTACCAGCCTCCCTCTTTGGCTGGCTGTGAGCTCTGCTTTGCAGAACATTCCTATGCCCTCATTCTCTTGGCAGGTCTTCTGTATGAAGAAATGCAGTGAAGAGGCTGGAAAGTTTTTATCTCCTCAAAATTAAACAGAACCACAAGGACTCACAAGGCTGGGTTTGCTCCCAGCCTTGAGAATGACAGAAAAAAAGAACTGCAGTTCTTCAGGCTCCTCTTTCACATTCCCACTCCCCTATCTTGAGTTTCTTTCCAGTTCTTCCCTGCTGTGATCAGATCTGTAATTTAGGGAAGCAGACAGAAGATTTTATAGCAATAAAAATGTCGATCATATTTGCTCATCTTTGAGCAGTGTATCCATGAGCTGACAGTGAATATCGTGTTATGAAGTGGGTGAACAAAAGGCAAAACATTTCTGCCAGAAAGACAGGGGAAAATTGACCTTTTTTTTATAATTAAAAAAATAAAAATAATTTTAAAAATCTAAGAACTGCAAATAGCTAAAGAATGTATTAATTTCTTGTAGCTGCAAAGATCATATTAATTTTTCTCAAGGATGGCTGTTTGAAATATCATATTGCTGCCTTGTGTCCTTTTTCCAGTGTGGGAAGGGTTTGAAACAGCAAGGCTGACAGTGCTGCAAGAAGAAATCTTCCTCCATATCTAAAATCAATAACCTCCTGTACTTATCTGGATTCCGAGTGCTAAATGAAATCTCTACAGAAAATGTCATCAGTGAAGTCTTGTCATCTGCCAATTCCTGAACTGATACATAATACTATTATTTTAAATAAATTTCTAGAAAATAGTTGCTTTAAAATGTGGTTTCCAACTTCCTATATTTTTCAGGACAGCTTCCTGAGTCAATTTATTTTGAATTAATAGGCAGCATGCTTATATTTTCATTCAGTCTCATAATCTTTTCCTCTTCCCCCATTACGGACTCTGTTTTCCCTTCAAATGGAACCTGATTTTGATGTGTCTTCACTGGCAATAAAGAACAGATACTATGATTAATACTAGCAAAAAGAATTTCCTAAGTGTTAGACAAAACAGTTCTCTACAGTGATGAGTTATTAATGGCCAGATGTGATATGCTGTATTCCTCCTGGTCTTTCAACTCTTATCAACTCTGTTATATTGGCATAAGAGTTTTACAGAAGAGTAATTTTTCTTTGAAAAATTGAATGACTGTCTAAGGGTATGACTATACCAAATTTTTTCTACTACACCTGACTCTCACTGCATTTCAAGGACTGGGGAGAAGGTTGTATACTAAAACCAAGATGCAACTCCCCTTTGCGAGCTCAGTCTCGTCTGTAAAAAGGAGGCACACAATTCACCAGCATGATAATTTAGATAATTTATCAGATTTGAAAATTCTGTTTAAAATTCAGTATTCCCTAAAGCTCTATCCTTACATTTTTTTATTTAAAAAAGTAAATTTTTATTTGCACATTGGTTTATATAACAAAAAATACTTGATATAATAAAAAATAAATACCATTCTTATCAAACACTTTTGGAAAATAAAAATAAGTATATTATAAAAGACAGTATAGAGATTTAAATCTGAGCAATGTTAGAGAAAAACAATTTGCAAAGAAATGTAGATATTTAAGATATGTTTATAACTGCTCTTCTCAAAGCACACTGTCTTGCTACTAAGATTCATGTTTAATACAGAAAAATGCAGGTACTTTATGTAAAAAAGTTCAAGGTGAGCTCTGCAAATTAGTAGCGTTGACATACAGCCCTGCAATTAAATAATCTTCACAGAAAATGAATGTCTAATTTGAAGTATAGGAAGATATTTATGCTTAAAAATGTATCCTAGTGATAGCTTTTATCAAGGTCTTTCTGCCATAAGAAGAAATCTCCTTTTTTAGCCAATTAGTATGAAGAAAGGGAAAGAGAGGTAATGGAGAAGATGATACTCTTAATCATAAGTTACACCTTCTACAAACTAGACCATAACTGATACCTGGGAAGAGAAAATAATGTTGGAGCAAGTATTGGAATGGAAGCATAGCTGGTATATCCTCTCATCTGGGGTTTCCTGCACTAGTTTGCGTATATTAATAGCCTAGCCCATGATGGGTTTTCTTTCAGTTACGCTTTTGATATCCACAACAACTTGTGGCAATGGATTTCACAAATTAATGAACAAAAAAAGGAAAAAAATAATTGCAATGTAACTACTATGTTGTTTACATAACAAAAGAAGCATTTTTGCATTCCATAAACAAAGCTTGTATTTTCATACTTCATGTATTTTTATATATATTTAATATTCAGATATATTCATCATAGCTATGATTTCACAAAATTAATAAAATGCATTATTTGTTGTTTTTAGAGCCACGTAACAAATTACAAAATAAGTTCTCTCCAGACACTGAAATCTGATTGCAAAGATATCTTACCTGAAGTTCCACTTCATTTGTCAGAGGCAATATTAAGTTATATTTATATAAATAGTCTTTCAAGGATTTTTAGTTTATTTTATGACAGTGACTATATTTGCAATCAGCTTATAGCCCTGCAAATTGCCATGTGGGCAAAAAAGCACATATTTAATTTAAGGTGATCAGATTCCATTTGTTTCATCCATCAAAGCAACCACCATATCAACTAATATGACATCTGTATTACTCAACATCATTGCAGGCAGTTACATATGGTGAAACATAAGGACAAATATATAAATAAGCACTTTATCAGAATCAGGGCATTGGCTAAGCTTGAACAAAGCTTTTGTAAGCAGCACATTAACCTCTGTATTTATCTGTCTTAAGTTAACAAATAAAAGTTTCCCTCTTAAAGTGAGTAAAATGATTGACAAATTGCAAAATATGGTTGCTGAGGAGGAATAACGGCTTCAATGACCTCAGTAGAAATGGGGGTGGTTAAAAAAGATATCGAACAGTTGCCCATGATCAGGTTTTGATAGGAGGGAGGAAGGGAGGGAGAGAGCAAGAGGTTAAGTACATTGCATTTGTACAGTTTCTGAGCACAGCTTCCATTTTATAAATAAGCCACTGTGAAGCTATGGTACCCTAGAGGAAAGATTAGCCTTCAGCTGTGAGATAACATCAGGTATTGGTCATATCATACTTATGGGAAGACAGAGAGGGGGAAATATCACAACATTAGAGAATATGACCCTTAATCTGTTTAAAATGTGTAAAAAAGGTTTCAAATCTGCTTCCATTTTTTTAATTTGAAAAATATTAGGAATCGAATGTAGGGTTTAAGACTTTTGATTTACAAATGCAAAATACACATAACTATTTAAAGAAGTGCAATAAGGGCTTAATACATTTCTGAAATGGCTTTTCACAAAAGGCCGTGTTCTAATTCAAACTAATTTAATGTTTGAAATATCTTGGCTGTTAAAGGAACATACAATAAAGTATATTATTTTTGACAGAATATAATTTATGCCTTCAATGGAAAATATTAATTCTCTATTGTTAAGAATGAGAGAAAAGGTTTCTGGCTTAAACAGTTGATAGCCTTGTTTTTCAGGAGCAATGATCCATCTTGGTGTCCTGCCTCAGTGTCTACAATAAAGCAAGGACTGAATCCCACCGTGGGTCAGGGCTTCCCAGGCTCAAACACTTGCTGTTCATCACCTGGAGGGTGCAGGGCAAAACTGCCCCGGGTTAAGTCCACTCCCTCGTTCAGAGGTATCTCCTTTGTTTCCTGCTCACCCTTTGTCTTTCCTTCCTAGATGAGGCAGCTTCCATGCACGTGATGCAAGTGTAAATTGTCTCCTGTGCCTTTGAGATAACAATTTTAAGTGTAATTCTGCATTTGCATGGATTGAGCGACATGAGAGAAATTACAAAAGAGCAGGAACGGCCCTGCCATGATCTTTCCCCCAGGCAGTTTTTCTGAAGGAGAAACGGGACCCACTCTGTTGCTGTTCTGAGCATTTCTCAAGCCATGAAAAAAAATGGCTTTCTGTCTGTTTTGTGCCATCAGACCCGCACAAAGCAGCTGAAACGAGGACTGCAGCCTGGTCCCAAAATTCCCAGTCAAATTCCCAGTCTGTGTGCTGGTGAAGATAACACCAAAGTCTTTGCAATTATACAAGTAGAACATTTAGTGCTGTGTAGCTTTTTAACCAACTAAACAAGAAGATCTGAGCTTGTGCTCCATTCTTTTTCTTCCTCTTTAACGAGTAAATATCACATGGTTTGAAAAATGGGGATTGCCTCCAGAGGGTTCCAGACCAATAACAGACTAATTCAGTATTAGTACCTAAATCCCCACGAAAGCACAAGTCAAGCTGAAGTATTATGCATGAGTTGGTAGATCTTCCATATGTTGTTTGTACTCACTCCCTGAGGCTTTGTGCTATAAATAACAGAAACTGGAACGCAAAGTAGTGCTCGCTGGGGACAATAAAAGCAATAATTTGGAGATTCATTCACAAATACAGCTGGAGGGGACCTATCTTCTGCAAGAGACAAAGTTTTCTTGTATTAATCCCTACTGAAAATATGTGCGAGTTTTTATTTATCCAGAGAGTATAAATTTGGGGATTTCTTTCAAGGAGCAAAACATCCAACCCTGTGTTTGAAAATCAGTTTTAGAAATTAGCTGCTAAGACAGCTAAGATTATAGATTCAGAGTCATTAAGATTGGAAAAGGCCTCTAAGATGGTCGAGTGCAGCCATTAATCCAGCACCACTGCGTTCACCATTAACTGCATTTCCAAGTGCCACCTGCACATGTTTGAACACCTCCAGGAACAGTGGTTCCACCCCTTCCCTGGACAACCTGAACAGGCTACCTTATGACAAAGACAATCTTACTTTCAGTTGGTGGTCTCCTATGCTCTGTATGATCAAACAGAAATTAGTAAAAAATTACATATCTTTATAATTTAGACTACTTTATATTAACTTACAGGGCCTAAAAGGCTAATAAATAGCAAATATTTATACTGATATATCAGAAGACAGTAATAAATTACATATGTATATACACACCAAAACTAAGAACAATTATATGACAATTTTATAGTCATTGAATAGCTAATTATTAAAAATCTCTCCAAGTGTTCTAAATTCTTAGGACTAGTTCTTCTGACTAAGTGACATCATGCCTTATGGTCTATTTATCAGCATCACTGATATGAGACCAGTCATGTGTTAGTTTCACATAATGGAAGTAACACTGACTTTGGGTACCTATAAGCCATTTTATAGCACCCCCAGTGTGATGGTGCAGGTTTTGAAAGGATTTTAAGGGGCTTTCATGGACCATGTAAAGAAATGTGATGTGAATTCAAATTATCCTGGGAAGAACTGTTAAATGAACAGGGATGTAAAACATCACTGTTGTCTGACACTAATGTTCTTTTTCTAGATTCCTGTCTAATCATCTTTTGTACACAGAAAAAAATAAATTGCTGTAGTAATGAAATTTTCCAAGATTAGATGAAAATATATTCTGTAACACAGACTATTACTACTTGCAAAATAGTAATCTGCTACATCTCTATTCTACATTTAATACTTGAGGAAAAGAATTGCATGTAAATAGATGCACTAATAATAGCTGATTAAAATGCATTAATTTTACTTCACCAAATAATTATCATTAATTTAATTCCAGTATACCATTAAATGGCTAATTCCTCTTCAACCAGTTCACATTTAAATTGATAAAGGAGATGAAAGTAGTTTAGAAAATCTCATTAAGTGTGTAAAGATATAGTCTGATATTTGTGTGTGAAGTTTATTTCTTTAATCAATTAAAATGTAATAAACAGTATGGTAAGATAATGCTGAAACTACATGGGCAAACACATATCATAAAATGCCAAGTGAAGCATCTGCTCTTATCAGTAGTTCTCCCAGTTTGGATGAAGCACGTTTATTCCCTAGAGGCTACACTTCAATCCACTGTGCCTAAACACTGCTATTAAATCCTCAGCAGAGCTAGTGATATACCTGTAGCTTTAACTTACAGCTGCTGTATTTTAGGGCCTGTACAAATTAGATAGTGTTCTTTATTTACTACATTGTCACAAGCATTTCTTATGTAATCAGATTTTTTTTTTTACTAGTTCATGTTAATTTTCTGTCACACCAATTTTTGAATGTCCTTCCTGAGACTTTCAAGTAGCACTATCTCTCTAGCTTGGCAATTGCACCACAAATAAAAAAAAAATAAAAATCTCTGCTATTCTAATAATGGTTATTTATCTCCTAGTTCCTACCTCCTGTTCTGTTAGAACACCCAGTGTTTACTACGGAAATAGGGAGTTAATCGGCTTAATGAGACATTCTGAATGGCTTCCATAGATCTAATTTATTAATAATTCAGAGGGTATTTAAATGGCTGCCATTTGTGATTTCTCATCCTACTCTCTGTATTGGATACTGTAGATATTTTCTAGTGAAAATGTCACTTGAGGACATGGAAATAACTTGTCAGTTGTTTTTTAAAACACTGTTTTTAAAAGTAATTTCAGGAGGGAAACAATATATAACACTATTCAGCCAGAAATGTATAGATTCAGAAAGAAGTGATGTGAATTCAGTGTTCAAAACACATGTAAGGGTCTTTAGAGCTATTAATTTCTTGTTCCTGTATATCAGCTCTATGGGTTTAAGGGTAAACATTCTTACTTCTATTTTTGAGTGCAACTCAATACTCCTTACGAGTGACATCTGTGCTTCTGAGGTGACTTGGGTTAGGGTGACTCCGTTGTTGGCAGGCAGGAATTAGAAGTGGAGTGTGTTCTGCAGATGTCACAGTTTGGGCAAAATTGGGCAAAATAAATTCTGTAGAAATCTAACAATATATTTTAATTTAAAACCACCCTCAGCATGTGCTTTAAGAGTTGCAAATAATTTTAGGAACATTCAGGCAGGCTGCTGATTTCAGTAACTTACAAAATGTATTGCATAACTAGAATTTCTTAAAATCCTTGTAAACTAGAGTGATTTAATTCTAATAAAAGGGAGACGGAAATGGACAAGGAGGGGTAAAAGCTAAGGGATAAGGTTTTAAATTAATTAAACTATAAAAAAAAAATAAAAAACCTTGGTGCTTATACCTTCATGGTTATAGTTCTAAATATATTCAGAATTCAAATTTAATTAATTATTTATTTGATTATTTTCTTCAGTATGTTCAATATTCATCTGTTTGGAACTTTGTAAACTCTCTTCCTACACCATGTAGGTGTTCCAATTTTTTTGAAAAAGGAAATTGCAGTTCTAAGTCAAAAAATGAAGTGTTTTTATCCATCATTGTATCAAAATAGAATGCTTTGTCATTTTATTCAACCACATTTTTATAAGCGTACATAAAGTAGTGACAGAGAGAGAACAAATTGTACCTAGCCGGAGATTTGTATAAATTCCTTTCTCCTAATTTTATATTCATTGGCTTCTCTGTGTATTACAATTATATATTACCACAAGAAGTTAGATTTTTGCAATACTTCAAGCAAAACACTCTGAATTAAAGCAACTTATTGCCAGAATCTGATGCAACAGAGATAATTTATCCAAAATAATAAGAAAAGCAATATCTTATGTTGTAGGAAACAGTTTCATTAGTATCAAATTTCAAAATGTGTTGAGTATATGAAATTGGGATAATGGCACCCAAAATCTCGTTAAGCATTCCTATTTTGTCTTTGTAACATCTGTCATTATCAAAACAAAATTCAACAGTCACTGTTGCTGGAAAAAAAATTCCTTTGTACCTCAGTATGGCAGTTAAAAATCCCTGTGGGGAATTTAATTTGGATCCTTTAAAGCAGCTGCATTGACTAATATATTCCAAGAAAGTTAGTCTGTGATTGTTCCAACAGCATGTCAGATAAATCCCAAAGTGTCACCTCCGAAAAACAGTCAAATGGCATGGTTTGCAAAGCTAGAGTGAGAAGCGCATTTTAATTAGTGTGTAGCATTTAAAGCAATGAGGCACAGTGTGGGCTGGCACTGTGCTGCGTCTGTGTGTGCCCCAGCCCCTGCACTGGGCATTTCAGTCAGTACTGTCACTGCACACATCCTGGAGCTAGGTGT
This sequence comes from Serilophus lunatus, assembly GCA_013399895.1. Taxonomy (NCBI): domain Eukaryota; kingdom Metazoa; phylum Chordata; class Aves; order Passeriformes; family Eurylaimidae; genus Serilophus; species Serilophus lunatus. The sequence continues at coordinate 54,807 of VXBA01000660.1, forward strand.
GTTCAAGGGATTTAAAGCAGCTTGAAGCCTTTGTATTGGCTGCACGTGTCATTAGTTTGCAAATGCAAAATGTTGGATCTCCTGGATCTCCTCAGCACTGGCTGTCAGAGACCTGGTTTGTTCACTGACCTGATCTTGATGGTGTCATTCCTATTCCAGGCACCCCAACAGGTACCAATGGATACACAGGCAATTTTGTGTGAGCTTATCAATTGGCATGGAGAACATCTGATCTCTCCCTGTAAGAAATCCATACACACCCGCTTTTGTAATTATTTTCTGTGCTCTTGTCAGATTCCCAAAGCCTTTTGCTGTTCCTTGTGTTTATATATGACTGATGGTAGCTCTGGTTCAAATGCCACTGGGGGAGGGATAAGTGTTTTGTCCAAATCAAAGATTCATGTTTGGCAGTTCTCAGTTTGTCTATTGGAGAGGCAAAGACAGTCCAAATCTCTGGTTTTTTAATAGGCTAATGGATATGTCATTAAAGGGAAGGTGGAGACTAGGTTGGCACCAGTGATCATTGCTCATATGCACTTTGCTGGTAGATTTTCTTTCTAATATACAGGTTCCTGAATGTTTTGGTAAAAGAAAAAGATACATTTGATGTTCCCAAAAAGTTGTGGGGTTTTTCTTAAATTTTTTGAATACCAATAAACCAAGATATCAGATTTCTGTGAAAGTGTTAGGAAAAAAATCTTTAGGTATCAGAACATCCGAGTAAAAACAAAGTAGAATCCAGTGAAAGATCATTCATCCCTGAATATTCCAAATATAAGAACTTTTATGTTGTATCAGTTTATGGTATGAATTTTTCCATAGCCTTTAGTGGTATGTTACAGTCTGGTGTAAGTGTGGATTTCTGGCGACAGAAATGAGAAATGTCCACTAAGCACAATCAGAGGCCTTACAGGAACACAACTATAGCCATGGCTTTATTGATATTGCTGAGGAAATGTATTTACTAAACCCATTACTTTGCCATATAAACCCTATTTTATAGTAACAGACGGAACAGGGGGAAGTTCTGCTGATTTGGCTGCTAAAGTAATTGATTTGGTCTCTATGTTTAGGAAATGAGGTGGCCCATATTATCTTCTAGGTGTTGAATGTATTTATAGGATTTCTCACAACATATTTCCTGCTATCAGAAGACATTATGTAGACAATTAAAATAGTGGCTGTTTCTTTCCTCATCTCCCTCACCTGTTCTGTCCTTGAAAAACTGTCTGTGCCTTTTTTTTTTCTTAGCATGACATTTTATGTTTTGATGAACATTGATTTAGTTTGTTTGGAAGAGAAAAATAACAAGGAAAATATTTTTTGCTGCATCTCACTATTAAGGGTATTGGTTTAGAGATACATTCTTTCAGAAACTCTCAGGGAGGTAACAAAAATACTTTATGAGCATAGAGTATGACTGGGCATCACTTGCTGGCTGCAGATCTTACAGGGATGGTGACTTGTTAGCAAGAACTTCCCTGCAGATATTGATGAATTATGTCACATCAGTTGTAGAACCACATTTTGGCAAAGAAATCAAAGACCAGTGTACAAGCACCTGAACCCAGTGATCTCCAAATTGTCTCCCTGTGGTTTAAATTATGGGTTCAGAACCTCACTGTCTGCTACAGCCCAGAGCCGGCACTGGCTCTGCCTACTAGTACGCCTTTGGAAATCTGGAAATTGCCTTCATTGTAGACTAAATAAATACATACATAAGATGGAAAAGCAAAAAAACAATTCATAACAAGATGACCTCTTCAATTATTAACAAGCAAAACTCACAAAGGCATTAAAATAAATTAACTATATCATGAATCAAAATGGAAAAAATTATAACTTGGGGCTTATATTTTATAAGTTTAATTAAATATGAATGAATTGCTGAAACAGCATATTCCTAAATTATTATTGCTTGAAATAATTTCAGTGATTTAAAGATAGAAAATGAATGAGAGGTTTGACTGTATCTCATCTAATTCCATTATTCACGGCTACTTTCCTGTTGTCACTTTAAAATTTCAGTCCCTGCAGAGTGCATATGCAATTCTCAATTTAGCTCATTTTCCAGCTGTTTATGTATAAAACCCTGTGAGCATTTTAGAAGCATTTTACTGCTGTTGCTTTGTAGAGCCTTTCATCAGCATGGAATGAATAAGGAAATAAATTTTGAAACAATTGGAAGAAATAGAACAAACATCTTGAAAATGAGCACTGAGCAACTTGGAGGGTTGGACTGTGGTACATAGTGCTCCTTTGTTCACCAAACCTGAAACTTCTAAGACATACTGAGAAGTTGTGTCTGCTCTTTTCCCCACTGAACTTCACACTTTCTTAAGTTCTTGAGTGAACATCTCCGGTTAGTAAAATGGATGAAAGAAAAGAGAGGAATGTAAAAGGCTTTCCTATAAAAAAAAAATAAAAATGCTGATTTCTTAAGGCTTTATGATTACAAACTTCTTGTCTGATTCTGAGACTGCTATCTTCTTGTTTTCCCCCTTGCATGCAAATATCCATATCTGCTCACACAAATGTAAAATCTCTAGAGAGTACATGTAACAAGGAGAGATTTCTAGTAGAAAAACACCAGGGAAAGCAAATCCAAAGTGTTCCTATGAGATGTCAATTATTTCATTTATTTTCATATGAGTTTTTAAGTATTCTTGCCCTTAATTCTGTTACTGATTGTTGGCTGAATGACTGCATACTGTCTGTCTTGAGGGAAAACTAGGCTCCATCAAACTCAAGGATAAGTGATGAAGGCAAAAAGTCCGCATAGAATGTACATGCAAACCAAATTCAATGTATATGAAAGTCAAAAGTATATAAAGATATTTTTCTTAAAAGAGCACAGAAAGAACCAGGAGATGGCAAAAACTGAACAGTACAATGAAACATATTGTTATTCTAAACAGTTGTACAAAACAGTAGAACAAAAAAGACTTTACACTTCCCAAGAAACCAATGTATTCATATGATATTCCCCAAAACAATTAATAAAACTATTCATACAAGATTGCACTTAACAGAACATAAGAAAAACTGAGAAAAAAATAATTTCTCTCAATTCATTCTATGGAAATTGAAGGGAAATAAGGCAAGTGCTCAGTAAAGGGCTATGATATTTTTCTTTGTGTTGGTTATGAATGCGGTCTACTTTTGCATTCGTGGCACATGCAGGTTCTTACTGTGGCCAATACAATTTCTAGGTGAAGAATATATCAGAATCGACCCCATAATTTAATAAAAATGTTGAACTGTGAGCATTTCCCAAAGTAAGCTCTAAATCAATGTGACACAAGAAAAAGGATGTACTAAAAGTGCAGTGCTGTGGTGGAGAATACGGATGGGCAATCAGAGCAGGAACAGTGTGACTTCAGTCACTGAGGGGGAATCTGAAATGTAACTTCAATTGTACTAAATAAAACCTAAATCAACATTATTAACTAAATTGAATACTGAAATATGCTGTTAGAAACATTTTACAATGCATAATTTTGTTCTGATTATTGAGAATGACAAATATATTTAAAAATAAAAAAGACAATCACGTAGATGTGATTCCTGTGTGTAGATAACAGGATACCAGGCTTCAGGATGAGCAGAGCTTTCTACCAAATGATCCATTCGTAGGAAGAGGGCACAAATCAAGGGTATTCTGCTCTTGTACTTTGTATTTTGGTGACTGTGATTAACTCAATTCAGCTCTGAAACGAAGCACTGAGAACTACCATTACACTTCCACATCTGGTGCTTTCTGCAAGGAGTGATGGTGTATGAGATCTTTGTTTCTGCCCTCAATGAACACTGGGATTTAACTCAGTGGGTTTAATGAAAGTTTAATGGAACAAGTTTTCAGAACACATGAAACATAAGTCTAGGTTCGAGTTTTTGTGATTTTCAAGATAGAATGAGACACAATGCAAGGGTTCAGTGTTCAAGGTATTACTGATATGAACAGATTTTAAGATGCTGGGTATTGCCTGTAGAAGCTGGCAGGGACAAAGTCATTAATACACTGAACAAGTCTCATCCGGTCTTGGAAGGTGGGCTTGGAGATAGATGTGTGTAACTCCTAAGAAACTCATATGGATGAATGTCCTTTCAGCTGGTTCTTTCTTTCTAAGTCACAATAAGTAGCATAACTGATGTGAATGATGCCAAGAAAGTGCCATTTGAGTCTATGGCATCTGTCTGTCTTCTCTTTTCAGAGATATCCTACAGTGACAGCCTAAAAGACACACGCACCACCCCACCCCACTCCCCCCCAACATCCATGCACATCGTGCTTTGTTCTAATTTATTCTTTTAGTTTTGGGAGGGGCCATGTTTATTGTTCTCATTCGAAATGTGCTTTCAATCTTTTACATCCTGTATGTCTCAAAATTTTTGCAGGCTTTTTTATTAATACTAAAAAGCCCTAAAGCTTACTTGTCTGCCCATGGAATTTTCTATCTTACCAATGCTCCAATTTACACTTTAAAAAATCAAGATAAAAACTTGCTGCTTTTGATAATTAGTGTAAAACAAAAAACTGTGAAGAAGGCTGTAGATATGAACATGCTTTTTTTTTTTTTTTTTTTTTTTTTTTTTTTTTTTTTTTTTTACTTTTTTTTTTTTTTTTTTTTTTTTTTTTTTTGCTTAGATAGTTTGCAACCTTGATAAGATCAGAGAAATAAGCGTGGGAAGCTGTTGCCTGTGATACAGAACCATTAAAACCATTCTCCTTGCAGAAAAAGGAGTGATCACAACATCTCACATCTGTTCTTGCTCAACCTTAGAGCATGAAAGGAAATGAGATATTATGGGGGGAAAAAAAACCCCAACAGCTCAATGTGCTGCTGCACTGAATTGCAGATTCCACAGTTTTCTTCCTGCTGTGAAATCACTTTCCATACTGGCTGAGAAATTACAACGAATGTAGCGCTGTCCTAATTGTGTATTTAAGGACAAGGCAGAAGTAGAGTTAACTGCTGAGAGATTGTCTTACAAAATGCTTCCCCAAAGGAGTCAAAGCTTCTTTATAGCCTGGTTACCCCCGGTTATACCAGTGACTACTGCTGACAAGTGGTGCTTGGGAAGGAAAAGACTTCTATATCCCCTTCATTTAGAGATTAATTCCATGTCAAATCAACCTGCTCTCCTTGTGCTGTCAGTATCTGTCATTTACTTGACTAGAACATACTCCAGGGGTTACAAAACAAGTTCATTTATTTTGATTGATCTCAGGAGAGGGTCAGAACTGCCTTGGTATTGAACACATAAACTCCCAACACCAAATACCTTGACTTTTGCTTCTAAACTTACTTGGCTGTGGAAGTCTAATTTACTCCCCCCCCAAGTTACACAGATTTGCTGGACTGAGACTCAGCTTTTTTGCAGAGGTCATTGTCAGAAAAGCATACAAATAATCTTCAGTCACCTTGACAGACTAAGATCCCAACCGATTCTAAGGGTATCTGGGCATAATTTTTGCAACTTTTTTGCAACAAAGTTTACTAGACTAAAATAGGTGGCTCATGGAGCATAGTATCTTGGGCGTGCTCCTGTTAAATAGATTATTCTAATTTTTAACTACAAAGTTACACTACATTGAACTGCCAAAAATTAATTTTTGATCCTCTTGTGTGCTATGGGCATAATTTTGTTTTCTAATTGTTTCACCCACACTATAGCCTGTGACTTAGTCTTCCACACGGTTCTCATTAACATGTTTTAAGATCTCCCATTTTCTGCTCAGGTGGAATGTTTTATCGGCTGTGTCTTCATTAGCAAGTCGCCAGGTGCAACAGCTGAGCTTTGTGGAGTAAAACCGTGGGTGGTGAGGGGGTCCATGATGTATTTTTCAGCGCTTCTGCTTTGGACTCTTCTCCTCTGGCTGTATATAAACTCTGTGTATGTGCCAGCTGCTAAACAGTATCAATTAAACCTTGCCCCATAAAATTTTCATGAGTCTGTAGACAGAATTTTCCAAGAAAGAAATGCAAAGACAAAAAGAAGCATCAGTTCAGTATATGGCTCCTTTACATTTTTAATGGTTCAGGCTTTTGGATACTCTAATTTTCATAGGTGCCAAACAACATCATCTACAAACAATATAATTTAACATAGGTGACTCAAGTGCTTTGACTAAATTACTTTGATTTTCTTGAAAAAGGTTGCTGTTAAATCTAAATAAGGATTTTGTTATTAAAATGTTTTAAAAATGTTATTTTGAAGCAATTCTTATGTTTAATTCAGTTTTGTTTTTTTCTTGGTTTAGAAGACATTAAAGAGCAGTAACTGGCTTCTTAAGAACAAAGAAACATTTCAGAACACTCTTTGAGAACACTGTTTTCTTTTTAGACATTTATAATTAAATCATCATTTGAAAATGACAGCCAAAATTATGCAGCAACAAATCTGTTGCACTCCCATTCCTTCCAACAGATAGAACAAGTTTTAGAGAAAAATACAATCAAATTACTTTTGTAATAGAAAAAAATCTGAGTTTAAAGGTCCCCTATGGTATAGTTGTCTGCTCACCTGTGGCAGGGTGCTAAGGGAAAAGAGCAGGAGCTTGAGATGCTAAAGGCAAACATAAGTGGGACCTGGACAGCCTGGATAAATGGTCTGAATCCAACAGCATGAGATTTAACAAGTCCAAGTGCTGATTTGTACACTTTGACCACAACAATCCCCTGCAGTGCCACAGGCTGGGGACAAAGTGGCTGGAGAGCAGCCAGGCAGAAAGGGAGGGACCTGGGGGTGCTGACGAACAGCAAACTGGACGTGATCCAGCAGTGTGCCCAGGTGGGCAAGAAGGCCAATGGCATCCTGGCCTGCATCAGGAACAGTGTGGCCAGCAGGAGCAGGGAAGTCATCCTTCCCCTGTACCCAGCACTGGTTAGGCCACACCCTGAGTGCTGTGTCCAGTTCTGGACTCCTCAATTTAGGAAAGAGGTTGAGATGCTCAAACATGTCCAGAGAAGGGTAACAAGGCTAGTGAAGGATATGGAGCACAAGCCCTGTGAAGAGTAGCTGAGGGAGCTGGGGTTGTTTTGCCTGGAGAAGAGGAATCTCAGGGGAGACCTTATTGCTCTCTACAGCTGCCTGAAAGCAGGTCAAACTCTTCTCCCAGACAACCAGCGACAGAACAAGAGGACACGCTCTCAAGCTGCATCAGGGGAAATTTAAGTTGGATGTCAGGGAAAAATTCTTCAAAGAAAGAGTGATTGAGCATTGAAATGGGCTGCCCACAGAGGTGGTGGAGTCACCGTCCCTGGAAGAGTTTAAAAAAGACTGGATGTGGCACTTAGTGCCATGGTTTAGTTGATGAGATGGTGTTGGTAATTGTTTGGACTTGATGATCCCAAAGGTCTGTTCCAACCTAGGTAATTCTGTGATTCTGTGATAACTGGAATTCAAGAAAAATGTTGAACATTTTTGGACAAATAATGTCATAGAAAGAGAATTCATTAAGATCAGCAAAGCGGTGTGTATTTATGGACTCTAGTGAGCAGAGCTGAGTCAAACAGGAACAAGGAACGAGGCCATGCATCAGTTTAATATTTAGAAACAGAGTGCATAAGGAGTGGGAAAGGAGAGAGAATGAAAGAGGGGAGGAACAAGTCATAACTTATTTTCACACAGAAACACAAATTTAATATCTATTTCCTGTCTGGATTGGAATAGATAAAAGCTGAGGAGAGCTGCCAGTTATCAGAATTGATACATGCTCAGCTGGAATAAAGAAGAGTTTTGTAATTTATTTTGTTGAGCTCTTTTCCAGTTGTTTGTAGCTGCCACATCTAATTGTGCTTGTGTAGTCCTTTAATTTGCATGAAAGAAGATAACATAATTGAAAAACTAAGGAGTAAGACAAGTTCAGATTACTAGCAGAAGCAAGTTAATTTGTTATTCATTAAATGCTAATGAACCTGGCACCTATGTTTTATTTGTTTCACTCAGTTTGAAATTGGAAAGGTCTTGTAACACAGCTAAGTCTATGATAAACAGAGATGTTAAATTAAACTGTTGTTTTCCCTGATGTTCCACTAGAATAAGTGAGTTTGTAAAACTAGGGAACTATAAATATATGTGTGTGGTGGAGCATTCTCAAAAGGCAAACCTAAAACAGTCGGGAAGCTATTCACATATTAAGAGACCTGTGGCTGAACCTTTTGACCCTTCAGGGCCTGGTTTGGTATGGTTTCCATGCAGAATGGGTAAAGTATTAGTGCACTAAATATTGCACAGCAATTCTGGCTTAAAATCCAGGGACAGAGTTTGGCTTCTGCATCTGTCCCCACTTGTGCTGCCACTACAACTGGATGTAAGCACATGAACTAGCCTTCAGTTATCACTGATGTTCTTGATAATGTTGCAGAAAGAGCTGAAACGAAATCTACAGTTGTTCCTAGAAGTGTCAGAGATGTGAAGAAATCTGTGGCTTATTTTCCTTCCAAGTGCTAAAATGAGTTTTAAACAACTGTTTGTGTTCATACAATTTATATTTCATTATTATATTTCACTTTGACCTTAGGGTATTTCTTGCTTAAGTCTTTAAAGCAACAAGAATGACACTTAGCCTCAGGGGTTAAATTGTGTAACTTGCATGGCTAATTTATATTATTGGATTATTTATGGTATATTATACTGAAGAAAAAAATTTAACTCTTTAAAAAAAGAATCTGAGGACAGTTTGATGTCTTATTCTGAAGTTGCTTTTAATTTTGCCTAAGCTTCTTACTGAAATTTTACATACATACAGCCTGGAAAGCAAATAGGTAGTATTTAAAACATATCTCTAACTTCAAAGTAATGAAAAATGTCCACAGATTCAGGTCCACAAATCATGTTACCCACACATGGCTTCTACAACTTGTTTGAAGGATAATTCGTGTTTCTGAATATGGTGTAGAAGGAATAAAATACAGAATGAAGTAGTCTGGCAACCTTCTAGCTTGATTCAAAATTAACAATGTGCATACACTCAAAAACATTGTACTATCTAAGCTTCACTCCTGTTACATCATTCTGTGAGAGATGAACAAATCAATTAAAAAAACTATGGTATTAGATTCCTAATTGCTTCAGCTAAGAATTTTAGCACCTCTCCATGGTGTTTCTGATCCAAACTATAGCTACACAATTAAAAAATAAAATGGTCAAGTCTAAGCTGCAAATATTGTAATTTATAAGCTATGTAGAGATATTCTTTGCTTCTTATTCGGTCACCATTGCTATAAAACAACAGAAATAGTTAATTTGAAAACTAAGCTTGATTTCTAAGATAACCTGACAAGCTGATAATGAAAAAAAAATGGAATAGATTAATTTGAATTATGATTAATGCCACGATAACAAGGAAAAAAACAACTTTAAGAAGTTATGGAGTTTGGATCTTTAAGAGATTGAGCTTCTCCAGACTTGGTTCCCTAACACAGAGATGTTAGTTATTTTAAAAAAAACCCAACAACTTATATTTTGTAGCCTGTTTTTCATACGGTTTATCTGTTAAATCAAGTAAGTTTCTTCCACTTCAGTCCACAGCTGGTGTAGTGCTACTTTGTGCATACTGCTCGCTATGTGTTTTTTTCTCTGTTGAAGGGAGATGATGGCTCTCTTGGGGGGAAAAGAGAATCTGTTTCTAAGAGGAAATGAGGAAATGGGCAGGTTATTGTGCTGAATCAAGGAAATTACTGTTACCTTTGCCTTCTCTTATAGTGTGAAGCAAAACCTGCAAGAGAGCTTTTGTCAGGAGAGGAGCTCAGGTCTCCCTCATGAGTGTCCCTGGATTTAACACCAGTTAACACCAAAATGTGTAGGTTTTATACTCTTTGCTTTTTTCCCAACACATTCTAGAGTAGTGTCCCTTTCTTCCAAGACCAAACAGAGACCCTCAGAGAGCCTCGCCATACCACCCAGTAATTTCTTACCACTGGTCTGGACTTCCTGTATTTCCGAGCCTCCTTTCTGAGGGTAGTACACATTGTGGTCAAGCCCGTTATTCAAAAATTAACGTATAAAGACAGATGAAGACATCCAACCTTAAATGGGCATCAGTCTGATTCTTTCTGCAGCCCAAATGAATGGAAAAACTTTCAGATTGTATGCACTGTATGCAGCACTTTTGTTGGTATCTCTTTTGGCTTATGTTTTTGGGCTCATTGAAGCAGCAGATCATGACTTTGTGTAGTTGTACAACCTATGGGATTGGTAAAGCAATGCCAGCTCCACTTCTACCCATTAACCATTATCCTGATGATCCAGGCCTACCTGTCACACACAGTCAGGTAAAACCATGCCTGTCTTTGTCACTGGGGAAAATGTCAGGGAGCCCTAGACAGGCTTCTTGTACTATATCCTATCACAACTTTGTTATTAGGATTAATCATATTTCTAGTAAGCAATGAAATGTATTACTATACTAGCATTCTATAGAACACATCAGTGAACATGTCTGCTAATATGGGAAAGTAATATCTGAACAAAGCTTTTCTATGAAACTAATGTATTATTTCTGCCACTTTGGCATATGTTCACTTCTGATTTAGTGTCAAAGTTAGACTTCAAAATTCATCCTGGATGTAATGGAATAGGTGCAATAAAATCTCTTTAGAATTTTGTAATGCATCTCCAGAAAAAATAATTGCACTAAGTGCTGAAAGCCCAATTCAATTGTCTTTAGTAGGATATTTTGGTTTTTACCCATTAGTGTAAAAGACAGTGTAAGGAAGTAAAGAAAAATCACTTTTTCAGAGGCAGAAAAAGTTTTCAGCATACTTCTCAAAAAGTGAGCTGTGTAGTAAGATATTTCAGTTAAAAGATAAGACATCATAGTCTTCCAATTTTATCCTGCTTTAAAAGTGCCATTCAAGAAAGTATCCCTCATATCAGCTCAACTACTACAGCATCACCTTTTGGGTCTTTCTCAGAGGAACTGCACCTCCAGAATTACTAAAGTATTTTTTATGCCAATATCATTTGGGTATATGCCAGTGTCAGAAAATTTATCTGAATGACATAAAATTTTAATCCCTGGTCTCGTGATTCCAGTGATAATTTATGCTTTGCAGATAGAGCTTTGTGGGTGTTTGAAGCAGGTATTTCAAATTGCAAGTTCAGAAATCAGTAACTAAACTTGTCAGAAATGCCTGTCAGATGAAAAGCATTTTGAATTAGACACAAAGTACAAAGCAAAAATTATCTCTTGAGGATGACATAGAATTTTCCTTTTTTTAATGCATCTCTAGACTAAAACCATGATGTTGCATTTCTAACAAAGACTTTCTGACTTCATGATCTGAATTAATGTCAGCAAACAGCAAAGTAAAAATAGATAAATTAATTAAAGAATACTCAAGTAATTTAATATCAGTATATTAAAACAGATTAATTAGTTGAAGGAAATATGCATGTTTGATAAATAGAGAAAATACAACATTATTACCAGAATAAAATATCAAAATAACAAAATACTGCATCATTGTCTTTATTCACTGGAATTTGCAAATTAAAATAACCTGATATTCTATTTTGGGAATTCTTGGCTTTATTTGCCTTATAGAATGGAAGCCTTCAGTTATCTGTGTGAAAATTTGATTAATTCAGTTTGACAGACCTATTTATCAGCAGCTGTCAGTTCCCTATCTCTGTCAACAGGTGAGAAAGAAAAGCAAGCAAATGTTTCCAGTAATAGCTGACTAAACTATTGCACACCTGTTTCATTACAAGAAATTTAGGCAATTAGTACTTTTTAATTAGTGGTCATAAAAAGACTGATTGAAAGTGCAATGTTCATGAGCCTCAGTAATAAATGCTATTGGTTTTTGTTACAGCTATTGTCCATTTTTCTAATCTTCTCTTTCCATGGGTAAGAACTTCAGAGTTATTTGAACAAAAAATTAAACATTAAAATTTTAAAGAATTGGTGTTACCATCTCTAACGGAAAAAAAATAGTGTGCATCCCAAAATAAGCACCTCTCATTACCAACTTAAAGCTTTGAAGGGCCTTGTATTTTCTTGCTCAGTTAATGTGATCCCACAACCACTGTTCTGTTCAGCTACTCTGTCTATGTAGGTAGGTAAGCACCTGGTATCTGAATGAAGGATAAATAGGTTTTGCCTTTCTGTAGCTACAGAAGAGCAATGCTAAATTCCAATTTAGGATTCACCATATGTCACTTAAAAAGTCCTGTAGCTTTTTCTCTGCTCTGCTGGAAAGGCCTGAATTGTGCTGCTTTGTCACGTGCCTTTGGAGACTGAAATTTTGCAAATACCTGTGTGTATCATGGCTAGGGGACAATTTTCTCTTTTCCTCGTTTTCTCTATGATATCAATAAGCAGTAAGAGGTCTTTGTTGATGGGGTTCCATCTGATTTTAAGACCAAATTCCTCAGCAAAGCAGGAAAATATACAGCTCTTCAGAAAACACATCTGTTGAATTGCTTACGTTCATTTCTTGTGACTGGGAGAGTTCTCAGCTTTCTTGGTACTGCTGGATTTATATCAAGGGAAAACACCCCTCATACACATCTTTTATTCTTGTCTAGAGAATATGTGCAGAACTGCAAACAAAGAACTTTGTCACAATATCCCACATTCTTCTATTTCTCTTCTCCCAACCCTAAATACTTGTACTATATTCACATGTGCTTCACTCTCAAAGGAGGTGCTGCTTTTACGAATGAAATAAGGATGACATGAGAAAAAACTAATTAATTTTGTTATTGTTTGTTATTTTGTTATTGTGTGGCCTCCTGACCCCGTGTAGCAACATGAAATAAAACAGCATTTTTATGTTTAGATGAATAGACAACTCCTGTTCCGTCTGTGAAGAAGGAAACGTGCAGATCTCTTGGACTCCTTTGGTAGTAACTAAACCAAGCTCTGATGGAGTGTCAGTCTCAGAGCTTTGTAACAGTGTACACCATGACCTCTGTGTTATTTAAATATACTCGCTACAATTCCGATATTTTTTCTAGCAGCTTTTAGGTCTTTGCTGGCAGCTTCATCAATGACCTTGTTTGCTCTTTTGGCTGCCCACGCTGCTGACTGCTGTGCTGTTTGTAGCAAAGCCTGCAGTCCTGGTGACAGATTTCTAGCACAGATTTCTGATGTATTGGTTTGCCCTTCTGGGTATCTCTCTCTTTCATTCTGACTCAGTAAGGTTGAGTGGAACACTGAATACAGAGTTTTGACTAACTTCAGCTGTGCTAATGTTTCACAAAACACAAATGTCCTGTATTTTTGTTATACAGGATTATAGAACATCTTCTCCTTGTAGTCAAGGGGATTTCATAAGGTGTTTTGAAGTAAAGGGCTTTTCTTAACCTGCAAGAACTCATCATTAAAAAAGACCGAGGTCATATCCCCAGAATGTAAAAAAAAGAATATTTGAATAAAATATCGACTCACTATGCAAAGGCAGAGAAAAACAGCAATATTTTGTTTCAGTGTGAACTTAAGTTCTAATGAAGCTGGTATGTGCATATTCAACAGAATAATGTACAGATTCCTCAGATGTACTTTTTCCATATGCATATTTATATATTTATATATACATATAAACCCAAGAGTTTAACATCAGGATCGATTAGGAGTGTGCTGTTATCACTAACTTTCACATCATACAGTTTTAGGCAGAGATGTTGTAGGGAAGAACTAGCATTGAATTAAAAGAGTTACTTGTCTCTGTTTATACAGGATAGGTTACAGTTTAGCTGAGTAGACACCAAAATATTCATGGCTTCTGCAAATAGCCAGCAGGTAGCACATGAAAGAAAAAGCATGTTTAGAGCAGGACTCAGTCCTCCTCCCTTGGTACTCATGACACAGAGAGGCATGTTTGTGATTTTGAGGGTTTTTTCCTAGTTTTGCTCCTGGAAAGAAAATTTTCAGTCTCTCTCTGTTACACACAAACCCAAAGTAGGACGTGTCTCAGAATGGGTAGCAGTTAGCAGGCTTGATTTAGCCATGAGTAAAGGCAGGTATTCACATGAATGCACTGACACAGCAAAGGTAGAAAGAGATCTCTGTGCCTATATGTGAGTGGATATAGATATATATGATGCCTTGTAAGCCTATTGATTTCCTCAGACACAAAAAATTGGCTAACAAGAATCTAAGAATGTACCTATGAAATATGATATAGATATTTAAGTTCTATAGCATAAATGTCGCCCTGGGCATGGGCTTCAGAAGCTCTTCAAAACCAGATACACAGAAGCACTCTCTATTATAACCTATAATCATCCTTATTTCAGTCACAGAATCACTAGGTTGGAAGAGACCTCCAAGATCATCTAGTCCAACCCTTGCCCTAACACCTCAACTAGACTAGACTATGTCACCAAGTGCCACGTCCAGCCTTTTTTTAAACACATCCAGGGATGGTGACTCCACCACCTCCCTGGGAAGTCCATTCCAAAACTTCATTACTCTTTCTGTAAAAAACTTCTTCCTAATATCTAACCCATACCTCCCTTGACGCAGTTTGAGACTGTGTCCTCTCGTTCTGTCAGTTGCTGCCCGGTGGAAGAGACCAACCCCCACCTGACTACAGCCTCCTTTCAGGAAGCTGTAGAGAGCGATAAGGTCACCTCTGAGCCTCCTTTTCTCCAGGCTAAACAACTCTAACTCCCTCAATCGTTCCTCATAGGGCTTATGCTCCATACCCTCCACCAGTCAGCATTAAACATATAATTTTAAGACAATCCTTTGAGGAGGAAAAAAATAGAAGAAACTCAAAGGTCAAATAATTCAATTACTTTTATACATTTCTACTCCAATGAAAATTTCCTTACATGTCCTCTTTTTTCTTGTTATTTATGTTTTACCAAAGGAATGTATAGGCTCGATATCATTATGTAGAATCCTTCATTAGCTGGAGAAGTTCAAGAGCTTGGTGTCAAAAAGCTGGAATTTCTTGCAACAGAGTTCTCTTTACCTAATGACTTTCCTACCTAACAAACCTTGAATCATTTAGCATGGGGAAGCATTCTCATTTTTCAGATAACAAAAATTCATCTGCAGTATTTTTTCCATAGCTGTGTAATGAGGCTTGTAGAAACACGACACACAGAAATAGAATGAATAAATCAAATTGTATGGAAAAAACCCCACAAGGATATGACAGTAGATATGACAAACAACCAGGAGCTCTGGAGCTTTGTTCATTGTCACTTGAAAACTATTTTTTTCCCTTGCTACTCAGAAGAATATTTTAGGACAATATCTTCTTGCTATTGTATTGCCAGGGCAGACTAGTGGCTCTAAGAGATGTTTGGAAATGTCCAGAGTTCATTTTGATGGGTATACTGGAGATCTTGTGAATGAAGAAAGAGGATGGATTCCCTGAGGCTTCTATGAAGTATTTTATAGATGATAGTTTTACATCTTGCAGAATGCTTTATAAAAGCAAAAACGTTCATTACAGACTTATAGGACCAGGAATTCACCTCTTCGGTTTTGTGGTTGCTGGATGACTCCTCCCTAGGAAAGGAGGGGAGTGAAAGTAGCCTGGGAAGGTCTGATGTCTGATGCTTGTTTGTGATTCATCTTCAGTGCAGAGAGTTTGCCAGGATAAATGCCAGTGAAGAAACATCTGCCTTTGTTTTCAGCAGCTGTCCACAATCACTCTCCTGTCTGAGCTGAAGTACAAATGTCAGCAATTTTTTCTCTCTATCAGAAAGGCTGGGAAAAGTGGGGGGTAGAATGATGATTCCATAAGTTCATGGTGTGCAGCAGAGTTGTTCAAATGCATTTTAAGGGATAGGATGAAAATTAGAAGGAAATGACCCAGAGCCATAGAATGAGCTCCAAGCGCATCCTGATGAATTCCAACTCTGAATATAGCAGGTCTGGCCAGGCTTCCCACACCTCTGAGCATTGGACTGCCTTTTCTCCAGGGAAAGGGAGCTGGCAGGTTGCTGGCAGCCAGGATGGCTGTGCCTGGCTGCTCCAAAGGCCACTGGCAGCAGCGGTAGCTTGGAACCTTCTGATCTATAGGTTATTTTTATAAGATAGCCTAATAGTTGTTTAAAGATATCTTACAAGTACATGGAAAAATGAGGGGTTTATTATTAGACCAGGTATTTTGCTGCATCTTAAGTAGTTGCATGGTAACAATTATCATTAATGCTTTAGTATTAAATCTTGCCACTGAAAACTCTAGCATTTGGCTTTATGCACAAGGTCGAATGCCATAAGGGCATTCAAGAAAATTTGCTTGCTGCTACAACTAGTGGGAAAAAAGAAAATCAACCAAAGACTTGAATTCTGCATGTCAATAGAGATGTTTTGCTTTGCATGGGGATTTTTCCTAAATCCATGTCAATCGAAAACATATTCAGGGTTTTTTCTGGCTTGAATATCCAAACAGCAGAAAGTTGCATGTAAAATTGTACATATACTAGAATGTATATAATTTTTCACAACTTGAACTTTTGGTTGTATTTCATTTAGTTCTTTTGCTTTTAAGTAGCCTCTGAAGAATATCAGGGCTTGTGCAGCATTATGTGGTTTTATGCATATGTCACTATCTGTATTTTAATGTGTTCATTTTCTGAGCAGTAAAGCCAACATTTCGTATCTATAAATTTTAAACTGAAAAAAACCAAGCCACTACTCTAGAATAATACACTACTTTCTATTAACTTTCAGTTAACAAAAAGTAAAAAATGGAAAGTTCCTGCTGCAGGTGTGACAATTACTGACAATTTCTTATAGAAAAATGGAAAATTGAAAATGGAGCACTTTTTTTTTTTTTTTCCTAAGGGATGAACACTAAAAAAAAGAACAGACACTTCAAGTAACTAATCAATGGCTACAGTGTAGAAACATGTAACAGACATTTTGTAATGTTTACTTAATACTGTTTACTTAATACTGGACTTTTTATACTCTAACAGATGTAGAAGTTTGTGTCATCTGTGACACAAATAATGAGAATTCATGGCTAAACAGAAAGAGCAAAATTTCCATTAGTAGTTTCATACATCTCTAATAGGGGTTTTTTTCCTTGAAGTCAGAACAGATATGTTTTGAGATATTCCATATACTGCCTGGACTCCGAACCTATCGACAGAAATAGAGGAACCAAGTAAAGGATAGGAGATTATTTCTGTGTGTTGCAGTGGATTGTACACAGAATTAAGATTTTTCAGTTTTTAATTGCAGGATAGAATTTGTGTTGAAGTTTTTTGTGTTTTTAGTTGTTTGGGGTCCCCCCCCATTGTTACTTTGTTTTAGTTCAGGCAATGCAAGTTTGATGTGTAATATTTTTTATGCTTTTCACCCTTCATTTGTTTTGTGCAATAGAAGCACATGGATTGTCCCTACCTGGTGTCTAAACCACATCTGCACAAAAAAAGAAAGTCTCTCTTCCTTTCTCCTTCATTGTTCTAAACTACCTCATCCCACTGTTCATACTCCTTGTATTTTTTGTTTCAGTTTAAATTGAAATGCCTCAAAGTAGTGGAAGAGCATCTCTGGGTAGTGCTGCCAGACACACACACAAGAAGAAAATCTGTGGTTATGACTATTTGTGACTTGCTAATGTTAAAGACAGGGATTTTAAAGCTCAACATGAATATAAATATATTTTTACTGTAGCTGAAGTATAAAATACCTTTCTTTTTTCTCCCTTTTTTATTTTATCTTTTGCTAGCAAATGGATAAAAAATAATAATGTCATAAAGGAGCACTTGATGTTCTTTTTTAAATTAGTTTGGACATTGAGGAGTTCCAAAATGTATCTCTAATGTTCCTCCTATAAAGCAGTTTAATAAACATGTAAAATTAGATTTATTGCATCAAGAGATAAAATAACGTTATTACACAGAAAGCTTCAACAAACTCAAGCTTGCCTAATATAAAATCCAGTAGTTTAATTTGTAACCTGATTATTGCTCTTAACAGAGTTCATTAGCACCTCAGAGTCCTATAAGACATTTGAATGATACTTGTTATAATTAATATTTAGTCTTTAATACTGTTCAGAGTTTCTCAAACCTTCAAAATGCCTCTTGTAATTTTTTTTTTATAAATTTACCAGCTGTGCAATCTTCACTGCTACAAGGATACAGCGGGGCTTCACACATGGTGCACGGCCTTACATCGGTTAAATAATCATTTATTCTCCCACAGCAGAAGATTGGAATACCCTGTCTGAACAATGTTGCTTCTTCTCATTCACAGGAAGATGTCATTCCTGTATCCATGTCTATGTAATTTAATGAATCTGTGGACTGTGGTTATGGCTGGGATAGTCTTGATTTTGATGTTTTTACTAGTTTCCAGTACAAATCCAAGCCGCAGCCCCACACTCTTCACTGTGAACAAAATTCACTCCATCTCAGCCAAACCCAGAACGTATGGACATGGATTGTCTCCAGAGAATGACACTGGAGCAGCAGTTCTGATTCTTCACTGAATTTCAGGGAGTATAAAAAATCTACACAAAGAATGGTTTAAAATGTTAAGCTCTAGGGAAATGAATGAAGCGAGTGTGTGTCTTACCCAAATGAGCAGTTTGAGTGTGATTTACATTACTGATGTTTCATACACTTGAGTTATACAATTCTAGATTGCCTCACCTCTAACTCTGAATACATGTGGTTTGCTCAGCATGCAAGTTTGAGCTTAAAAAAGTTGCCAGATCTGAACTACCATCTCTGCTTCCTTGTTTAGAAACAGGGAACAAGTAAAGTCCCACTAGTGAGGCCAGTGCTGTGCTCCAGCAGCTTCGAAGTGTTGGGGGGTTTTGTGGATCTCTGCATTTCTGCTTGCTCTGCTTATTAACAACTACACATCAGCAGATATGCCTTTTCCTCCACTGTTTCCAAGCTGGATTGTGCTCTCCAACTGCTGGGAACTTGGCTGCCTCTGGATTTAATTGATTAGGATGGGACAGCACTTCTTTCCTCATGTTTCACATCATCAGCTCTC
This sequence comes from Serilophus lunatus, assembly GCA_013399895.1. Classification (NCBI taxonomy): domain Eukaryota; kingdom Metazoa; phylum Chordata; class Aves; order Passeriformes; family Eurylaimidae; genus Serilophus; species Serilophus lunatus. The sequence continues at coordinate 73,744 of VXBA01000660.1, forward strand.
AAACATCAGCATACAAACACTCTAAGAATAATCAGTTGCTTGATGCTCTTTGCAATTGATACCTTCATGATAGTTATAAAAGGTCATAAGGACAATGCTGTGTAAGCAATGGAGTTGCATTCTCCAAGGCAAGATGAAGGGGCAAAATCTGGGGATGGTGTGGTTCCTGCCAGAACAAAGGACATGCTTATTCATTTACTGATCACTTATATTCAAGTTGAGTATTCAAAAAATCTGGCACAGGGAAGATGTGTAGAAAACGTTTTTCACAACTAGAGAATGTAGGGACAGAACTTCTGCCTGAGGTAGTGTGAGATTGAGAGGTAGAAATAGGTGTAAAATCCTGTTACTGCAGTGGGGGTTCTCATCCAGTAGTTCCAGCATTGGAAATTAAATATCATGACACTGTTATCAATAGTGGTTGCACAAAGTCCATTAAAAATTTAATTTAAAAGAAAAATGTCACAGTAAATTATTTTGGTTTTAGCAATAAAGGATTAATGACTACAATTTGAAATTTATAAATCCAAACATATTTTCAGGTTTCATAGTAAAATATTTTACTTATATATCAATGTAAAGTCCACAAGGCTCACCTGACAATTCAGGTATTAAAACTTCCAAACTTTTGAGGTTTAGTTTTCACTGTTTTTTGATAGCAGCAGACCAAACAAATATTTCAGCATAGTTTGAAATAAACACAAACCATTAGAAAATGCTCAAAAGTTCTAAATGTTGTTAGATCTTTACTGTAGTTTATCCTAAATTAGGGCCCAGTCAATGTTTCTATCAGCACTTGAAACTTTGCTTTCAGACTCAGCCTAAGTTTGCAGCCGTACTTTAGCCTGCTGTTTGTGTTTTCCTTTGCTTGGTTAGAGACAGTTTGACAGGTAAACATAGGAGTCAACATCAGCTCTGCTTAGCAGAGAAATGAACTTGGAGATGGCTCTTACTTAAACTGTCTTGTAAGGCATCCTGTAGATTATATAGTTGCCTATTATTGCATTAAGTAAATTCTCATAAAGATATTGTATTGGTTTTTCTGTGGCCAGGTTTTGGTAGCAGTGGGGGGGGCTGAGGGAGAGGCTCCTTCGAGAAGCTGCTGGAAGTTTCCCCATGCCCAGGCTGGGCCCGCTGCTGGCCAAGGCCAGGCCAATCAGTGGTTGGCAGAACGCCTCTGTGATAACATATTTAAGAAGGAAGAAAAAAAAAAGTAGTAGGAAATGAAGATGGCTGCCGGAGAGGAGCAGGGTGAGAGCCTGTGAACAACAACGCAGACACCAAGGTCAGTGCAGAAGGAGGGGGAGGAGATGCTCCTGGCGCCGGAGCTGAGATCCAGCTGCAGCCCATGGGGAAGACCATGGTGAAGCAGCTGTGCCCCTGCAGCCCATGGAGGACCACAGGAGTGCAGAGATCCACCTGTAGCCCGTGGAGGAGCCACGCCGGAGCAGGTGGATGCTGGGGAAGGCTGTAGCCCGTGGGAGACCCAAGGTGGAGCCGGGTCCTGGCAGGGGACTGTAGCCTGTGGGGAGAGGAGCCCACTTGGAGTAGGATTCTCCTGTTAGGATGCGTGGCTCGTGGGGCCCACGCTGGAGCAGCCTGTGCCTGAGGGACTGCACCCTGTGGAATGTGAGCCATGTGGCAGCTGTGGGTGAAGGGCTGCTGCCCATGGGATGGACTCTCGCCGGAGCAGTTTGTGAGAGGAACTGTGTCCTGTGAGGGATGGACCCCATGGAATGTGGCTGGAAGGACTCCTCTCCCCAAGCAGCGGCTGAGAACAGCAGCTGAGCACAGCAACACCTCCCCCCCACCTCGCCTTTTCCCTTGGCCGCTGCGGGAGAATAGGTTGGATGTAAGAAGGAGGGGGGGGGGGGTAAAAGGTGTCTTTTAGTCTCTCACTCTTAGCTCTAATCTTGTTAGTAATAAACCTGACTATTATTCCCACATGGAGTCTTGTTTTGCCTGTGACGGTGATTAAGAAAGAATCTGTTTTAGTCCTTATCATGAATAACAAAACCTCTCGTTATATTCTCTCTCCTCTATAGCTGGGCAAGGGGGAGTGAGAGAGTGGCTGTAGTGGGCCCCTGGCACTCAGCCCGGGTTAAACCACTACAGGTATGCATTCTATTCTCATTGGTGTACAGGAAGTCTAATAGGAGCAGGAATGTTAGTTAATGTGTATGATTTTATATCTAGGTTTTCATAAGGTTCAAATCAGCCACAGAAGGACAAATACTCCATTGGTGAGAATCAGTCTACTTGAACTGATAAGATGAGCAGCAACATTTTTGTAGTGTACAAGAAAGGATGCTATCAGTGCAGCACTGCCATTATACCAGCTTGAGTGCTCGCTGCTGCTCTGGGTGTTTTTTTCCCCTCTACCTCTCTTATTCCCAAGATGACAGCAGCAGCCACATTCCGAAGCTCTTATCTCCAGTTTGCAGATGGAGAATAGAGGCATGCGGTATGCTAAGGGTGAAATTTTAAACAGAGATTAGTAAGTTACTTAGGTGCCTAACTCCTGTTTTCCAGAGTGATACAGGGCCTTTTTAAAGTAGCTGTTCTGTTCACAAGAAACTAATCTACTTAGTTACTGCAGGAAACATACAGCTTTATATTAATCATACAATAAAGAGGATGAAAGGAAAGTTCCACAGCATAAACAGGAAACAAGAGACAGGCAAGAAAGTAGCTCTATCCCTTATCTTTTCAGGCAACTGGCTGACTCTGTTGACCCCTTTCCTATTCCTAGTTTATGATAGGAAATATTTTAAAGCTTTTTTTTTTTAATTTTATTTGATATGGTGAGAGTTGCTTTCTCTTATATTACTTGTGTATGGTGTTTCCAGGAGGCTGAAATCCTCCTGACTCACTTCCTTCAGAAAAGCAAAGGACCTTTGCACTCCACATCAAGCAAACCCTGTCCTGATATTTCCTTAGAGTTTAAACAATAGTGTAATATTTCTTGAATAACAAGGATCCACTTTGCTCCAGAATGATACAAGGTCTACTAGATGGCAGATACCTCATGAAACATCTGATATACATCAGGTTCTTTTGGCTTAGCTTTCTTTGGAGTGATATACACAAACTGATTTTGAAAAGCTTGGTTTATAGTTTCCTTACCATCTTGGCTTAGATTAGATCTGAATGAATACTTGTCATCCTTTTCATTCAAAACTGGTAAAGGTTTTCTCATGTATAGCTCATGGAGTTAGACAGTATCTAAAAAAGGAATTGCCTTGTCCAAACTGGTTTTAACCATTTATTCATTTCAGTCTTAAAAAAGTGTAGGATCTGGACCTCATGATGGAATGGGACTGTTTGATAATATTTCTTTCCTTTCTTGTTTCTTGTTAAAATCTGGGGTATTGCCTGTGGCCGGGCTTCCAGAAGAACTTGTTTAAGACAGTTTTATCCAAGTTCTTTGTTAGAGGTTGGTTGTCAAGGCTTTTCTGTGTCCTTTCAATCCTTTGGAACATGCAGCTACCACTAATACAGAGATTCAGAGTGTATTCTGAGTTCTCATGGGAGAGCTCAGGCATTTGTGAGCAAAGCCAGGATTATAAACTTTTTCTGCCATATCTAATACTGCACATATATCTCTGCTGCTTTCTCCAGGTCTGCTCTGTGTACTTATCAGCTGTGGATTTCACATACAAAGAGCTGAAGTGCAGATCACTCACCTTGTTTGGTGAATGAAAGATAACTGCTGTGCCCCACCGCCTGTGTTGCTGTTGCAGCCCTAGTCCTGTGCCCTCAGAGCCCACAGCACAGGCTGCTGCCTTCGAGACGTGCCAGGATCCTCTTTAGCCCTGACAGAGGAAATTTTTACAGGTGTCTAGTTATGGTTTTCTGTGGATAATACAATCTTTGTGAGATGAGCACAGACTAGATTGTATAATAGGGGAATAGCAGGAGTCTGTACTGGCACAGTGCTGCCTGCTCCTATTGTGAGTCCGGTGCTTGAGTTTCAGGCAAAAGCTGAATGCTGTGCACAGCCATGTGCTTTGGCTGCCTTCACATCTGAATCTGATCTGTCAGGTGTGACATGTCAAGATGGTAACAGGCATTTCACACAAGTTTAAAAATTATTGGTTTGTGGTTTGGTATTGGTTGTCTGGTAGTGGTTTGGTTTTGTGGTTTGTGGTTTTTTTGGTTGGTTGATTTTGACCTTTTTTTCAGTTTTGCTGCAGCTGGGAAAAGCACTAGCTAGGGAGATGAAAATATACTCAACTAATCTTTTCTTTTGCTATTTTTTATATTATATTGCAAAACTGTTCCAGCTATATTGGATGAACAAGAAAAGACTCCCAGGTTATATATACCAAGCTGTGTTCTATATGACTGAGATTCATTCACATGCCATGAGCTTGTCTTTCAGACAAAAAAGGTTCATCTTTTCCGTTGTCCTGTAGCCTAATTCTTTGCTTTAATCTCAAAGAAGCACCAACTGTTCTTGACACTGAGTCCTACCTGCCTTCAGTTTTTGCAGTACCATCTCTAACAATTGCAAATATTCGGCATCACTTCTGTTTGAGATCATTGTCACTCCTCACTGTAACAGGCTGGATAGGCTTATTTTCCAGGGTTGTGTGAAAAATCCTAGACATTAATGATATTTGATACGGCTGTCTTGTGATAATGCAGCACTTTCCTTGCAGCACTACATTTTTTTCAGTTGTTCTCTAAACCAGCTCACTGGTATCTTGTAGCAGTAAAATTGCACAGATAAAACAAAGTTGTCTTTTTCTGCCCCACTTATCTCAATTGGTTTCCACTGAGGTAATAAACAATTCTGATTTCAGGTGTTTTAGCTAGACCGCATTCTCCATATGACTCCTGACGTTATGCCTTCAGCCCTTGTTTAGAAAAGCTGAATATGCCTTCAGGAACTCTTGAGTTCTTGCATTTTGTTAGGAACTGAGATAAGAATTTGCTACTGATTTTATTTATTATACTAATTTTGCTTAATAACACAATATTTTTGCTTTTGGAGTGTCAGTTTTATGAGAAGGAAGACAGGACCTAATCAGTGAGTCATTACTGCATTTGCAAATGCTATTCAATTCATCCACCTATTGCTTCCCATTTCTACACTAATCACACAGTAGCAGAAGCTCCTGTACCTGTATCCATCGTTCCTCTGCTACAGGCAAGAGCCAACCTTATACCCCTTTAGCATCTGGCATGCATCAACTCTGTGTGTTTCAGCTTTAAAGGTAAAATGCTCAGAGCTTTTTTTCTCACTTTTAGGCCCTTGAGTTCATGCCTTTCAGCTAGAAATATTCTTTGATCTGTATTTTTGCATTTTCTGGCTAAATGCCCTTGCTTATGGCATTTAGATATTTTTGATGCTTAGACATTTTAATTTAAATAACTGATTAGATGTTAACTCTCCTGTGACAGCAGCACGAATTAGGAGCCTGGGCCCAGTGCTATTACAATTCTGCATTTTCATTCCTTTGAGCTGTTCTCGCTGGGTGTGTGCAAATCTTAAGTTATTCAGTGCTTACAGTGTTGCTGTTAATCATTCTGCTTTAAGCCCACTGCAACACTTCTAATTTTGTTTACAGATGCAAAGAGGTGCCTGAGCAATAAACTTCTGCTGCTGAAGAAAGTCTTAAAGAAAGTTTTAAAATTCAGACATGGGTGTGTGCCTTTAAAAACCTGATTCCAAATGCCTGTGGCCCCCGAAACAACATTCCTATGCTTCTGGAAAATGCGGCAGTATATACATGTCATGGCAATAAAAGATTGGCACTTTCCCTTGGAACATTTGGAAATGACAGCAGGAACATACCTTTAATGTTCATTCCAGGGATACAACCACCCTGGTTAACGTTAGGGTATTTTAAAGAACAATAGGTACTTCTAGAGATAACTGAACCCTCTTGAGCTTCTATATTGCCTTCTGGACACTACCAGGATACCTTGATAAGGGAGGAACCAGTACTCCTGAACTGTGAAATATCAGATGTGCTTAGACTCAGTCGGGATTAAGTCAGATCTAACAGATTTATGCAAGTATGACGTTTGGAGGTGGAGTGAAATAAATCCCCATTGAGGAATCTGTTCACCACGATATCTAAATATTAAACTTCTGCATGATAAACACCGAATCTGAAATAGTAGGGGTTTTTTGTGGTTTTTGTTTTGTTTTGTTTTTTTTAATGTGCCTTTGTTATGTCATTACACAATACTCAATCAGTCGGTAATGCAGGTTTGTGTTTTTTTCCCCAAGCACAAATTACTGCCTACTTTAACAGACAGTTTTGCACACATGATTCTGACACAATTCACTGAAAAAACCCTGAGAAAATCCTTGACTGACCAGACAGATTGCTCTCCTGTGATGTGATGTGATGTCAGTCTCTTCAAGAACAAGTCTTTGACCGATAACAAAGGGACAGTCCCATAATGTCAAATGATTGTCACATGAAAAAAGATAAGAGGAAATGTTGCAAAAAAATTATCTTAAGTAAAATCTAAGAGCAGACATCAAGTTTGGGAAGAGACAGAAACAGAACAAAGTTAATAACATGACTATGTTTCTTACCTGATAAAGTACAGTTGTTTCATTTTGCATTAATTTTCTTTAAGTCACTTTATGTTTTTTCAAAAGGATAAAAAGATTATAAAATTTGTAATCACGAAGTTTGCTATCTAGTTTTTCATCCAGTATTATGTTTAAAAATTATATTTGCATGTATATAAAATAAGCAAAATACTTTAAAACTGCAAAGCGTGTGTGTTCCAAATGTTGCTATACTTCTATACAGAGAATTGTAGACAGCCAATTACTTTTTTTAATTTTTCCCTTTTCAAAAGAGAAATATCAAAGGCAGAAAGCAGCAAAAAACTCTTGTTCTGGTCTTGCACACATGCTATGTAATTTCTTTCTTCTTTTCTTTTTCCCGTGTGCTTTTTCATATGGTAGGCACATTAAAAAGTACCAGCATGGCTTGAGTGTGGTTCTTTGGGCAGATAATGACAAGAGAAGCTGAATGTTAGCACTTGTATCCCCAGATCACTGAGGAGGAAACCAAAAGCTTCGAAAAAACATTGAATATCATTTGGATTTGCATCAATGCTTTTTAATTGCAGATTCAAATAGTCAGTTTAATGCAATTTGTAGCCCCTGGAAAAGTATTCCTAGTCCATGTGAAATTCTTCTGGCACATCTGAGTTAAGATGGAAAAAAATAAGAAAATTAGATTAGTTATTATAATTTTAGCAAGTATCAACCACTTAACATGTCTTGCTTTTCTATTTCTCATTGCAGTGTCTAGAAGAAAAGAAATAATTAATGAAGTAAGTCCTTTAGCATTATTTATTTTAAAGATTTGCAACAGAATCCAAAATCTCCAGATGTCAGAAACCAATCGGCTGTGAGGCAGTTTTTATTGATTTAGCACACCTATATCCCACTAATGACCTTTCCCAAAGAGTTTTACCTGAGAAACCTTTGTTTAATATGTGCATAAATCTGTTTGACTTCAAGGAAATACTTTTTTTTTTTTTTCTATGAGTAAGTCCTATAAGAATGCTCAAAACAGCAGAGTTGGAAATCTAAACTGGAAGTTCTTTGAGATTTCCCACATAACTGAAAAATGCAGGAAATTTCTATTCTGATAGGATGTAAATTAAACAGAGAGCACTCTCTGTTCTCCAGGAGAAAAAACAGTGAATTCTAAAATGCCAAAAAGAGGCTTGCCCTCAGGCTTGCCTCTTTCCAAAATTGATTTCTTGTTGTTTCAGATAAACTTAGAATAAATATCTAATTTATTAGATGTCCATAAGAGTCAGCCTTTTGAATGTTTTTGGTATTTGCACAATTTTCATAAGTGGTTTGGTATTTTTCTTTGCTCTTTAGTACTGCTGATATGTCTTGTCCGTTGCTCTGAGCACACTAATCCATAGTATTATGGAAATGACATCTTTCTGATGCCAGTAATTGCATTGTTCAATATCAAGTGCAATGATCTCTAAAAATATTTCTATTTAAATACCAACTACTACTCTAAAATGTCAAAATATTAATTAGATTCTGTTTAGAGAACTTCTCACACTTTGTGTATGCACAAAGTGCATCTGGTTTCTGTACCTCACAGAAGGTCTATTCCAAATCCCATTAAAGTCTGCAGGAGGTTTTTCAAAGCAAGGAAGATCAAGACCACAAAGACTTTGCAGCACCATGACATTCAGTGCTTTCTTTTCTCTTTTTAATTCAGGTAACGTTTTCATGTGGCTGCAATTTTCAAGCCCACTGGATAAAAATTAAAAACAATAAGGAGCTTATTTGTGCACTCAGAGGAACTCAATGCTGTGCAATTGTTTGGAAGTTTGGATTGTCTATTCCTCCCAAATAGCATCTTTACTCAATTACATTCCATCCATCAGCAGGTAAGGCTTTCAGAAGTAATAAAAGCATCTAAGGGATGGCTTGCCCTAGAGAGTAATGATTTCTGCAACAGACAGACATTGGATTGATTCCACAGGTACTGCAGAAGGGAAAATATTCCAGAAGAAATAGAAATTATTTCATGGAATATCTCAGGATTTCAAAGACAGATTGGGAGAATTATTATCAATTATTGTCTATAAAATGAGTTTAGTAACATACCATTATCTAAAAAAGAAAAGTGAAATTTTGCTAAATCAGGTATTTAAATTTTTATAATTAGAATGAAGGGAGTCGATGAATGTTGAATCCCTCCTTGGCAGTTTTTAAACAAAGATTATAATTCATTCTCCTTCTTGAACTGACAGGTGATGTTTCTTGTTGAAATGAGGCTTCATGACTTTTGATAAAGCCTGCTGAAAATAGCATGCACCTGCCTAAACTGTGTATTCTGTTATAACATTTTGCACTAACAGTCATGGAATGATAATTTGGGATGTTCCACAATCCTTTTTGAGGGATTTGAAATTTTTTGTTTGAAGCATATGAGCCATGACACTGCTGCACCACATTACCCAACAATTAATTTTAAAGCTTCATTTCTATTTATTGAGTATTCTTTTGTTTTCTTTCTTTTGTCTTGAGACAATCTGTGGTGCATGTCTATGCAGCATTTCATGTACAGTGTTAAAATCAGGCAAATGTCTTGCCAGATACAACCTGACTGATATTTGTCAACAATAATCATGTCAAAGGTATTGCAGTGGTTGATTACAGAAACAGAGACCGACTAGGATCTTCGATGGCAGTGCATTCATATGTTGGGATGCTATGAGGAAAATCAAAGCTCTTCTTTCTCTCTCATTAGTGCCAGACAAACTGATGTCCTTTGTAGAGGTGTGTCCCAAATATAGCTGACAGTCATATTCTGGACAATAACACTCAGAACAAACTCCTGTCTTGGCAGCTTAATATTTTTCTCTCGGAGTTATAATCTTTTGAGTAACTTGTCAAAAAAATAGATGTCCTTTTTCAGCAATCCATGCTGAATTTGTGTGGCCTTTTCTAACTCCTGAAAGCAGAGCATTGGAAAGCTAAATTAATCTGTTGGGTGTAGCAGATGAGACAAGGATAAAGGTAATATTCTCTCATGAGCTAGGAAGTAGGTGAATTTCTCCTGCCTTCAGTTCCATCACAGCTTCTTCCTTCCTGGTAACTCCTTTTCACAACATGCAATTTGTGTTCTCCAGATGGTAACACAAGTGTGACGGGCTGCTGAAATTCCTTCCCTCACTTCCTCCATTATTGGTACTAGTGGTGAGCTGGACTTAAGACTAAAAAGAGCATCTGGTTATAGTTAAAAACCCACAAAGATGCTATAGATCCAACTTTAGAAAATGTATACGTTCTTTTTTGTGTGTTCTGTATGTTCATACACACCTGGGGAAAGACTCAGAAAGTACAAGTGAGGAGAAGTTTTCCTGCTAGGAGAAGAGAGTTGAAAGGCACAAGCTTTGAAACGGATCTCAGGATTTTTGGAGCAGACTGTGTGGATGTAGGCAAATGCACCTGGATTATCTGCTGGGTTTCGTGTGTCTCATTGTTATTGAACAAAGAGTAAAGAAAACACTGAGGGTATTCCTTAATTTATAGGAAATGCAATATAAACAGTTCAAAAAGTGCTTTGGTTACTTTGGACAAACGGGAAGGAAGCAATTAGATGGGTAATCAGATTGTGATACTTTGTTAGTGTTTTCTGCAAGAATACATTGGAAACATATCCAAAGATAGTGTTAATTCTCCTTTCATTAACACAAAATGATAAAGCTGCAGGTGATCTAAACTTAGAACAGAAAAAAAGAGATTAAAATGTCTTAGAAAAACAATGAGGTATTAATTGTAAAAAAAAAAAAAGAATGTAATCAATTGACTGAATTTGAATAAGAGCTAATAGTCCTGTACATTTATTCTGAGAGTTAATCCAGTGTTTTTCATTACTAGTCTGAAAATTTACAAAACATAAAACAATCCTAAAAGTTTCCCTGCCTCTTCAATTTTTTTTTTTGGTATTTAGGAGTTATTTTGTTTTTAAGAAATTGCACATATGATCAGTCAATAGTCTTCTGCAGGCAGAATTTCATTTAAAATTTTTTGAAAGTCAATGACATGAGAAACCACTAATGTGTTCATACTGCTTCATGCAAGAAATTCTCTTGTTTTCCCTCATTTTTGACTTCCTTTTATTCCTCCATTTCACTTTCAGGGAAAAACGGAAATAAGATTTTGTTAATATATTTTAAAATTGCTTGGAATGCCTTGCTCTCTGCTGCCTGGGCTGTGTGGCCATTTCATGTACTTATATACACCATTGTACACACTTGATTGTGAGACTTGTACTACTTTACAATATCTGAAGTGGCAGACCTTTGACTTCATTTAAGTGTTCTGAGCACAGATGTTCCCCAAGTAATAAATAATAAAAATATCAGAGTGAAATAATTGATTTCCACATCCTGTTTATCTGCATTTAACAAATGAAGTGCCACCTGCCAAAGTTTCCTCATATATCCGCTGGTAAATTTAGCAAGGCAAGATAATAATTGCTTTTCTTCCACCTCTAAGTAAAATATGGGGGTTTTTTACTGAAATATGAACTCAAGGATGAAAACTAGATGGGTGCTCTAAAAAACAAACAAACAAACCCCAAAACAACAAACAGGTTGGAGATGGCTCCCCATCACATTGCCTGGTCAACAATAGTTTTCATAGTGAAATTCCTACATCTTCACAACAGTTCTATCATCCCACCACATCCTACATCTTCTTTCTCTTGAAATAGAAGATACACCAAAAGCCTGCCACAGTGAAACTAATTTCAGGAAATCAGTCAATAGTATAGTTTCTAGTGCACACAGATAAACTGAAGGTAATGAAAATTAGAATATTGTCAGTGGAAGAGTTAACAGCAGGCAGAGTGTACAACATGTAAAGTGTTCCAAGTGGGATAGCTATTTTTAAAGAGCAATGTGGCTGGCCCCTGTGGCGTTATTTGGGAACAGACCTACTTTAGGCAGCTCCTGGATTGTGGCTGACAAACTCTTCATTCTGTGCTTTTTGTTTTCACCATAATGTGGGGTTTGTCCAGAGGTCCACGAAATACAACCCCACAGAAAGAGCTTTCTTGAAGGTATGGGCAATGGCTGTTCTGGATGTTTTTATGGAAAAAAAAGTGTCTTGTTTTTTGTTTTGTTTTGATTTAACAATTATTTAAAGAATCACAGCCGGAACCACCAAAATTTCAGATATCCAAAAAACATTTAGCAGACACTTTTTAATAAGAGCTTCCTATTATGTGCTCCTAGATGGTCTGTCTGATTTTGTTCCTTGCATTCAGTTAGAGCTAATTACTGCTGTCCCTTCAGTTCATAATTTATCATTGTTTCTATACTTCACCAACAGAAAACCTCATGGAAAACAACGTTTTCAATAAAACATAATAGGCTACATCACTGGATTATGACTCTTTGTCAAAGCAAATCACACTGAAATATCAATTCCCCACCTTCCCCTTTATTTGCGTGCATGTAGGAGAAAGTTCACTATGTAGTTTCATTTTTATTGCCCTTGGATATTCCTGGCAAAGCCTCCCACTCCTCATTTTGCACTTCCTGATTTGCAGCCTCCAGAAAGAAATGCCCAAATACCAAATACCAGCTACCCAAACAGCCAGCAGGTAACTCACCTGTCTATTTTTCAAAACTAGGACATTACAGATGCGCATTCATTATTGCCCAATTTGGGATCAATTTTCCCTGTGCTTTCTCTGTTTAACTGAGTTGACCCTTGATCTTGATCTGTGTAATTGTTTTTTAGCATATAAGTAGTAATTATTTTTCTTCTCGTTTGGGAAAAAGAGAAGAAAAATTACATCTTAGGAAAGGCTGGAAATGCCCTTCTATATATTGTTTCCTTCTTTTATAGCGGTCTTATGCTGAACTCCAAGTGAACTGGTGAGAGGGATCTGTTTATTTGATTTCCATGTACTACTTTTTTGGGGTTTGGGGTTTTTTATGTTTTGTTTTGGCTTTTTTTTTGTTGTTGTTTGGTTGGGTTTTTTTGTTTGGTTTTGGTTTTTTGTTGCTGTTGGTTTTTTGGGGTTTTTTTGAGGGAGAAATAACATCCATTTATCTAGAGAGCTGTCTGGATTTGGCAGCAAGTACATTTTAGAGTCAGGAAAGGGACCAGACAGGTATTTGTATCCTTCCTAGGAACAACTTCACTGAGAGCTCTCGTGTAAACACAGCTCCTGACAGAGTGGAATAGCAAAGAGAATGAGACCAGCAGGCTGCTGATTAATGAGCTGTTAAGTGGTGGTGGATGCTTGTGACTCTGCTGCGCGTCTTCTCTTGCAACGTGAGCTAACTGGGTCTGCAGTGATCAGCACACCTCTCACACGTCACTGTTTGATCTGCAAACTGTCAGCAGCGTAGGCAGCAAACTACAGATTACAAACATCACTTGAAATATGCTCGGGCACATTTTTCAGCAATGCAGGAAAAAAATGTAGGCAAATCATTTCAAATAAATACGTTTGCTTTTTGTTTATGGAGCATGGAGCAAGGACAATCACTCTGTGTACCCATTGAAATCACATGGCTCATGGAGAAGCTGAAGCCAATGGTCTCAATATAAGATAAAGTTGGCTGGATCAGAAATATGACATTTGATTACAGGAAAAAGTATTACACAAATTGATATAGCATTGAATAGACTTATGGCTGTCAGCTCAGATGATTCTGGAACAGTATATCACACAGAGATAATTGTATAATCGTAAGGATGAAAGCAGTAAACCCTTTCATTGTCTGTGCTGGCTGACTCTTGCCACGTGGGAGATCTTCACAGCAATTTGAGAATAAAGGCATTATATCACCATCACTCAAGGAGATGAGAGCAGACATCTATTGCTCCTTTAAGCAGCTGTTGTATTCCACATCCATCAGAGGATCTCTGTGGTGTTTTAACTTGAAATTTAAATAGGAAAGTGGCCAGATAATAACTTTGCCCATGGATGTCAGCTGTACAGGTTATACAGACAAAGGATCCAGGGAAGAGATTGGGTAATGGTTAAATATTTTAAGCTTAAGTGTTTGCATAAGAACAATCTACAGCAGAGTGGCATAATGATTGTAAATACCACAGTGTGAATGTTTATTAAAACAATACATTTCTTTCAATGATGTTAGAGAGAGAAAACTATTAACTGACTGCTCTTAATAAACTAATATCTGTGTAAGATTTCCAGGCTACGCTGGTACAGAAGTGGATTGTTAGTACATTTTCCAGGAACTGAACCAAAAAAAAGAATTAATAAAGCAACACATCATTAAATAGATTCTAGGTTCAACTCATAAAATACCATTAGAACAGACTAATCTAATTTTCTTCATAATAGAAAACATAAAACTTGCAAGAAATAATTTTAACTGAAAGATACTTTTATCGAATCCACCAGTGCTGCTGGCTATTTGTTTGAATGACTGATTGCCTTCTCCATTTAAAAATACTATGCTCTATTTCTAGTCTAAATCATGTTTCAATTTCCAGCAAAGCTTCTTTCAGATTAAGTAGCCATTTTACAAGATTTTTTTCAGTAAGAAGGTATATTTAATTGTAATAAGCTCATCTTTTAACATGATTCTTGGGTATTTTGACCCTCACTATATGTTATAATTACTTATATTTCTTCATTAATTCCATAGCTCTGCTCTGCCCCAGCTGCATTTTCCCTCCCTGAAGCTCACTGAAGGATATGACAAGGATCTTGCCAACGGCTGGGAAAGACACTAACCTGTCACAGGACAAAAGAAACTGTATTCTCAGAAATTGATAGCTACTTTAAAGATAGAAAGCAGAGGCAGAAGAAATTATCTATTTTTACAATGAAATGAAATGTTTTCTATTTAACATATTCCTATGTGATGGAAGGGATAAATTGTAAAGATTCCTGCTGATGGAGAGTATCGAAAGCATTGTTCTACCGTCTCATGATGCCAAGTAAGGAGCAGTTGAAATTCAATATTGGTAAATAAATACCATGGAGAGCAAGCAAATAAACTACCACCCCACCCCATCATTCTCAATGGTAACTTCTAAATATGCCGTTATTGAAAGAGTCTTATGAGCCTGTCTGTAGTTAACTATAAACATTATATTGGTGTTAGGTTGTAGGCAGGAAAGTGGAAATGTTAAGAAATACTGAAAAAGGATGAAGCATATAAAGCTCCATAATGTTTGTGGAACTGACATTTAAATATATGCTATGAGTCTGCTCAACCTATTTCAGAAAAGGATGTGGTAACCTAGAAGAACACAGAGAATAACAGTAATTGGTACAGAATACACAGGAAATGAAAGAATGTCGACCCTCTAGCTTATAAATTAAGTGACTGCAAATGGTTGTTATAGAGATCCATGGCACCCTGAATGACACAGGGCGAGTCTTGAGGGAATGATTATTCACTATTGAAAGGACATAAACCAAGACACGTGAAATTAAATGATCAGGCAGACAGTTCATACTCAATGAAAAGAACTTTTTTCTGTTATGCATAGTTAAGTTGAGACTCTGATACCCTTTGATGTTTTAAGATGCTGCAAGTTTTGATTGGTTCAAAATATGATTAAATGAATGACAGCAAGTTGGATAATCATGACACTCTTGAGTTAACTGACAGTTTGGGAACTGCTGGAAGTCCAGAGACAGGGAAATTACTGCTCCATTCTGGGTTTATACACTTCTGAGCCTCTGTGAATGGCTATTCTCAAATGCTAAATACTGGGCTAAATGAATCTTCTATCTGACTAGTGCAATCACATCAATAACCTTTAGATGCCTGATGCAAATTCAAAATTCTAGCATGCCAGTCAATCTGTCAAATTAAGTATTATTTCGACCTGTATGGAATATCCTCTGTTTGAATACATTGTTGTAACCTTCTTGGTTGCAACATTACATCAGAGCCCAAATCCCCATGAGCTCCAGGAAGATATTTCCCATAAATTCAGTCCTTTATCTAATTATTGATTGTGTTCAAAGTCTAGATTAGCTGTACCTTTATGTTACACAACTTCATATTCAGGCTCACTGATCCATGATTATTCATGAATGAATCAAGTCTGGAAGATATTTGATTTTGATCTGGCTCTAGTCTGGACTTACATAGCACTTAAGCAGCCACAATCTTGGCTGTGTAGTCAGTGGGCAGATCAAGCATTTAGAAAGTCTATTAACACTGCATGTTGTCCCTTCTCTGCTTTTTGTCTGAAGTTTAAACATTAATCATTTAGCAACTTTCTCCATATAGTGTTCTTATTACTAACCCTTCCCTTTGACACTGCCCAAACCAAAACTATGGAGTGCGTTCACAGGTAAGTAGAAGGAATACAGTTAGCCCACAACGTGGTTTCATTTATTTTATATTTCCATATTATTTTTATATTAAAAATTAGTAGGAAAGCATAATGTCTTGTGTACAGCTATGCCTCTTGTCTCTGCTCTTCCTTCATACTATTGACTCTTTCAATAGCTTTATTTGAATATGAATGGGAATAATCTTATGTTGGTCTATATAGTCTATGTGTATTAAAATTGCATGTAATTCTTGAGTTCCTACATGCATTGCCCCCTTAACACATTGAATCTTATGGTGAAAAATGTTTAGTTGGCTCTTGGTTTGTAACTGTCACACTTTACAGGTGTAGTAGAAATAGTAGATGTCTGTACTGAAATTCTTTAGTTTTTCTACTACTCATTATATTTCTTGTACTAAACATTTTTACTCCAAAGTAATATGTCCTGTGGGGGTATTATATTTATTTTTATCAGCTTTAAAATTCTTCCTATTGAGGGAATGTAGGTGGCATTATCATCACCTTTATGATAGGAGAGCAAACACTTCTTGGCATTATTCTTTGTCAGCTGTCAAAGTTGTTGACAAAGATGCAGAAGGGCAAATAAAATCAGTGATGTTACGGAACAGCCTGCCCCATCTTTGGAAGTTTGATGAAACTTTTCGCATGTGCTTTACCAAAATGTTGAGAAGAAGAAAAAAGAGTAAGGAATAAAGATTTGATCTTTACCAGTCTGCAGACAGTAAGATCAATGAGTTCTCCCTGACTGACATGAGTGAAGATCCAACATAATTTGAGAGCCTGCCCCAAAAATTCTTGAGACAGAAAAGCAATAAACTGATGCTGACTCATTCTGTCCTGTACCAACAAAAAAAGAAAAAGGCCTTTGCATGGAGCAAGTAGAACTATTTTTTCTATATTTAGATTTTTGCTAAAGCAAACAGCAGTAGTTGTAATGAGGAATGAATCTTTGTATGCAAGCATACTAACAAAAGGAGAAAAAATTACTCTTTATTACTTATGGTTTCAAAGCATCTCAAGGATTACATCAGATTGTGTTACTCTTACTCATTCTAAAACTGCAGGGACTCCTAAGGACTCCACTCAAGCTGAGCTTCTGTTTTATGAAGTGTCCCAGAGCTCAGAGGCACGATACTGATGTGAAGTTACTGCAAAGAAGTTAGATGTTGCCCTTTGCCTGCAATACACTTCACACTGCTATCAGTGAGAGTTGTTCTTATGTGTGCATATATGACTGCTTGTTTATTGCTAGCAGATCAGAATTCATAACTCAGACCTGCCCAGCTGGAACTAAGGTTACTGTCTGGAGGACTTTATTTTAATGAGTACTTGTTTCCATAACTGAACTTGGGACTGTGAGTGCTATATTATATTCATAAAGGTTGATATCAGTGCTTTTGAAAATTATTCCAGGGATAATGAATAGCAAAAGTGGAGAAAAAAATCAGTTTTGAGAGGCAAATCCTTTGTCCCCGCTACCATCCCTGTCTGGCGATCTCCTGAGGCAGAGTAAGCTGGAGACGCTGGCTCAGCGTTTGAGGTCAGTGCTGCACTGAGCTGAACAGGCAGCATCTGATAGAGGCTGCCAGGGCTGACAGTGCCATGGATATCCAGCTTCGGCTGGAACAGTCAGTGGGGAGCTGGGCTGGGCTGGCAGAGGCTCATCATTGCCAGGGGAAGCAAGATTTTGTCTAATCACTTCAGTGTGACAGACAGTCATGATGCTGCAGGGGTCCTTCCCTCAGCGGGAGATGCGGAGAGCTAATGTGGCGATAAGCTCAAGTTGTCTGACCTGCAAATAGAGACTGAGGCTGAGCAGGGAAATCCACACTCCAGAAAATGCATAGTCTGCTGTGCTGCATAGAAAATGTTTGAATATTCATTAAGCATGGCTAGTATTTTGTGTTACTAGTTGAGGTCTTTGAGATTTTTTACCTTCTGTTTCACCTGTAAGTTCTCCGTGCTTAACTTAGAAGGAATATACCATGTATAATGGAAAGGAAGCCTTTCTAAAACCCACCTTGGCCTATGGAAGGGAAGTCACTGACTGGAGATGCTTGAGTTTCTGACTGATTCATAACTGTTTTCAGGTGTCAAAGTAGGGAATCATAAAATGTGGCCTTTTTTATGTAGCACAGTATGCGTGTTCAGTAAAGCTGGAAAAACAAAACTCCATAAATCATCAGTGAAATACCTAAGCGCTTTGACTTCCACATCACAAAAACAGTTTAAAGTTAACTTTTCAATTATCTAGTTAAGGCAGTTGTTAATTATCCTGAGAATTAATAGTGGCAATACAATAGCAGAGAGGTTGCTTTTTCAATCCTAAAATAATCATTTCTCCAAAACAATTGTGGAAATCAACTACTGAACATGATACATCATGTAACTTTTCTTATGTTTGAATTGCTCTCATACAATTTTTTGAATCACAGAATCACAGAATCACTAGGTTGGAAGAGACCTCCAAGATCATCGAGTCCAACCCTTGCCCTAACACCTCAACTAGACTAGACCATGTCACCAAGTGCCACACCCAGCCTTTTCTAAAACACATCCAGGGATGGTGACTCCACCACCTCCCCGGGCAGACTATTCCAATACTTTATTATTCTTTCTGTGAAAAACTTCTTTCTAATGTCTACCCTATACTTTCCTTGGCGCAGCTTGAGACTGTGTCCTCTCGTTCTGTCAGTTGCTGCCCGGTGGAAGAGACCAACCCCCACCTGACTACAACCTCCTTTCAGGAAGTTGTAGAGAGCGATTAGGCCACCTCTGA
Organism: Serilophus lunatus; assembly: GCA_013399895.1. Taxonomy (NCBI): domain Eukaryota; kingdom Metazoa; phylum Chordata; class Aves; order Passeriformes; family Eurylaimidae; genus Serilophus; species Serilophus lunatus. The sequence goes on from VXBA01000660.1 coordinate 92,361, forward strand.
GTCTCCTTTTTTCCAGGCTAAACAACTCTAACTCCCTCAACTGTTCCTCATAGGGCTTGTGCTCCAAGCCCCCCACCAGCCTCATTGCTCTTCTCTGGACACGCTCAATCATCTCCACGTCCTTCCTAAACTGAGGGGCCCAGAACTGGACACAGAACTCAAGGTTCGGTCTCACCAGTGCCGAGTACAGAGGCAGAATAACCTCCCTTCTCCTGCTGGCCACACCGTTCCTAATGCAGGCCAGGATGCCATTGGCCTTGGACACCAGGGCACACTGCTGGATCATGTTGAGCTGGCTGTCAACCAGCACCCCCAGGTCCCTTTCCACCTGGACACTGTCCAGCCACATTGTCCCCAGCTTGTAACGTTGCAGGGGGTTTTTGTGGCCAAAATGCAGGACTCGGCACTTAGATTTATTAAATTTCATCTTATTGGACGCTGCCCAGCTCTCCAACTGATCCAGGTCTCTCTGGAGAGTCCTCCTTCCTTCCAAAAGATCGGCACAAGCTCCCAGCTCCTGCCTGCTCCTCATATTTAGTTACTAAGTTTCCTGCTTCATCCAATACGGAACAGAGGTCAGTCTTACCCTTCCTTTTACCATTAATATATTTGTAAAAACTTTTTTTATTATCCTTTACAGTAGTTGTCAATTTAAGTTCAAACGGAGCTTTGGCCTCCCTAGTTTTTTTTCTACATGCCTTAGCAGCCTCCTTAAACACTTCCTGAGAAACCCTACCCTCCTTCAAAAGATGATACATCCTCCTTTTATTTCTGAGTTCCTTCAAAACCTCACTACCCATCCAGGCTGGACATTTGCCTCATCGACTCCTCTTTCGGCACACGGGAACACACTGTTCCTGTGCCCTCAAGATCTCTGTTTTGAAGCATGCCCATGTTTCCTGAACACCTTTGTTTTCAAGGGCTGTTTCCCAAGCCCTTGAGTGGAAGAAGGAAGATGTTTTCCTAGCACATGGAACTCAGAAAAATTACCAAGAATGCTTGTGCCCCTCTTGACATTCTAATCCCAAGGGACTCATCGAGAAGAGAAGCCACAGATTTGTAAGTATATTTTATATACATACTTACAGTATCACAGTCACAAATGCTCATATTCCCCTCACCTGATTTTAGAATTGGTTAAATAACACTGTTTAATACTGACAGAAGTGATATTTTGTGCTGTTTTTTCTGGGGTCACAGAGTAGGAGAAGTTAATTTCCATTTGACTGCCTTCTGATATCCCAGCTGTGCAGATCTCTACTGCATTTTGTTCTGTAAGCACAGCAGGATTGCCTTGCCATCCGATTTTACACCCTAAGGACATGGATGAGTAACCTTTCACCAAAAGTTTGCAACTTGCAAAGCATTGCCTAAAATAATCCTTGGCTTAAGCATTGGACAATTCCCTCCCAACCCAGTACATACCACACTCCAAATGACAGATGCATAGGTCTATAATAGGAAGGCTGGGGACCATGTGAATGGGAAATTGGTAGAGATGTCTGGATGTGGAAGCCCTAAAGGGGCAAACAGTAGGAAAGATGTCTTTAGAACAGATCCCATTAACCCACCATGGTTGGCACACCTTCAAACTCCCAGTGCATCCCCATACAGTCTCATAAGGCACTCAGCTTGGAGACAAAGGACTGTAATCACTCCTGAGGATACAAAGGGTGGGATAGGATGGAGATGCTCCTCACTGTCAGCTCCAGGTCTCAGAAATGCAAATCCAAAACCTGAACTTTGTTGCCAACCTACAAAGAACTACAGAGGTGTGGCAATGACTTGACAGCAGCCATTTTTTGTTCTCTCTGTCCCCACATCTGATACTGGCCTAACATCTGCGGATCAAGGCAGGCTGTGTGAACATGCCTGTCCTGACATGGGGACAGACTTCTTGAACATCACAGGTATCCAGCTGTAGTGAACACCAGTCTCTGAGACCCTAAGAAGCTTGTTCTGTTTCAGGTTTTAATTTTAACATCACATTCCTCTCCTGTAGGATTTTAGGTGGAAATTTGCTCTGCATTGCTGATAAGGTGTTGCAACAGTACTTCCAGACATACACACACACACAAAAAAAAAATCAGGAACATGTCTTGTGTCTATTCTAAGTGTGAAGAATAGATAATAGAACCCTAAGATCTGATTAGAAGGCATTCATTCAAGATTTTCCTCTGAGAACCCTCCCAGCAATTTATTTCTTTTAGGTTATGTGGTCCAAACAACTTATGGCATCACTAACTTGTATAATACCATTTATTAAGATGCAGATATTAATTTAATTTTCACCAACTTCTGCCTTATTAGCAAAATCCAATTCTCCATATTGCTGAAACAATGACCTTTATATTATAAATTCAAGGATTCATAAAACAGATGGTGGAAATATTAAAAAAAAAAGTAAAAAGGGGAAAAAAAAAGACAACAAATAAACCCCCAGCTTGTCTGGCTACAAGGACCAAAGTATGCATATTAAAATAATCCTGGAAAGCTGGTTGGGTTAGCAAAAACCATATAGGCTTAGTTATGTTACACAGTACCCTTGAGTTGATATTTATTAGCATCTCTTCTGCTGTTGATGAATAGTATGGAAAAAGCCATCATGGTACAGATGAGAGATTTCACATTAGGGAGCCGGAATTTGGATTCATGTGCTGTTTGTAGGATTCAGAATTCATACTGGTGTTGAATAGAGATTGTGTTATAAAGGCAAAGAAAAGTGTCACTATTGTGCCTGAAACTATGGTGCTTAATAAAAGTAAACAAGAGAAGTTCTGTATGTTTAAACAGCAAAAGAGGTCTTAAGAAAGTTTTATGTGCCAGAAAGCTCATCTGTGTTTCCAGATCTATCAGTTAAAAGGTATTGCCTTCTTATCAAACTCTGCAAGAAATTAGAGGGAGGAAAAGCCTCAAATTGTCATTAATCCATATGATTATTTTTCAAAGTCTTGTTGGAGGCCTTTGAAAAGGCATCAGAGAGGATCCCTACTTGTTTTTGTCCTTAATCCTGAGTGTAAAAAATTGATTTGTACATTCTTTTCATTCTCTCTTACCAAAGATGAGGTCCATATAGGAATTTTGAGGGATTGCTTTTTATTGATTTTCCTTCTTGGGAAAAGTCACTGTTCTCCTGAGTCAAAACAGGGAAAGCTTTCTCAGTCTCAGCTAACCCAAGACACATGCTAATATGTGATCATCACACATTAACAGAGTCTTACCTATAGAAAACTCCAAAAAAGTTAAAATAATATTGGCTTTCATATTGCAGAGCAATAGAACTCCAGACCGATAATTTTCTGGGGTTTATTTATCAAGAACTAGGAGATATGTTACATACTTTATATATACATTCCAAACGACTAAATGAATTTTTGCTCCTAGCATTTACAACAGTCGTAGACTCTGGGTCTTTATAAATGATCCCATGCAGATAAATATGATAACCTAGAGAATTAATGTACTATACAAAAGTAGATCTGGACTGAAATAATGCTGGTGACAGGGAAAAAGTAGAATGAATGTTGTAGAATATTTTCTTACTTTGTTTTCATTTTTTATTCCTGCCGACTGACCTTGCTTACTTCAGATATACTTTTGTCCCATGTCTATTTCCTGTTTTCTAAATCCTGGCTTATGAATGACAAATCGGAGATAGAGATTTGGATTCAAACTTTTTTTCCAGAAAGGACAGTCCTTGTGGACAGTGAGACAATTTTACCAATGGATGTTGTAAGTTTGGCTTTCTGCTCCTGTACTTTTCATTTCTGGTGAACTTACTGTGGCTTCTATACAGTGTGAGAGCAGAATTTCTCTGGCTTGCTTATTGTATTATATTAGTAAGTTGCTGGCAGTGTCTTCCTAGCACAAATAAAACAGAAATCACATACTTAATTAGTTTTCTGCCATGACATCCAACATTAAAAATAGTCATTCTCAAATGCGTTTTTCACCTTGAAGCTTTTCCTGGGTGGAAATTGTCAATAACTCTGAAAGTACCAGTTACTTTCCAAAGATCATTTCCTAAAAAAAATTTATAAATAAATCATTCTTCAGAATGGAAGAAGGAAAAAGACTTCCTATTTGTCCAAGGGTTGAAACTAAGATATAGCATATTTGAGTTAGTACCTACTGGACTCTTGATTGATAGAATCAAAATCAGATCAGACCTTCTTTGTCAAGTTCAAGATTTTTCTTATGACTGCTGTAAAAGCATTTCCAATGAAGAGCACAAATCTTATTCTGCCTTGACAGGCATGTGTATGCTCCCTGTGCTGCCCCTGGTTGATACTTGGTTCACATGGCAGTAATTATATATTATTCGTGTATATATCTGTCTTTGGCATTTATTGTGTGCACCTTAATTAATTTTATACTGTAGTGATAATTCTTGTTTTGCCTTAAATGCTGCCAAACCTGAACCACTCTGGAAAAAATTTGCATTTGTCCTGTCAGAGAAAGAGGTTGACATCTATCACTCCTGTTCATTGTTTCAAGTTTTCTATCTGAAAAATTCAAATGGATGTTTTTCAAGGCTGCCAGATGTTGATGCTACCAACAATAGATAAGATGGATCTAAGAATAGTAGTTGATATGCACAGCAACCTGCAGGAAGGGAGTTGTTTTTATTCTCTTGCTGTTAAAATATAAAAAATATACAAAGTATTTTATATGTTTCACAACTGAAATTCAGACTTCTTTAAATGCAGTGAAACTACTTTAGAAAGAACTATTAATTTGGGATAAATGCCTCAATTATGTGTACTTATCACCCAACTTCATTTCCAATGGAAACAAGGATTTTCCATTTAGTTACAATATTTTCTGCTGCTGGTAGAAAAAGAGCCTCTTCAGCTCTCAAAAATACACTGAAACAAACCCAACAAAACCAAATAAAACAAAACAATAAAACCCCCCAACCTAAAACCCAAAAACAAAACAACACAACTAATAAAGACTTAGAAAAGATCAGGAAAAGGCTGCCATAACCCACATAAATTAAATCTGTGCATCTGCTCTCCTCTGCATTTTAGAGTTCCAAGTCCCAATTTTCTTCTTCAGTCACATTTGACAGGAAAAACAAAATGATGGACCAGTGGTTGGTGTTCCCCAGAAGACTGGTTTCATTTTTGAATACTGTCACAAGTCTGGGCGATCTTGAGCAACTCATATTCCAAAAAAGCCGGTTTAAATCATCCTAGTTCCTCTCACCTTACTGGACAGTCAGTGGACACTCTTGGTTTTAACAGAGCTTTAATAATTTGTGCTGTTTGAGGATCTTCCCTGCAGTCTCCAGGTTTTAATTTACTATGAGTAAAATGGTAATTATAATGTTTTCCTGCCTCACAGGATCATTTTGAGAATAAACACATTAAAAGAGTGTAAGGCTTTTAGATACTATGCAGATGGGAGCCATAAAAGTTCTTCAGACAGAAAAACCTGAGCCATGGCAGTTCTGTGACCTAGATCAAGCTGCTCTGTTCCCATCACCAGCCTTGTCTGAGCTCAGCTCCCCCAACTGTGTAATTAGCTGGTCTCAAATAACCCTAAAAACTTCTAGAAGCTTTTGCAGCTCTCTCCTTTCCCTTAAGGTCTGTCTGTGCCACTTTTTCAGTGATTTACTGCTTTTAGACTATTTCCTGTCAAATACACTTCAAGGCTAGTTTCTACCCAGATTTTTTTTCCTCTTTTGCAGCTGCTCTGCTGACACTGTAATATTCAGATATCAAAAAAACCCAGTTCTTGCAATTTTTTTTTCTCTTCTCCAGAGGGATCTCATCTCCATTGCAGTGTCTCTTGGGATATGAAGGATTTTAACTAAGGGAATAAATTATTTTGTCCATCTCTTGGTATAAATACTGGAGAATAAGCAATGATCATAGAACTGTTTTCTGCAATAAACATTTGTTTTTTCTGTAATTTGTTGTAAATTTAGAAATTTAATGACACATATTGCAGAATTCTTTAGATCCTCATTTATATGTGCTTGCTTCCACTTCTTAAGATAACCAACTAGAAGGGTTTAGGAATTTCCTATCCCCTGGAGCATACCAATTCTGGCTTTCTGTTGGTTGAAAGAAAGTATTGTTACAGCTGAGCTGTATTTTCCTCCCGTCCCTGACTTTTGTAGGCAGATGAGTAATTTTGTAAATCTAAAAAGTAAATACAGTGCATTGCTTCAAAGCTTAGCCAAGTAGAGTCACTTATTAAATGGCTGCAGTTCCCCAGCTGAGTGTGTAGAAGCAGCTTTATTCTGCAGTTTTCAGCCTGGTAAAGTACAAGCTTTCTTTGCCAATACATGGATTAAGAAAGTAAATTAATACAATTGCTAAATTCTTTGTTTTTTCCTCTTGTATATCCGAACAATATAAGACAACTTTCAATTAAATCTTGTGGAATACAGCAGTGAGGAAGAGAGAGAAAGGAAAAGCCTGAGAAAAGCAAATGAGAAAGCTTTAGACATGTTTTAAGGATCTTTTATTAAGGCATTTTCTTGATTCCTACTCACCACTACCACCTCTTCTAATATTTCAGCCTTGGAAATGACCATGTCTCTGTTGTGTTATCTTTGGTTTTGGAGATTTCCCTGCAATCAGGCACAGACTACCCCTTGCAGCAGCTCTGTTGTCAGAGAGTCTCAAGTGCAGCCTTCCCAAACTACTCTGTTTGAGTCTTACACAGGGATAAAGCCACATCAAAAAAGTAGTAGTTTGGTTTGGGTTGTTTGTTTTTTGTGTTACCACCACTTCTCCAGGCAGAAATCCCAGATGCTACTAACTGATTCAGATGAGGTACAAAGAAATATTTCTTTTAGGAAATTGATGCTTATACTTTTCTTTGAAGAAAGAAGATCTGGAGTCCTGTGCTCCCAGCAAACAATGTCTCAGAAACTAATTATGAAAGGAGTAGATCAACATCCCCCTGCAAGATGGAGGCAAGATGGAATCAGAATGACTGAGATATGAAGGACTTTTCCAGTCCTGGTGAGCCTCTCTGGTTCAGGACTGGGAAACAGAAATAGAGAAATAAGTTAAAATTTTTCACTAGACATAGGTTTTCTGGGAAATGTAACCATTTTCAACCCAAAGTATATTTTATAAAGACTGCTCAGTAGTATTACACCTTTGACAAGTAAATTCAAAAAAAGAAATCAATCCAAGTTATGGAATGAATTCATTTTTCTGCCACTGCATGAAAACAGGAAGCTCAGAGAATTCATACTGGAAGAAATAGAATGCACAGTCCTGTATTAAATTGGTCATGATTTTTATATTTAACAGTAAAACAAAGGAAGGCAACGGGCAAGACAAAGACTATTTAGTGACATCCTTTGTTCATAGTGAGAAATGGACTTCTACAAATTTCTTCTGTTTCTTCCTTTTAGAAAGGATTAGTTACCATAGCAACTGATACATAACTCGACATCCTTTGCTACTCCTGAAGTCTACAGAGCGGTTTTTAAAAGAAATGTTAATTAATATCAAAAAGAATAAAAGAGACAAGGTCTTTTTGCACTGTAGGGAAATTGTACTGCTACTTGATTTTCCTTTGTGGGTTTTGTGCAAAAGCAATATGAGGGACCTGTACTTCCATTGCAGGACAATTGCTTTGGTCCTGTTCAAACATCAGTGAGCATAACCTGTGACCTGCGCAGCTGAAATTTTGTCTAAACTACACTGAAGTTAGTTTAAATGAGACTATCACTTCTAATGCTACAAAGTGCTGCATCATTGCAGTAAATTCTGATCTCAATCCTGCTGTACTTTAAGTACGTGACAATAAAACAAGACACACATACATCTTCAAAGTACTTTAAGTATCCAAATTATGGCAGAAAATGGTGAGACCACCAAGGATATAAGATTAGAGAATCATTTATGTTGGGAATGATCCTTAAGATCATCAAGTCAAACTGATACAAGGATACGAGTTTTAATTTCCCTAGCAACAGTGTTATATCAACATAGGAAAAAAAAAATTACCACAAAACTCTCCGGTGCTGTCTTTGCCCTGATTCCCTGGCTGAGAGATCAATCCCTTGGCAATAGAGTGAGCAGGCTGGAACTAGGGCCTTACTCCTGGCATGGGACAGAGCTGGTGGGAGCCCACAAAATCAGAAGCACTTCAGCATTCCTAGTTTAGCATGTAGACACTTGAAAGACAGAGGGATGTTTCTTAGATCCTTTACCCTCCTAATTTCCAGATCTTTATATGATATAATATGGGCAGATAGTTCCTATTCATTATTTCAGTGAGGGGACAGAAGAGATATACACACTGTTCTTTGCACAAAACATGAGAATGGCACCAATTTACATGTCTAGGCTTCCTGCTGTGATGTTCCCATGGTTCCCACAGGGTACGGTGTTCAAGTATGTCTGAAAAAAATGTAACATTCCATCCAAGAAACCTGTTATGAATGGGATATTGAATGTGGAGTTGTAATTTTCCACATCCTTGTTGTCTCCAGTGTGTTAGCTGATCCTGCCAAGCCAGCTGCTGGATATGTTGGATATGTCACAGGATGATCCCTTTACCTTCTCAAGGCACGTGCTGCTCCCAGCGGAAAGTCTAGTAAGTAAGGCTGACTCCCAGATGCAGGTGGCAGGAATAATTAAACCAGAAGAAAACTGCTTGTCTAGAATATTCTATAGTAATAGTCCATAAAAAAAAACAAAACGCAGGAAAACCCCTAATTCCTCCTCTGGATAAATAATACACAGAAAGGAATGCATTATTCCTGCTAAAATCCTGTAAAGCATAGGGAAAAAAATGTCTTGCTATGCCTCTAGGATACTTCCCTGGATAGTGGAAAACTAGTAATTGGATGTTTTACAGCTCTTAGGAATAATTTTCAAGAGCTACTTATCTGTTTTCTATCTAGTGTCTTGGTTTAAAATTAACTACTGAAAAAAAATTATCTGTTTTAGGTTAAGCATAATGATTTTTTGTTTTTAAACTACCTGCGGCTCACATCCCAGGAAACTGAAATCAGAATAAATTAAAAATCCTTTCTTTATCCTTCATTCCAAAGAAATTCATGCAGCTTTTCTCCATAATATCCATTATCAGTTATCTGAGCCTGTCCAGCCCCCTAGTAAATCACATTAAGAAAATTTACAGTACATTTACTTGTGATTGGAATTAGGCTATCCTAGATATTTTGAAAAAAAGATGCTTTTGGAAGATGTTTGTCTGGATCAGGACCAATAGACCTTTGGGCTAAATTTTCAACTGTTGTGTATGGGTTTGTTTTGCTACAGTGATGATCCTGCTGTTTGTGTGTCACTTAGACAACTCCTGAACTGATGTAAATAGCAAAAAAATCTTTCATATTCTCTATTTCCCCGGCTATGAACTAAGACTTCCTTTCATGCTTAATATCACAGAGAAAATAAACCAGACTGGTTTACTTTTCACTATGAAAGTTGAGTTTGAATGAAGAATCATTAAAGGGTTAATACCTTTTCTAACACTTCAGGAACATAAAACTCACTGTTTCTGTCACCTTCACATTCACATCCTGAGTTCCAGCTGATGAACAAACACACTGGAGATTATCACACAAGGTACATTCATGTGTAAAATGAAATTCCTATTCAAGTTCATTGCATCAAATGATAAATGCTTTGTAGTCCTTCCTGTAGGCATTCTTGCTGAGATCTGTCATGATATGCTGAAATCCAGTCTCTCTTCTCTCGTCCTTCTGTTTAGCCCTAGAAGAAACTCATCTTTTTGATGAGGCTTTGTAAAGCCTTTGACACAAAATGCCAACCATTATTCAATTTCCACCTACAGAAAGTGGTCTTGGGCCATCAGTGATGTGCTCTTTTTTTTTAAACCTGATTTTGACTTACTTTCAGCTAAGTTATTTTTAGTGTGTGCAGAATAAATCAAAAATTTCAGCCCCATGTACGGACAAGAGTGAATGGAGATTGCTTGTGCCATCTTCCCTAGTCCTCCAAGGTAGCCCAGAAGGCTTTGCACTCTCAGATAAACACCTAAGCCCCATGAATTTGACTTTTCAAGTGGCCAGAGGAAAAGACAATATATTTCTGTGAAATACCCTTTGTCCTGGCTTCAGACCCTGCAGCAGTGCAGGGCTGAACCTGGCACAGAACCACTTAAGAGCTGTGCTTTCGCCTTTGTGACATGCTCAGCAGCACTTTTAAGAAGCAAGATTAGCTTTGTTTTGCTTTATCTACCTGAAAGTAGCCAGCAACTTTGACATCAGTTTGTTATAATTGAGGTCTTCTTATTTCTAATTTTCTGGAGGAAAATGCGTGAGTATGTCTTGAATTAATTCTGCTGTTTAAGTACCATATTAATTTGTATATTGCTGTCATCTGGGAATTAAGATTAATGAGGGCTTGCAGTGATGTTACTAATATGACATTAAATATTCCTTAAATCCATTCCCATTAAACTGTGGTCTAGTGCCAGAAATGTAAATTTCAGATACAGTATATTTAGTAAAAATAAATGTTTACAATTGTGTGCTTAGACAAGTATCCCCTAGAAAGGAACCTCAGGAAAGTAAGATCAAGAATTAAGATCTAGAGAATTGGCTTTGTTTGTTTGTTTCAAACCTGCAGGAAAAAAAAATCTCTGTTTCCTTTGCTTTAGAGGTTAATTTTTCTTGTGCTACCATTAGCACTTCCACTTAGCTGTTATTTTTTGTATTTATGCAATGAGCCTCTTCTTTCCTGAGCCACTTCAAATTGTTTAAATAGGATGGAAATGTGCTGTCCCAGGTGCTAAGAGCTATAATTAATTTTCTTGGAAGTGTTCCTGAAAATCATAATCTATATATCTATATTTCATGTGAGACTGGGCAGTTATGATTGTCTTTAAGTCAGATAAGCATGTAGATGATGCAACTCTGGACCTAATTTTATCTATTTTTATTAAATGGTCTAGAGGGTGTGCCTGTAATCTTCCCTGATATGTATTCAGTTCACAAATCATATCCTTTTCTAGCTAAGTAATTATTATACCTATTTTAGATCTCTGTCTCAACCCCCACTGAGTTATTGTGTCAGGCTGTTTATGATACTTTAAGCTAATGCCAACTCTGAAGGATGATTTTACCTGCATGTCCCCGTTATACCTGAAGTTCTGCTAAGATGTGGCTGGGGTAGGTAAAACCTATGGAGAGGAACAGTGTAGGGTATGTTTTCTTCCTTTGGGGGTCCACTGAGCACACTCATAGAAAAACTATTCTGGAGACCACGAGGAGTTTGAGTGATTTCCAATAGTAAGTTAGAACTCTGCAGCAAGGAGTGGCAACAGAGGAGATGAAATGAGTCTCCTGGGGGTGGGAAAGGGGCTGGAAGAATTTGCTTTAATTCATAAATTCAGTGGAAAGAAAAAACAGAGAACGGGCAGAGTTAAGAATCCTCATTTCACAAAAGCCCAACTTTTCCAGACTTAAAATGTTAAATGTATTGGCCTATATTTCAGTATATAGAAAAACTCTTTTTATTCAAGAGTAGCTCCTTATTGAAAAATCTTTTCATCTCTCTGAAGGGAGATAAAGGATATTCACCAAACACATAGACCCGGTCCTAATCTCAGAGCAATTTGTAGTCCTGTAGCACTGGCCTTTTATAAAAGCAACGTGGTACTTTTTATCTCAATGTATGAATGTCAGAGCCATCTCTCCTAGTCAAAGATTGAGCTCAATTTTTGTCCTACCATCAAAATACAAAAAATTTCTAGGTTCCAATTTTGTGTCCTGGTGTAAAAGCACTTCCCTAGTGCTCTCACTGCAGCTGCCTAGATTGACTCAGGTGTGTTAAAGAGGGACTTTCTCTAATTGATCTGATAAGTTTCAAAGCTTGTTTCCTATGTGGACATACTTTAGAAATGTATTTTTGGTATAAAGTACTTTTAAAATATGGCTTACTCTCAACCTATTTAAAATTATGGCAAGTTTAGGAAAGCCTACATACTTCACTGTTGTGAAGGACCTGGGTTGCTCATTCCTTGTCTATTGAAACAAAAAGATCAATGATATCTTCAAACTTGTGCTGTAACCGGATATACTGTTGTATTAAACTTTTTTCCAAGTTATATTATTTCTTGAGAACAGAATTTTCATTTGTCTTCATCTTTAGCCACTGCACGCATCTCTCTGGTTCAGCTACACCATGGCATCATTTTTTCCTCTGAAAAATGCAAAGAGCAAACTTGCATGAACTGCGTCTCTTTACATGGAATGCAGCAAACTCCAGTAGCTCCAGGACTCATGTAAAACTCCTCAGAGACATGGTGGTTTGCCTGCTTAAGTAATATATGGATTAGCAGGGACCTCTCAAAATAGCAAGTTCTTTGCAACTTGTGGTTTCTGAATTTAAGTCCTTTCAAAGTATATTATTTGGCATAGGAAATCCGCAATTTCAGCTAACCTTGAGGCGCTTTCCTTGTTCACTGAAGTTTTTTTACTTCTATTCTGAGGCCTTTTTAATTTTATTGCTGATAATGTGTGGTGCTCAGAAATCCCTCAGAGGCACAAAGCTTACCACAGGCCAGTTCCATTTATTGTCTGTCTCCAGCTGATTATATTATTATTATTATTAACAACTTCTTTAAAGCTTGTTAGAGATATTTAATTTACCTGGATAAAGACTCTTAACAGAGGAATTTCCCCAGAAAACCTGCGTTTCTATGGGAGATGTCAGTGTGACTCAGTACATTCCCTTCCTACTAAAAAGAAGCTCATGATTTTTCTTATCCTTGTCTTACTATCTCTTTTCCTGGGCATTTGGACATGTTCTTCAATAACTTTAAGACATTTAAAATCAATGTCCTTCATGATTTCCATTTGTATGCAAACAAACACAGCTATGGTATTTCTCCCTCTTTTTCCCTCTTTTTCCTTCTTTCCCTCCTTCTTCTCTTCCTCTCATTCATTCTGACTTCATTTTAAATGCTTGTGTCTTATCCAATCTTAAGCTTCAGGATGTCTAAGTCCTATTCATCTTTGGAAGCAGTTAGAGGAAATAGCTGTAGTTCTAACAAGTTTTGTGGAGCACCAGGAGAACAGGACAAACAGGTCTGGAAGTTTGCCCTGGCCCAAATGACTGGGGTGTAAGGAGAGCTTCTTTGAGCCATAATTAGCAGCTGGAATGAATCTGGAGGATGTGCTGGCGGTACTTAATGAACTGCTGGTGTAAAGACTTGTACAGCCATGTTTGAAATATGGAATCACTATCCCTGCAAGTGTTCAAAAGTGTGTGGATTTGGCACTTTGGGGACACGGCAGTGCTGGATTAATGGTTGGACTAAATGATCCAGGAGGTCTTTTCCAACTCCAATAACTCTGTGAATGCTGTGGCTTCTCTGTGTAACCTGGGGCATGGAGATGTCAGGAGTCTCTGCCAGCAGCACAGCTAATTGGATTGTGTGACTTACTTGTAACAGCCTTATCTTGTGCATCTCTTATGATGTTTTTTTCTGGCTGGAAATTCTGTTTCAAAGACAAACAGAAGGGTGTCTTGGACTTAAACAAAATCTTGCAGTATCTCTTCCCTAGGTAGAAGTTCAAATTGGCACTGTATTTTTCACTTAAGTGAAAGTTTAAAACAAATTTTCATTTCACCATTTGTTTAACAGAGCTATGGCTAAGAAATAAACCCACACATGCCATTCATGTTATCATGAAAAATACTCAAAGGTCCAAATAATTTACTCATTTTTTTCCCCTCACTTTTATTTAAAACAAAGGAGTTGTATTAGAAGTTTGAATGTTGAGGTTATATTACATTAGCACATTATTCTTGAAACGTGAGGTTGAAGCATCATTGCCTCTTGATGGTTTGGTTTTTTTTTTCCTAGCATCAGGGTTTCACGTAGTTATATTGTTTTATGCTGTGACTGTCCCTCTGTATTGGTGAATTCATGACATGATAATATCATTTCAGGTTTGGAACAAATTGTGTGGGACGGATGTTGATCTAATCGGTCTGGTGCATTAGGCAAGTGGGACAAAGAGGTTTTTGGAATTCAGCAGTAAATGTAGAAGTTCCATAAAACACACTTCTGCAATCTTCTGTGCACAATCTTTGCCATGAAAAAGCTTCTTACATGTACATGTGTCTGGGACAGAGTTATGCAATTAAGTATGATTAAAAAACAAAAGGGGGAGGGGGAAAACATGGAAAAATGAAGCATGTCCAATACATGATTAAATACTTCCTGATCTAAAGTTTGGCTTACTGTCAAAGTTAATTTAGAAAATCTTTCTTTGAGGAATTTACTTTCCTTGTACTACACATTTATGATCTTTAAAGAGGATTAACTTGCTGTGTATTCTCTTCGTTGCAATCATTTCCATATTTTATTTATGCCCAGTTAAGGGATCTGAGATCAAAGCACATCTTCCATGCATTTTGTTTTCTTTTAAATAGAATTTGCCTAGACCAACCATGCACCAGAATTGTAAGAGGAATTTTTATAACCAACTTGATTTCTCTTTCTTGTTTTTTTGGGGTTTTTTATGTTTCTGCACTTCACAAGGTAGTCTATGTGTAACTATTTCTTGAAAAGCTCTTCTGCTTTAGAACAGAAAGGAATGCTGAAACTCTTGATACAAATATGCATATAACATATTCAGGTTTATATCTGATTTAGATTTATCTTGACTAAGCTGATCAAACTGAGCCATTGTTCCTGTAAATGACTGCTGGTCATGTTAGTTTTTACTGTGTGCTGTCAAAATTTTGATTTAGGACAGGATACTACCAGAGAATTTCTAACTGCAGGATTAGAAATAAGAGATTTACCTCAGATTATCCACTTAGTCTTGTTCCCAGCTCAGAGAGCTGTGGTTTTGATTCTCACTTACTTTTCCCCCTTCCCCTAGCCAGTAATATATTCATTTTTCCTTATCTTCTCCACTTATATCTTTTTGAAAGCTTTATTCATTGGTGTGACTTAGACAGAAACTCCAGAAAATGAATGATAATAAGGAAAAACTTAAAATTTAGAGGCAGGATACACATAGAGGCAAATAGTTTTTATCCTCCTCTGTCTGCTTGACAACATCTAGTCTCCCTGTCTGACACACAACCATCTCCCTCCTCTCCTTCCTTGGCTTTAATGGAAACTTCTGTAAACAAACAGAAAACACTTTTACAAGGTTTTTATTTTTTCATCATGACAGGAAATACAACAGACAAATGTGCTGCAGCACATTCATTGCATGAAGAATGCATAAATACAGGATCACTTGGCACAAGCTCTTTGCTTGCCTACCTGGTGTAAAAGGCTTTTGATAATTTAAACTTTGCTAATGTTAAACTTCACAAGCATTTTTCATAGGTGCCTCCAGTGATGGAACAGTGATCAGCACAATGATGCTGAACACATTAATGAATGTACTTGGTCTGAAAAATAGGGTTTACAGTAGGCAGAAACCTCCTATGTATCTTTGCCTATTTTGAAGGCAAGTTGTTAGGGGAATATATTGAATTATAATTTCTCTCTGAAGTGTCTCAGCACGTTCAGGAAGATAACAGCACTGCACAACTTAAAGTGCAGTTTGACATCTTGACAGAAAAATCAAACTCACTGCTGAAGCCCATTTCTTTGTTCAAAAATTGCATACATGAATCATTAGCACCTTTAACAAGCTGGAAGATCTCCAAGTCTGTTTGGTCAATAACTCTCAGCTTCAAACAGGCAACTGCAGTAATTTATGTCAGGGTCTTGGCAATGTTTCTCACAAAACTGATAAGCATGTTCACAGACACTCTCACTTTACAGTGAGACATATGGTATGTTTTGTATTTGTGAATTTCTTTGATATTATTTCTCTGGCACAACATAATATTCTTTCAACACAGAGTTTTGTTTGGAGAAGCAGAGAATTTCTTAGTTAAAGTGCAGCAAGGATGTTATGGGAAACTTCTTTTTGTTTAAGAAGGCATTAAGAAAGATTATAAGGTACAGTATTTGTTCTTGCCCTCCAGATGGGTTAGTTACTCTATCTGAGGTGCTTCCAGTGAAAAAATCTAGGCAAAAAAATGTGTATTTAAACATATACACACATTACATATACAATATGATGCAGAACACTTGTGGGAAATGTTTCACTTCTCCAGGATTGAGGTTCTTTTTTCTCAGCAGAGTCTTAGCTCCTGGCAATAGCTCCATTCCTTAATCACAGCTTGATGTGCTGAGATTTCTGTCAAGGAAAGAAGGCCATTGCTGCATTCGTCACAACCCTGTGGTCCAGCCGTGAAGCTGCAGTTGACAGGTAATACCTCATATGTGATAGTATAGCTGTTCTTATTTCCTTATGATATGTTCCATATACAGTCATTTACCTTTCCCTCTGTATTTTCTGGTCACTTCATGGTGAAAGACACCTCTAGAATTGTCCACGGTAGTCTCAGAACTTACTTCCTTCTGGAAAGGGTCAAATTTGCTGAGGATTTCAATTTTTTTTGGAGGGAGAGAGCAGAATTGCATATTTTGAGAAATGGTCAGTGAAGAAACATTCCCCTGTGAGGACAGGAAGAGCCCAGGAGTCCAAGGGATTGAAAGTTTCTGAAAAGTAAAAAGCACTTTTGCAATCTGTAACCAAGAATCTTGCCAAAGAGGGGAGGACAAAAAGATTTAAAAAAAAAAGAAAAAAAAAGAAGAGAAGCAAAAGCTACTCTGCTGATAGAGAGCTTAAGATTTTCCCCTTGGTTGTGCTTTCCCTTTGCCTAAAGTAGAAGGGTGAACTGCACAGTTACTCTTCATATGAAAAACTTCCATTAGAAAAGCAAAACAGAAAGGGGAAATTGCCCTGCTTCAGTGTTGTCATTGCAGTGATCAAGCAGCAATAAAATTCTTCTTCCCTAATCTTTATTATTATGTGCTGGTGGGAAGATCCTGTTACTACAGGCAGCTAAACTTTCCTCCTAATAGACCCAAGTTATGTGCTAGACACTAAACAAAAGAAAAATTGAGAGGAAAAAAAAGAAACTCACTGTTTGGGTGCTTGCCTTATTTTTTAGTAAAATCTCACTTTTGAACGTGGCACTACCCTTTTTATTTTAGTAACTTGGTGAATACAAAGAAAGGAGAATCTTTAGGGACTAAGAAAATATAGTGTTTTGGTACAGATCCGATATGAAAGCTGTTGACCTTTCACTCTATGAAATCACATTGCCTGTACTATTGTGAATACAAAGTGTGTAGCAGGAGATTAAATATGCCAGTGATACCATGACTGATGGATGCATCATCAGTTCTGTGCAGGAAATTTTCCTATTTAAAGAATTTTTGGAATGTATCTTACGCCCTAAGGTTTAAAAATGTCTCACAAAACTCCCTAGAACTGGGCTGATTAGGCTTAGAGTCTCCAGGTCAAGTTCAGAAGTTCTGAAATAAGACTGGACTGCAGACAAGGAACTGAACAACCTGGGACGCGATAGAAGAAACGGGGGAGTTTTTGTACAATGTAGGACAGTAAAAGACATCTGACAATCTTTCCATATCTTGGATTGCTTGAAGGCTGAGGATCTCACATGCTCTATTCCTGGACGATTCTTGGAAAATGTTCTTTTAAGTGCAGATGCAGCTTTAGGCATGTGGTAGAAGATGCCAGTGGTGGTTTACTTCCATAATGTTTGACTCAAAGCCATGTACCACAGAGGGATCAATAGTGCATCTTCTGAGGGACCTTTGCTGTCAATATTGTGTCTAATTCTTTGTACTCCTGAGTGCCCTTGGTCAGTGACTACTGGTTTCAGAGGTTACTGTTGTGTTAAATGGCTCCTCTAGGTTATGCACAGAGATGGCCAAAAACTGATTAAAAACTCAGAAGTGACTGGTGAAGGCAGGTCTTGCGTGTCTTTATTAGCATAAAAATTGATAGTAAATGAGACTGTCACTTCCATCTAGTTTGAAAAATCTGTACTTACTGGGCTATCAGCCAGAGACTCTTGGATATCTGAATAATTTTGCAACTTGATGTACAAGAGGTCCTGTGCTAATACGTGCTGCTAGACTGCTTCTCTAATGAACAAAGTGCATTTCTCAGCCTGTTATCTCAGCTCTGCTAGACCTCAGTCTGGGAATGGAAAAGGGGCAAGATCAGCATTATTCAGTCATAGATGCCCTGAAAAAAATTCCAGTGTATAAAAAATCATTTTGTTTGAAATACATCATTCAGGATTGGGATTTGGAGGGAGGGGGGGTATTTTGTTTTATTTATTTTAATGATGTCTTCAGTGAATATAGACTTATTTCCATTTACATGAAGGAAACCTATTTCAGAAATTATTCCTCATAAAATACAAAGTAATCTTTGAATGTGGTACTATTGTTTTAACTCAGTGGATTGTCTCCCTTAGGCTTTACTAAATTAAGGAATGTGTTTTTAATTTTTTTCTCTCTGTTGTATGGTGTTTTGTCCTCCATACCCGGTCATAAATGTTTATAGTTGCACTTCGGAACAGTACCTTTCTATGAAGCTAATTAAAGTATTTTGTAATTTCCATATTAGGACTATAACAGAGTTACAGGTACCTTTTTAAATGCAGTTGAATTAGATACAAGTTTCATTAGGAGCCAGGTTGTCATGAACAAGGAATTAGCTTCACAAACTTGAAATAATTCATTTTTGTCCTAGGTAGATGTAGTAATGGGAGCACTATGAGACCTTTGCTTGTGTATTTTTATTGAAAGAGGAAATATTTAAAGTTTGAACTATATGGGACAAAATGTTTTCTTTTGAGTGGTGAATAGCTGTATCAACACAAACTGCATTCTTTAGTCTTTAATGGCATTTATTTTAGTAACTTCAATTTCTTAATTCTGTTTAATATACATTAAAAGATATTTTGATTGTGAAATAACACCAGTATTAAAACAGTTTACCTTATTAGAATAAATAAATATGTTTATGTGAACAGCTTCTGAAAAATCATGCTGTGAACAAAACCATGACACTAGGAGTGTAGTTTGCATTCAGACTTGCTAAACAAAGAACTCTCTTACTAAATGGGTGACAAATCGGGTGCCACATTGAAAGATTTTGCCTCTGTTACTTGGAAGCTGTGCATGTTCCTCATAGCACCTACATCTGTATATATGAACATGAAGGAATGTAAACAAAATTTCATTACCGGATTTGACAATGGAAAACCATTTATGTTCATTAGGGAACCTGAGGCTCTGAGGTTTCAAGTGGTAGGTGAGTTCGTGGGTAAATGCTTGCAAATATCTACTTACCACTTTATTTGGAAAGCTCTTTTTATGGATCAGGTGCTGCTGGATACATCTAGCAATTATAATGGTAGTCTTAGGTTTTTGAAATTACTGTGATAAAGAAATTGTACCCTACACTGGGAGAGTGTGTTGTTACCTGCATGCTACACAACTAGTTGGCAGCGTACCTGGAGACTTAGTTGGAAAGCAACTGCATACAAACAAATGAAAAAAAAAAAGTGTTGTTAGTGCTCTAGAACATGTTATTTTTCATCCTGTTATTTTGGAAACTTTTCTGAAAAGCATCCTTTTCATACTGAGTTGAGAACAAAGACCTTTGATTAAACAATGAAGACAGGACTGACTGTAATCAAAAAGGGGTCCATGCCAATTGGTAACAAGATGCCAAAGACCAGCCTGCTAACCACCGATCAGTACTGGAGATGGGCCTGGGTATTGCCCACTGATTATCTAAAATCAAGGACATACCTGCTTTTGAGAAGATGGGACCAGCTTGCTAATCGCCCACCAATACTGGAGATGGGTCTGGGTATCCCACATTGACTGTCTAAAGTCAGTGACACACCTGCACTTGAGTAGATGGCTGGGCGGAATTCGGGGCGGGGGCTGGGTGGAGACTGGGCGGTCTGTTCCTGGAACTCATCTGCATTTACTCCGCCTATTTCAGGAAAGACAGTTTTGTATGTACTTAAGGGGTTGCAATGGAGAGGGAAGCCAGCAAGTGTGGCTTGGATTTATCCCCATTGCTTCGCAGCTTACTAATTAAGCATCTACTAAATTAGGTATTCTATATGAAAATATTTGGGTGATATGCCTTAGTAAAGAACACTTTGAGTAAAATAGGCAAATTGTCTGCCTGAATAATTATGTGTAAGTGAAGTTGTCTTTTGGTGCAGAAAACACTTGTCCTGCTTCTAAACTGGTACTTAGCAAGACCTTTGAATGCAGTGTGTGTATTCCACTTCAGCAGCACTAAGATGGAGGAAGAAAAAAAATCTTTGAAGTGGAAGTTTGCCAATTGCTATGGCTAATTCTGTCTGAAGGGAAATCTAAAATCCCTGTTCTAAATGATCATTTATTGCTTTGTGAGGATGCTGGACAAAGTCTGGCTGATACACATCAGTAGTGCTAAAGCTAATTAACCTTACTGATGATATATGGCGAGTAGTCATAATAATTAAATTAAATTTCTCAGGAAGAAAATTTATTTTACAGATTTCAGTAGAAAAAAGCATAGGAGGACACTTTTCCTGTTTAGAATCAGATCCTGTCTAGGATTTAGCAAAATGATGTTAGAATATTAGATTGTAGTAATCAGCAAAAATGTTGCATTTTAATTCTGTAGTTAAAGCTGACTACATTTATAATTTATTTTTTTCCCCCAAGCATTATATTGCACCTGAATTACACGTTTTTTTCCTATGCTGCATTTTTCCATGGAAGTAGTTTGGCTGTGTTGAACTGAAGAAGCTTCCCTGCTGCATCACTGAATGCTCCAAGCTGGGAGGCTCGAGAGACACTAATGTTCTTCTCTGGGATTTCTTTGAAAAATTTCAAGAGGTGCTACATCTCTGCTAGCCTCCCATCTCTACTAGCTACAGCTCTGCTAGTAAAATATCTAAAATGTTTCCCAGCTTGAACACAGCTAAATTACATTATGAATTTCATTTAAGCATTATTTTCTTGCCCTCCCTGGGATCAACAGGCACCAGGATGGTCTGAGTTTGTAGCAGTGCTGTTTGCAAGGAAGCACTTGGACACATATTTATAAAATGATGTATTTTAAAAAAAAAAAAGTGATCTGGGCTTACTATGCTTTAATATTTCTTATATATTCTTTCATAAATTATTCTCTATTTTATTTCACATCTAAAAACTGAATAGCAATTACAAGAATTCATTTAATTTAGAATTTGTCTAAATGAAATATATGAAATAATCCACCAGCCCAAATGTGAAATATATTTTAAAATGCAAAAGCTCTGCACTGTCATGACAAATTGTATCTGTTAATTATGAGCATATCCCATTTCTCATATTATAGTATTCACAGATAACTCTTTTAGCTTTTTCTTGCACAGTAAACTTTGTGCTTATCTACAGCAAACTCTGAGTCCTTGTGATGTAAACAAATCTGCATCTTTACTGAATTACTGCTATAGGTGTTGCAATTAGAAAAGCTTTCTGATGACGGGATAATAGTGATTAATATAATTGACATGACTTTAGGTAACTGGCTTAAAACTGAACCTAAGTTGTGGTGCAAAAAAGTGTACTATAAACCACTTGTGTTTCACCTTAATATTGGTGGAATAAAACTGCAGTTCACGGGAGAAAGAAAAGGAAGCAACTGAGATTGTTTGACTTCTTTTTCCTTTTTAATATCTATCCTTCCCCCATGTCCTCTTAATTGTGGGGATGAGAAGAAGAAGGAGCTGTAAAGCAGCGATAGGATAACAGCCAGAAGCACATCTCAAAGTTGACAACACTCAAAACCACTTAAAACACTTTTTTAAAAAACGCCTAAAAAAGCTTATTGTTGCTATTCCTGGTAATGAAGAATGAAAACCAAATGTTGCTTAACTTACTACATAGAACCACAGTAATTCTGTACACTTCTTTTTCTACGTGTAACAAATTAATTTGGGAAGGTTGCTTACGTGGTATATCTATCAAGGCTAAGGGAAATCTGTCCAACTTCTCAGACTAAGGTTTTTAGATCAGGCAATGCTGGTATGCTTCTACTAAAAACTATTGGAGAAATAATAGCATTCATCTCTACCTGGTTTTGTTGCAATTCCATTATAATTGTGTGTGTAACAACATCTCTGTTCCTTGGTACAGAGTGTTCGGATTCTTTGCAAATAGTCTGTATTTTGGAAATACCCGATTGATGGACTTAGGATGTTTTTTATAGTTTGGAGCATGGGGTAACTCTGTTGTTTGATGTCTTGTGTTCTGTACCAGTGCCCAAGCTAAGCTTTTCAACGAAACAATGACTGCTTGAAAGTGTGAGTGTAATGGCAGTGAAAAGGTGAATGCTACCCAATGATTTATCCTGTTTATTGAATTATCAATTTATAATAAGTGAGTCAGAATTACTGTGTAATTCTTGAAACTGGTCTTGCAAGGAATGAACATCACCATAATATCACTGATAAATAAAACAATGTATTAAAAAAAAAGGTCTATACAGCTTTAATAGAAGGAAGGGTGATTAGTTTTTGAGGAAAAACAAAGCGAGGAAGATGGAAAGGTTGAGTGTGAAAATCCATGTGTTTTCCTGTGAAAACTGTATGAGAAGGGATATCTCCCAGCTGACTCTTTCTGTTCTGTGAGTTCATGAAGGAAAAATAATTGAGATGCTCCCATCCGTATATGCTGATCAGCTGTGCACAAAGTGAACAGAGCTCTCAAGGCCTTTTCCTAAGGAACATAAATAATCATGCAGGTTTAGTTTATGTATTATCTTGTGTTAAAAAGCAAAAATACTTATGCTTTCCTTTTTAACAAAACAAAATCCCGTCCTTTGCCACGCAAATTGTGAGTCCAGGGACAGGCTTGCTTTTATCTAAATTATATATCTAAATTTTTCTGTTTCACAAATCTCAAGTTCCATGATTTAAACAAAGAAACAAATTTACATTCGCCAGCAATATTATAGCGTGAACGGGTCCCTATGTTCATAATGGCAAATCGATCTGGCATTGTAGACTGGTTTTTTTCTGGTAGATATATTTTCTAAAATTAGAACTTTTCATTTTTCTGTATGATCTTCAACATATACATTAATGAAAATATGAAAAACTGAATACATAAAAATTCAGAAGCTACTCTGCATGTTATAAACTTCTTTTACTTAGTTAAGTTTAATGAATGTTCCTTAAAAGTATTACTGTCTCGGTTCTCCATGTGTCTCATTTGTCTTGGACTAGATAAATCAATTATGCATGTCTTAAGCTTTGACATAATCTATGAAGATACAGTTTCCCCAGGTAGAGCATATTTATCTTTATTTTTATAGATTATATCTAGATATTCTCTTTCCTTAGGTATTCAAAATTTGCATGTTTGATTGCTTTTCTCCTCTGTATTTTCCCCTGACCTCAATTTAAATGGAATGTAAGTCTGTGTCTTGGTTTAAGGACAGTTATACAATTGGAAGTCACCAACACAAGACTACGAAGATGAGGAAAGATAACATTTTTTTATTAAAAATATCTATGTATCTCTCTCTCTCTCTAACTGAACACAGAACGATGGTAGTGAAAAAACAAAGGAAGAAAAAAACCTCCCTGTTTTAAACTTGGCCATGAGCACATGGCTGCCATGACAAAGATGGCTGCTCCGTGGCTGGGGTTGCCATTCCATGGCAATGCTGCTGCCAAGCCTGGGCGCTGCTCCCAGGCTGCTGTTGGGATGGGGTGCAGGAAACACAAGAAAGATTGAAACAATAACAGTCTGTAATATTTTTAATTGCAAACTGAGGGGCCTGAGTGCAAACGTGCTTAAATTTCGATCCAATGTGCCTGTTCACCTGTTTACCACAACCTAACCTCCTTATCTGGGAGGATAAAAGTGTGAAAGTTTTACCAAAGTGAAGCCAGTGCTGTTTTCTCTTGGTTAAAAATGTGAGGAATACTTTGCAAGTCTTTATCTTTCAGTTACTAAAAACTTACTTAAAATATGATGCATTTTTTTCCATTATCAGAAGACTGATTTCTCCTGCCACTGACAGTCTTGCTATCACCAGCAGGCTCAGGCACCTGTGCATGAATATTGGAGTCAAACTAGTATTGGAGTGGTTACCCACAAGGACAAGTGTATTTGTTATCATTAGTAAGAATATTGAATATCTGATGATGAGAAATGGTCATGTTAGCGGTGCTGTCCTCATCAAATTTAACTTGAGAATCTGGATTCAAGCATTGGAATAAAAATTGGAGCTGGTGGAAATAAAATTGAATTCATCATCTGAATTCTGAAGCTCTAAATATGCTGGTTGGAGGGAAATGTGGGATTTTGTGGGAGACAGGATCCCTATTCTTTGAGACTTGTAAGGGTTGGTGTTGCAAAAGGAAAGATAGCAGAGAATGCAAGCTTTGTGCTCCTGGGTTAGTGTGGACAGGAGTCAGAATGTGAAGATCTCCATCTGGGTCTCATAGGTGATGGCAGGTCTGTGTGGTTGTTGCTACAATTGCATGAAGTGCTCCAAGAGTAAATACTGAGCCAAATTAAAATCAGCTTGGAGATTTGGAGAGGTGAAGATACTAATCCATAGCCCTTCTCTGGGTATTTCCAACACAGTTTGTCCTGTCACCTGTGGCTCTGAGGCCTCCTGAGGTGACACATGGCTGTGATATGGAGAAGGTGAGCTCATGTCCAAACTGAATTTTAATACAGAAGATGATGGGGGCAGTACAGGTCACTTCATCCACCTTGAAGGGGGAACACATTTTTGACTACTGCTTGAATTCAGTCTGATTTGGGCCAAACATGCCTCATTTTGTAGCTTAAATGGAGTAGTAGGAATTCTGTATCCTGCCCCTAGAGCTCTCCATTACCTGAAAGAGAGAATTCCTATTCAGTTTTTATTGGACATGGATGCATTTTCAGAAGAGATACTAATTTTATTGGCAAAAAATACTTTATTTTTGATAAGTTTGTTAACAATTCCAAAATTGCTATATTTTGCTCAGCTTTATCCCTGCCACGATACTAACAATGCTAAATATTTCTGCATGTGAAGTGATGCATTTGCATTTATGGCATTATGTCGGGTGTGTTTTGGTAAAAGCAGCCTGCCACTTCCATTAGCTAAAGAATACAGTCTAGTCTGCTTCCCATGGAGCTGTTGGAAATGTTTGTCAGTGTGACTGATTTGGAGTCATTATGTTAGCCTGCTTTTTTGTATGCAAAAACATTAGGCCAAAGAGCTTGTTGACATATTTGACTAATGATGAGTGAACCCTCCTTAAACTGAAGTTGAAATTACTCTAGTGAAACCTTAATAGTGTTTGAAAAATTCTGATTAGCTCTTCTTTTAAGGCAAGTTTAGAAGTGCTTGTCAGTATTTTTGACAAAAACAGTAAGAGAAGCTGAAACATTGTACTTAAAAATCTTACAACATCTGTTTTTTCTTACTTGGCTTTTCAAAAGAGTAGCTCTCAGAAGACTGAGTTTTTTTGATATGACTACTTAGGACTTTGAGGCATAACAAGAACACATCAACCTTTGCTTCTTGTAGTGATGTTATGTGCAGAATTTGAAGCAAATATTGAAATTCAAAATGAGGAACTGGGGTAGAAGACAATTATAAAATTTCTTGGCTGTTGCTGGAGTGACCTTGTGTAAATTATTTGAGCCACACCCTAAGAGATATTAATGACCAGCTGAGCATCTTCAGTTCCTGTGGCTTCAGTCACAGCTGAAGGTGTTGAGGATAAATTAGACCAAATTGTTCCACCTGAAAAGTAATTACAGTCACCTCATCTGAAACTCCTTCAGCCTTGCTTTCTGCTGCACTTGGAATTAATGTAGCTCTGTCCCTTTCCATGTAACGCCTTGGAACCTGACCCTAATACTACTAGTTGTAAGTTAGAAACTGTTTCTGTAATCCAAAGATTTTTTTTTTCCCTGGCTGTAATTTAAGATGGTGGCAAGACCAACCTAGTCCTACTGAACAGCAGAGCTCCCCATATGCTTTTGGGCCCTGGCTTTCAGGTGAGTTCTGATGAACCCATTTATGTTACTATTGTGTTAGTGCTCCTGTGCAGGAGAATGTAATCCTTAAAATGGTACCAGAAAGCCAGTGAAAATGATGTAGGCATTTTATTCTTGTAGTGCCAGGCATTCAGGACACCGTTATTTGGAATCCTGTTATTGTAGGTATTATTGGGAAATGAAGCCTGCCTGAAAGAGCCAAGGATCTCACCTCTGCACCTCAAAGCCTTTATTGCCTAAACCAAATTTTCATCAAAGTTTAGTTGCCCTAAACATGCCTGTTTTATTTTATATAATCTCACTAAAGGCATTATTAGTGGTTCTGAATGGCAGAGTCCTGTTACTTTATTTGGAACTGAGACTGATGGGGCAGAGGTTGCCTGATTCGTCTCACTTAGTGGTTTTAAATATAGCCACGGCTTTTGGAGGCCCTCCAGGCTTACAGGAATTATTGAAAATCAATTCTCTATCTTCAGATGACTCTCTTAATTTGTACTGTAAAGATTTTATTTTAATCAAGCACTTTCTAAGTCCGGGTAGGAGAAGGAAAGGATTGTAGCAGTCTTGTGGTATGATCAGCCTAGTCTCTTTCAGGTTTTTTTTCAAACATAAACTGGAAGCATTTGTGGCTGCTAGGTCCTTGTAACGAGACTCTTGACACTTCCTAATGTAATATTACTGGTATTCTTTCTGTTGTTTGGCAGGCTTTTATATCAGTTTGGTCTGGAGTGTCTTGGATCTTGCATTTATAACTCTTACATGCTATTGTGATTGTCTTTTTTTCTCTCATTTTATAAAAATCTGTGTTTAAGTGGAAGCCAGATGAACTGTAAAAATAAAGTGCTTCCATTTTTTAACTTGAAAATCTCAACTCCTTTTCATATAAGGAAGCTTTTTTAATAAAACAAATCATGTTCAAAACTGTGACCTCAAAATATTGAACTCCTGGAGAGTCCTGCAAGCTGTGGCTGCACTGGGACTATCTCCATGGTAAAGCTTTCCAGGGTGGTCCCAAATCCTGTGTTTTGGACATACTATGCATCATGCAAGTCAGAAGCTTTTGAACTACGGGAAAGCAGCAAATTTGGTTTTCTCAGGCTTGTTTGCTATTTAGCATAACGTCCAAACCTGATTGTCACATAGTGTCGTCAAAGCCTGTTTGTATTGTTCAAAATTTACAGAACAGTGTATTCTGTAAACTTAATTTCATGGCCTCCTTTGAGAAAAAACCCCACTCCAAACCCATACTAATCAAAAGAGGGCTCTGTCCTCTCCACACAGATTAGTGTGGCATGTGAGTCCCCCAATTCATTAGTTGGTTAATTCACAAGTTCACAAGTGTTCCCAAATTCTTCCTGTGCCTGCTCCTTAGCTGAGGGGACAATACTGGATCTGCTTCTGGCATGTTTATACCTTATAGCTGGAAGTGGATACCATTCCTGTGAGTTAGTAGATCCCAGATCCTATGCAGAAGTGCAGGGATAAGCACTGCAGAGAGGCCCATCCTGTGTACGTGCTGCGCTGACACAAAGGAACATCTAAGAAGCAAATTATTAAAGTATTATTCTAAAATCAATTTTTCCAATTGATAGAAATGAGATCATATTGCACTCATATGTTAGGACACTAGTTTGAGGATGGTAAGAGGATTGATTTAATTTTTAGAATAAAAAAATTATCAGTGCAAAACATCATTCCATTTTTAAAATTTTAATATTTGCAATCTCACAACTGCATTAGACTTTAATAACATTGCATTAATTCACAACATATTGTATAAAATAGTGATAGTGCCTCAATGGAACTAGAGTAACAGAACTGAAGGCACTATGATGGACAGAATATATATTAAACTATATTTTTGCCCCTTGTGTGTTGGTATAATTAGCCAAAAGCTCTTGCAAGTAGTGCTGTGCAACAATGAATTAACTGTTAAAAACCCCACAAATAACCAAAAATCCAACACATCCCCACCCTCAAAAAAAGCTAAAACCAAAACCAAGCAAGGAAACAGATTTGACCTTCTGTTTCTCTGAGAACTCATTGATATTTATATTAGCTAGTGGTCTGTCTATGCTGTTTGTGTGGCAACAAAACCAAATAAAACTGCTGGATGTGTGTGATTACTTTTTTAACTAAAGAAGACTTCAAAATAGGTAGTTGTATGAATACTTTTAAGATGATTCTATTGCATATTTGGTTCTCTCAAAGTGTTCACTTTCAAAAAAAACCCCAAAGGGGTCACAGTTTGCTGTTTCCCAACAGCTAAGTGGGAATTGAAAATCTGAAAGATTTGTTTGTTGTTTTTTTTTAAAACGAAGCATCACAAATTGTGAAACCACAGTTTAATGGCTCAGATTTGACTCTCAGTCCTTGAGAGTCAGTGAAAAAGTCAGGAGTGCACTGATCCAATACAGAATTTCAAATATTTGAAGTGAAATTTTATGACTTGAGTCAGAGCAGTCCAGGAAATTCAGAAGCCCCAGCTGCATTACACCTAAGGCTTTCAAACAGGAAGATTTGTTTTGCTATTCCTGTACAATACAGGCATGTAATGGCAAAGCAGGAGGTTTATATAGAGAAAGTAAAAAAAAATCTTTCATTATATTTTATTTTTCTTACAGGCACTAAAAATTCTCTTTCAGTGTGAAGGAACTGATGGAATTAACCTTGCCTGCAAAACCATCTGAATTATCTGAGAACATATTTCAGGTAAAAGAAATAATATAGAACACACACTGATTTTAATAATGTAGTTTTCTTTTGTCAGGCAGTAAAGGACTACCAGACTCTTCTGTAATGTTTTTATTTAATGTCAATGGAATTGAAACTTCTGGTAGTATAATTTAAGCTGATAGATACTGATTTAAGAAAAAGGTGAAAAGCAGAGATTTTGAATACATAGTAGATGGTTTGTATTTTCTTAGAATATAGATGAAAAGGACCTTATGAACGGACTGAATATTTATGAGCAGAATACAGTGGAATGATTAAAAAACAACCGTTAACTGAACAACCATAAAGCAAGAAATATTTGAGATCAAACTTTTTTCTTTGATAGTATATTAGTTTTATGCCTATTACAATTAATTAGACAAAGAGGACTTAATTTGGTGGGAAGGAGGGTGATAGGGCTTAAAACCAGACTTTCTGTCTTTTTCTGTTGTCTCCAAACACAGTTGTTTCACAATTGTGACTGTAATGTGATATTTAATTAATTTTATATGGTATAATGAATGCATTTAATAATTACATGTGCTATAATTGTCATAGATAATTTTGAATGTTTTGATTCTTTCTGCAGTTTGAAAATAAGTAAATTAAGTACTCTAATCACTAAATAACTTAAAGGCTTTATTTTAACTCCAATTTAGATTTCTTTAAATTGGGATTATAGCCTGTCACTTCTTTCAGAGTATTAGCAAAGGAACACTTTTTAGCATTAGTAATTCTTTCCTTGGGATAGGCATCTTCTCCAAAATGCTCTCTTCTGTTGAGTGAAATATTGGAAGAAAGGAAAAGAAGCATATATTAGAATAAATTACCAAGATATGGCTGTTCTATGGAGTTGCCAGTGAGGTCGCCAGTCACTCAGTTGTCATTAACCCTTCCTTGAGGACTTGGTAGATAAATAGGAATTTAATCAATATGCATTTTTGTAATTTAGTAGAAGAGCAAAAGCATGCTCCAAACCCTGACGTGTAGCTCCTTTTATAATAGTAATGGCTACACTACAAAAAAAATTATGGTTGTATTTTTACCCCTGTGCTGAAATGTTGCCTTTGTCTAAACTCTAAACTAACCTTAAGTAAATATGCAAGCAGTACTTTAAAACTCATGAATTTGGGAATTGAAAGAAAATGTAATTTCCTGGGTGTGCTGTGCTATCTTGGACTGCTCAATCAGCTGTGATCACCAATTGATGGTTTTTAGCAAGACAGAAGCATATCTATTCTAATGGTTTTTGCTGCACTGATTGTGCTGACTCAGTGATTCAATCTGCAAAGTTAATTGGAGAGATTCATTAAATTGGGTGGAATTTTGAAGGATTTTAGTGTTCTAAGCTTCAGCCCTTCAGGCTTCACACAGAATGAAACATAATCAGCTTTCAGTAAGCACTAGTTTTCATTAATCATAAACTGTAGGCGAAGTTGGAGCTTGCAAATTTAGGCCTTTTATTGTTGTTTCATGTTAATGACTATTATCTCTTTTCCTATTGTGTGTGGCTCTCAGCAACTGTGTTAGCACAGATGGCTAAAATCCCTAGCAGAAAAGTAATCAGCATTTGTGAACACGATGGATTGAAAATAAATGACAGAGGAGTAAAAATGCATTGCTTCAGAAATTAGGAAGCAGATCAAACTATAATAACGCATGTAAACGCATCCAGGAAAGCAGGCTGCCTCTTTGTTTTCTACAAAACCCTAACTCAAATATATCTAACCTTCTGTTGAATTTATTGATGGTACAGGAAGCAAGCTAAATTAAAATTGGAGAGCTACTGATTTTATATAAGTAGTTTGGAATGTTCTTTTTTTTAAGCTTAACAAAATGTGATATAATTCACATAAATTACAGAGTGAAGAAAAACAAAGTGCACACTATTCTACAGATCCCATATAAACTGAAATATGACTCAAAGTTAGAGAGGTTCACAAGCACTTCCATTTGATCATAGTCTGTAATGTATTAATTAGAGGTATCAGCAGCCTTAGATTTTATCTCACTAGGTACTTTTGACTTCTTTAACCAGAAACAACCAACTAAGTATTGTTCATAAACCTGTAGAGGGGTTATGGGAGTACAGCACTTGAGTTTATGTGGATTGTCAGCTGCCATCCTTCTCATGAAGAACTAAGAGACTTTTTTCTTCAAATCATGAGACTTATATTGCAAAGACAATTCCTGAATGAGCAAGTTAGGTCGTTACAACTTCTCACTCCTAATTTTATTAGCTATGGCCTAAATTAAATGCTGCAACTGAATTCATGCTGTAAACTGTCATCTCAATCTAAATGTCATTAAAACCTAAAGCTTTTTTCCTGTGAACTTCCTGTGGGGGTCCTCTTCTCCCTCCANGCCTAAAGCAAAAACATGTTTTTATTACAAGTCAGTAGCTTTTTTCCTGTGAACTTCTTGTGGGGGTCCTCTTCTCCCTCCACTCCACTTGCTTCAATGTGTACCTGTTGCTTGAGCCTTGGTGGATATTAGGTGTGGAAATTATTGGTCTGGAGAAAGCAAGCAGCAAGTTGGCAGGGAAAAACACAGTAAGAAGAGTGTCAGGAAACTCAGATGCTTCTCTGGAGGTGGAAATGGAACCTCGGAGTTCAGATTTGTGTTTCTTTATTAGATGAATAGGTTTGAAAGCTGTTAGAAGCTTCATCTTCCCTTTTTTTCTAGCATTTATTAGCACTTGTCTGTCAGGACAACAGGCAGAAGGTGGGGCACAGGTATGTTACGGTTTTTAAGTGTGTACATGCCACCCTTTGCACAGACCTTTGCCTGCTGCCCTGTCTGGTGGTGAGTCAGCATCTAATGGTGATCCTGGTGTGAGCCTCAGAGGTTGGGGATAGGATGGGCATAATACTGTGAGTGATGAGGAAAGGGACAGTTTCATTTGAAGAGTCGAACTTCATCATGGACAAATCCTTCAACTCTTCCTTGATTATTTGTTTATTCATGGGGAATTTCTTTCACGTTGTTCTTCCCTCATCCTAGCTAATGAGAAACTCATTGATAGCTTCATTTTGGGGGGTGAAGAAATTGAAGCTCAAGGTTGGCATCCAGAAGTACAAAATTCTGCAATATTTATCTGAGGCTGTTGAACTGTTCTTCTGAATACACTAAAGAAGAAGTGAAATGCTCTTGAATTTAGGCTTGAGCTTCTCAAAGTTGCTTAAAAAAACATGTTATAGCTGCAGCTCATTCTTCCTGTAAATAGGAGATGATATCGTGTCTTTATACACAAAAGCTGTCTAGAGAAGGCATTCTATACTCCAGGAATGCTATATTTGCTATTTCATCCAATGTTTTATGGGTTTTGCGTGCGTGTATGTATCCCTTCATTATTGGGGAATTATACTTGAAATGCATTGTATCATTTAGACTATTGTTTATGTTCAATAATGTCTGGTCTAGAAGAGAAAACATAACCGAGCTTATTCTTGAAAATTTCTGTAAATTACAGTTCAGGAGGGATTGATCACTGGTAAGAACATGGCTAACTTTTTAGATAACCTTGAAAACCAAAAGTTTCTAATCAGGTTCCTATTAATTATCAATGCATCTTCCTGACCCCTCACCCCCTGCCACCAGAAAAATTATTTTGTAGTAGGTGCGTTATCTCTCTTACAGTTTCTGCTGGGATTTTTCACAGGACTGTCTTTCTAATGTCTTTTGGACTTTTCATGCCTCCAAACAACTCAAATTTTGCATGTCACCATAAAAAGTTTGATGGGTACAAATGATAGATTAATATCCCTCTTGGGATTTGGCAACATGCAGAGTTTTATAGGAAACATTTTTTAACAGAGGCTGCAGGTTTCACAATTTTGCTGTTATGTTAGCAGTCACGTTTTACTAATAGTTTATTGTTGTTGTCCAAGAAACTACAAAAAAGGAGACAATAATTATTAATACAATGTTCCTAGCTTATGTCTTATGAAATACTAGTTTTAAATAGTCAGAAATTATATAACAAAAATTAAATGGATAATTGGGTTTTTGCTGTAATGGATGTTAAGCTGTAGTCCTGCTCTCCTACTTTTAAGTAATGGCATTGAATTTTGTCTTTAATTGAAGTCTGGCCTTCACTGGCTTACCACCAGAAAGTTTATTTCCAAAATATGTGCGATGCAGCTTAATCCTTTCTTCTGGCTACAGACAGGAAATCTCCAGGATGTGGGACTATTGCAGCGGTGTTGTACAAAAGAAGAGCAGCTATGTTTGTTTCTTTCTTCTTGTTGTTGGGGGTTTTTTGGCTGGTTTATTGGGGGTTTTTTTTAATCTTTTCCAGACAAGCTTTTTCTTGCTTCATCCCACAGTGTCCTTCCTTAGGGGCTTGCTCTGCTCGAGCAGTTTATTCTGTGTGCAGAGAGGTTCTGCAAACAGGGAATGTTTGCAAGTCTAAAGCAATTATTTGTTGGCTAAACATGCAGTAGAAAGATGGAACTAACTTGCTGCTGTGCTGCCCATCCCAGTGTGGCTGTTGATGAGCTTTTGCCAGATGACCTTTTGTCAGTCAGGTGGAGAAATCAGTCTCAGTGTTTCTTGCAACAGGCTGAATCTCATTGTTGAGATCACAAGTTAATAGGTTTTTTTCCTCCCCTCTATAGTTTTATACCTTTTCATGCTGGTGCCATCTCCTTTTGAATTCAGGAGGCACTATCACTGTCTCAGCAGCCTCACCCCTGCCTGAGATTTTTACCTTGTTAACTTGTTCATTCTGTCTGGTGTTTCACAGATGTCTCATAATTTAACACTCTCTCAGGCATCTGAGACAAGATTGCACTGCAGAGCTGTGTCAGAACTAACCATTGGCTCGCAGACACCTTTACCCCAGGCAGGAGGTTTATAAAAAGTTCTGGTAGATGGGATGGGCTGTTTTGCTTGTTTTCAAACATGGAATAACTTAACTGCTAATACTTCCCTTACTGATGTAGGATTTCTCCACAGGCAAATGCTTCTGTAAGTCTCCTCTTTAAAACCTATAGCTCTGAACAAATTTGGCAGCCCAAGACACTTTAGCTCTGAACAAATCTGGCAGCCCAAGACACTTGAGCTGTGATAACAAAAGTGGTTTGGTTAAGAAGTTTGTCAGAGCTTTCTTTGCAGTTTGTGTGTTGCCTGTCTCATAAGAGTTTTTAGGGAAGGGAGTGGATTATAAACTAGAGTTCATTGGGTTCAGTCATGCACTTTCATATCAGGCTGTTTGAGAGTAATCACTGAAACACAGCTTTAACTCTCAGATGATTTAGTATATGGCAAAATTCACTGTACTGCCATGTATTCATGAAAGCCTATTTTAGAGAATTAGTCTCAACTTTTTATTTATTACTAAATAGTTATTTATTCTCAGTGGTTTATTTTATGCCAATATTTCTAAGATCCTTCCCTACCTCTGACTCCCTAGAAAGTCCTTCTTGAATAATTGGAAGTTAAAAGAAAAAGGTACATGAGCTATGACTTGCATAAAACTTCTTTAACCCATACTAAATTGACGTAAAACGTATCCTTATGAATCTGAAGACTCATAATTTCAGTTCCCTTAAATTAGTCTGGATATTCCATTTAAAAGAGATCATGAATTATTATGTCATGTGATTATTCTACACGTATGAACAGGAGGTTGCTTCATGTGACAGTTTTGTTCACTGTTTAACACATGGTTTTTTTTCTTCTGATAATATTGTCTCTTACAATTTCTTTGAATTCATTTATCAAACAGAACTGTTTAACTTGTTCATGTAGCATTTATGTAGACATAGCAAGCTGAATATGTAATCTATATATGTGTTCTAGAAGCTACTTAGAGCTTTTTTTGGTTCCAATATCAAGCTGGATTACAAATGACCTGAGGGGAAAATGGCTCACTGACTAATTTTTTTTTTTAGTTTTTTTGTAATTTGATAGAATGTCTGTCCAGACTAGAAAAGTGACTCTTTTTTAATATTGCAGCTTCTTTTTGAAAAATATCTTATGAGCCCCTTTAAATTGCTCCTTAGATTTCCAGCCCTTCAGAACAGTATACGTGCTGTTGTTCAGTGCTTGTATTAGCAGCCAGCAGATGCTGATACACCTGAGTAAAATAATGCTTTTTCAGTGAAAATAAATACACAGAGAGCGCTATAGAGACCTTATACATAATAATTACAAGTATATTCAGGAAAAATTACACGTGGGAGTGAAGTATGCAACCTTGATTTGTAGTTGGACATTCTGGGTTGGTCACAGATACTGTAGCAGGGAAATTCTCCAGATGCTTTTAATGAGGATTATTAATTGTGTGTTCTCTAATGACATTAATTGTCCAGAACACAGTACAACTAACTTGCCCTCTGAGAGAAACTTCATGGCTTGTAACAATCTATGTGAGATATTTTCTGTCACTTATGCAACTGTCTTTTTTTATTTTTCTCCTCATTTCTTACTTCTCATGGTGTATAACAACATGCAAACACAGCAGATCATCACAGGATGGTTTGGGCAAGAAGGGATCTTCAAAGACTCTTTAGTCCAAACCTCCCGCCATGGGCATGGATGATCATATTAGTATCCTCTACTTGTTTTACTCTTGTGAAAAAGATAATGGGTTTTTTTTTTTCATTGCAAAACAGTGTTCAGGGAGTTTTGTTTGTTGTTTAGGGATTTTTTATGGGGTTTGGGGAATTTTTTTAATGTCAAAAGTAAGACAGTGGAAGATTAAAATTTAGGAACATCTGTGAGAGGTCCTTTGTGCTGCCTTTCGCTCTTTTCTGCAGTAACTAAGTAATTGTGTGTTAGAGTTTGGGTTTGGGGGGGTGTCGGGTTTTGAGGGGAGGGGAGTGGTCTTGGGAGTTTTGGGTCTCAGGGATTTTGGGGGATTATAGCAGGGAGGGAATGGTATTTGGGATTGTTTGTCTGTTCCCCATCCATAATAATGGGGTTTTTTTCAGAAAGCTGAATGTCTGGAAAATCTGCAGAATTCCCTCCCTGCTTTTGTTCTCTGTGCCCTGGGTGGGAGCTGGGGGG